>JASCZW010002094.1:0-210858 GCA_034211315.2 Aedes japonicus
TCAGTTTTATTTGTATTTTGTACCCATCAAAAGTAGGATATTGCTCTTTGAATATTAAACACGGTTCAGAAACGGTGAGTTCTTGCAGTTTTACATTCTAGATTAACTGCACTTGGAGTTGCTGGCTCGTTTTCTTTCTTGATAAAGCGATAAAGTCTGCAATAGCAGGTATTACAAAAGTAGGAATAGCTTTTATCCAACTTTGTTCTCCTTTCCACTGCATAACCATATAGTTTAGGAGTAGGTTTCCTGTAACTATTAATCTAAACATGGCAATTTGAGCAGTCATGCTTCATTGTATTAAACGTTTCTTTAGTAAGGTTTCAGTTCGGTTCACTCAATGTGGATTAATTCAAAATATGAGTTAAGTTTACTCAGTCGTGGTTTACGCTACAACTCAAATTCGGCATGAGTGCCTCTGCAATCCTTATGAGCACTTATGCATGAATTTGGACGCTAACGGACCATTGTGGCTCCAGTTATAGCGTAAACCATGGCTGAGTAAACCCTAGCAATGTTGGTCTCTGCTTTTTAACAATTTGAGGCTGATTTATAGTTCTTACATTTAATGGGGTCAGAATTGGACCAGCCTCCCCTATTTTTGATGGGTACAATACTTCACAAATAAAACTAGATTTGTAAACATGGTTATCATGAATTTATTAGGAATAAGATTGATAACTTCAATGAAATGATTCCCGCAGTTATTTTGAAGTGATGGAAAATGATGCTCATTCCATGTGTGTATAGGCAAAAACTTGAAATTTTCAAAAAATTTAACTCAAAATCGGCTCAATGAACAATTGAGATTTTTTGATATGTTATGTAAAAATGTTTGAATTTTGATAAAAATATATAAAAATAAATAGTCGTTGTGGTCCAACATTTCAAAAATCATAAAAAACAAATATATTGACCATTTTAGCATATTTGAGTACATTAATTATTTAAACAAATATTTTTAATAAAAACAAAAAGTAATATTCTTTCTATTTATAAAAAAATATTTGAAATCGATTCAGCGGTTCAGAAGTTATGATTTTTCATAAATAAAAAATTTCGAAAAATGTCGATTTTTCTGGTAACCCTATATCGAACATGGTCACCCTAATAATAAAATAAAAAAATACGGGTCCAATTATTTTCGATGAAGAACATACCATTCGATTTTGAGCAAAATCAGACAACTTTTTTTTTCAACTCTATTCTTTTCCCGTGGAATCGCGGTATATATATATATGTATATATGCCTCATATATATATATATATATATATATATATATATATATATATATAAATATATATATATATATATATATATATATATATATATATATATATATATATATATATATATATATATATATATATATATATATATATATATAAATATATATATATATATATATATATATATATATATATATATATATATATATATATATATATATATATATATATATATATATATATATAAATATATATATATATATATATATATATATGTATAATAATATATATATATATATATATATATATATATATATATATATATATATATATATATATATATATATATATATATATATATATATATATATATATATAGGGTTGCGGATTATCATTTTGACTCCAGGCATATTCAGTTGCCAATATCTCCTTTCAGAGGGTCGATTTGATATGATGTATCATGAACTTGTAGTGCATGAGTAGACCTACAACTTTGTTCTAACAGTACATTGCTCTAACTCCTATATCTTCGACATGAGAGCGTATATTCACAGTGATCTTCACGATGATAATCGCGTGATCTTCACCGCGAATATAATCGCGAAGATCACTGCGAATATACGCCTTTATTCCTCAGATATAAGAGATAGAGCTAGCGTATTGTTAGACCAAGTTGTAGGTCTACTCAAGCACCATAAGTTCATCATCATTATATTTTGAAATTGAGCTTCTGAGAAGAGCTATCGGCAAATGAATATGGATAAGTCAAAAATGATAAGCTGCTAACCTTGTATATATATATATATATATATATATATATATATATATATATATATATATATATATATATATATATATATATATATATATATATATATATATATATATATATATATATATATATATATATGTATATATATGTATACATATATATATATATATATATATATATATATATATATATATATATATATATATATATATATATATATATATATTTATATATATATATATATGTACCATGCGTGATTGCTTGATTACACTGCGTTGCCAAGGAAACCAATGGATTTGAATTTTATGCGCCTGCTCTTTATTATCCGGGACAAATGACCACCGCGGTTAAAAGCCCGTTAAAACAGCAAAAAAGAAAAAAGAAGTTCTTTATTTAAAGTTTTATCGCGGTCATTTTTTTTAAAATTATATGTAGTATTACCATCAATTGCCTATCTTTTGAAACGTAATGCTATCGAATATGTTAAGAGAAATGAACCTGTTCGTTTCTAGTAAAGTCATGTAGTGGTTCAAAGAACATTGGCTTTTGCCTCCAAGGGACAGCAAGAGACGAGCGGTTGTATCTTGATTTAACAATGACTGATTCATACTTTCATATGTAAATAGTTTCGTTTGCAGAAATTTGCAGATTACTATGATTTTTGACACTGAAAAAGTACATTTTTTCAAATAAAACCCTGAATATCTCAAAAACTATAAGAGATAAAATTATACTATTTCCAGCAAATTTGTGTGTTTTTATATGATAAACAAAAGTGTTGAATATTCAAAACTTGTAGAAAATCTTTATCATCATAAGATGGAGAATAATTTATGACAAAACTTTGCAGAAGAAACTATAGCAAAAAAACGTTGTTTTCGGGGTCAAACCAATTTCGATCACGTTTTTACGCCTTTGGCAACAGTGTGCGTCGTATATGTTATAGTTGAAACAACTAAATTATATATGGAAATCGATTGCGGTGCGGCTGTTTCGGTTATCGGCCGTAGAACTTATCGGAAATATTTTGAGCATATACAGGTTACACATTGCAATAGCCATGTAGTAAATGGGCAGCATCTTAACATATTTGGACAGGTTTTGGTGAAAGTTTCTTTTAACAATATGCAGCATCAGGTATCCTTGATTATACTTGGCGGGACAAGATGTTTCGTTCCCCTGTTTGGAAGAAACTAGCTTGATATATTCTACCCGTGCTGGAGAAATAATTTTGGAAATCTTATGAATGTTAATGTTGTTAAGAAGGAAGGTCATCTGGCAGATTTTGTGGGTAATATGGGGTTACAAATCCTAAGATTTCTGATGGAGATTTTTCAAATCCAATAGCAGGGTTTGAGGCAGATCTAGTTCTCAAGGCAAACAGGCCTGTATTTCGCAAAGCATATGAGGTGCCATATAGAATCAAGGGCAAGGTCATTGAACATTTGGATTCTCTAGAAAAGCAAAACGTAAACACACCAATTCAGCCACACGTTCAACGCGCATCGAAATCAGCTGCGCATAGTGGCCCCAAGACCGACAGCCACGATGATACGGATTCCAGTTCAGCGGAAAAAGGGCCCGCGGGAGGAAAATAGTTCGGACGAGGAATAATTTCTCGGATTTCTTGATGTTCCAGTAGTGCCAGGAGAATATGGGAGCATGCGTTTCAAACAAGTGAAGCGTAGTTCAATTATTACGCGAAGCTGTTTGCGAACGAAGCAAAGACAGTAAAGACGAATTGATTGAAGTTACACCCCAGAAGCAATGAAGGCTACTATGCACTATCGTTGAGACCTGGGAGAGGTAACCATTCATTCAAGAAAAATAAAAAGAAAAAGTGTTGCATTACTATGAGAAGGAATATTTCATGTTATTGAAAACAAATTCAGAGAATAATGAAGAGTGAATGAATATTAAAAATTTGATTTGACTATATTTTTTTATTGGTTCAGTTCAAAATAATGTTATTTTGATGAATTCAGAGTTCTCTCTTTAGGAGGGTGAACTGTAATGTTCAGTAGAAACGTCCAAACCCTTCGATCAATAAACGATAAAAGACAAAACGATATATGCTGTATCGATAGGTTGAAGAGAAATTAATACAATTGTTCAGAGGATTAGACCTTTGACTGTAAACTAAGAAGGACGTGTTTTTTTTATTTCTCTTTAGCAAGAACCGAAACGGCTCAAATATATTTTACATGGTGTAGGATTCAATAATAAGAGCTTTTAAATTATGCAAAATGCACAACGATTCATGCAACGCATTGGTAAGCATATTAAAACGCAATGCCTCGAAAGAAAGTTTGCAAGGTCATCTCACCCAAAATTTGGAGTGGAGGTGCGCCCCGCATATGTTGCCATTATAAATTGAGAAAGCTGCATAATTCGGAAAGGACTGTTTTGGGGCAAATTCATTTGTCTTCATCACTGTACTGCAGCATTTTTTCTCACTACCAATTTTTTCTCCAAGTTACGATCCATAGTGAGAGACGAAACAAAATCATGCAAAATTGCATTACAATCTTGCTTTTTTTTATTTTGGATGTACGACAAATGAACTATATTTATGGGCTACTTCTATGAAAGTTTGAAACAGTTAATTTCATGAACTTTCCCTAAAGCGGAAATGGTCACTCTTTATTACTAAATAAATATATACGGGTTAAATATTTTTGATTACGAACAAAATTACCAATTACTACGAAATTCTGAGCGATCGTTTATCTTTTTTCTGTCAAATTGCTGTACATGAATATTTATGTGTGAATCTGTCTACATAGCTTACCCTTGTTGGAGTGAAGACGGTGCATTATTTAACCATGGAAGGTATCTGGACACTGCTCTATTATCTCTGGAATTACCGCGGGACATTTCCAATGCGAGATATTGCGCCACAGCTCCTTTCAAAACGCCTCCAAGGGTGTCTTCACTGAATCCTAGCGTAATACATCCATTTTTGAAATTCTGTGATAAAGTGGGATGAGATTTTTGTCATTTTTAAATCATATTTCACAGTAACATGAAGAAACTATAAACTTCTTACATTTTATTAATATTGGAAAAATATACCTACTTTGATCTTGCTCAGTGTGTGAAAATCTGCCAGAAATTCCATTACATCATTCAAATACGTCTGTCTCATACAATCAGCTATGTTGCAACTAAAACTTGGATTTGTTTCCGGTAAATCTTCTACTAAACCATGGGGCATAGCACCTCCAGCATCCTGTAGCAATATTCCAACAAGCAACAAAAGGTTGCTGTCTGGAATATTAGTTTTAAACTTGAGTGCTTGCACTAATTCAAATACCATCTGTCTGCATAGTTGAAGTTTGTCACGTTCCTTTGAAAACGCGCGATTATTTAAATAGCATAGGTCCACTAAAACCTTATGTGACAATACGATGTTTTGAATTGCATAGCTTAAGATTTTGGAAAACGGTTCCAAAATATTCTGAAAAAAGAAAATAGTTTATTCTTCAAAAGGAAATAGTGATTTGGAGATATATTGTGTGGCGGTCTTATTATTTTGTCGTAAGTGTAACTTTTAGAAGTGGTAAATGCAAATTATGGGTTTGATGCAGATCAAACAGGTTACTTTTTGACTACAGGTTACTTTTTGACTACAGTCGAAATTAAGGTTGATTGACTACAGGACTACAGTCGAAATTGGTTAATTGATTAATGGAAAAAATTATAGACCAGCTCTCAAACATGGCCATTTTGTGTGAAAATCGGGCTTTGGTTACATTGTATTATCCGTCAAACTATCACCTCACTTTGACAGGGCATGGGAGAATGCGAGGTAGAGTAAGAAAGGAGGACATAACTCGTTTCAAAAGCAATGGTATACACTTTTCAGAATTTGGAACGGTTTATTGAATTCCAAATCAATTTCAGTTTTCATAACAATCATGTGAATGCAAATTTAAGTAAGGATGCCCTTCGAGGCATTCGGATGTAGAAGGGGCGTAATGGGCATCTTAAGGGGGCATATTCTAAACCTTATCAAATAACAATTATAAATCGAATTTCTTACTCTATTCCATTTAGTGACCATATAAACATTTGATTGATTTAAAGTAAAAAAAAAAAACTTTTCACCCTTCTCAAGAGATGGCATACATAAGTGATGTTTAGATCACATACAATCATGTAACAGTTGTTACAATTTATTATAATTTTTTGCTGTCCAGGTGTTGATGTTGTTTAGAACTGGGGGTTTTTAGTACGTTAATGGGTTAGTAGGGAAATAGATTGTAAGATTAATTGTATTTGCTAGTAGGTATAAAGGGTGCGGCAGAAAATAATGCGAAAATGTTCAAACTTGAGTATTGGGTTAATTCGTATAGCTAGTGACTAATTTCTGTCAAAAGTGTATTTTTTTATGTTTACTTTCAAGTGCTGCATCCAAACATTATATTTGTTTTATTGCAAACTCGTCAAAATGTGCGCGAAAGAAGTGATCACCAGTTTGTTGCTCGCCCAGAAGAAGCCGAAAGAGATTTCCAAGGTGGTAGGGTGTTATTTGGCAACAGTTTACCGCATAAAAAGTTCCTGCAGGATGGTCCTAAGCAGCGGAAGCCGGAAAGCGGACGTCCACGCTTTGCATGCACGCCGAACGTGATCAAATCGGTCCGTGCAAATATTGCTTGCAACCCGGTGCGTTCCATAAGAAAACTTGCAAAGGAAGCCATTATTTGGGAGAAATCCATGCGGAGAATCATCAATGAAGACCTGCATGCATTTTCCAGAGCCAGGATGGAACGCCACTTGTTTACAGACCGGTTCAAGGAACTACGAGTGACTCGTTCCAAGAGTTTGCTTTCCTAGCTGAAGAAGGAAAAAATGATAATCCTGTTGTCCGACGAAAAGCTTTTCAGTATCTATGCTGTGGCCAACAGATGCACGGACCGGTTCATTTCACCGCAGAAAATGGAGAACGGTCAAGTTTGTTTCGAGGCAAAAGCTTCCCGTACTTTGCAATTATTGATAAAAGCGCAAATTTTATCATTTGCAGCCTCGATGTCGCCAAAGTGCACTGGCATTGAAGGAGTATTCTAAGTTCAATCAAACTCGTGAACTCTTTTTCGCACAGTGGTAACATGAACGCACGAGTGTGTTGTTCATAATTCCTCCGAGTTCCAGCACAGCCTGCGTGGAATTATTTTCCGCAAGCTCCATAGCAATGGAAAATTAGTCGATCATCCTCGCTGACACAGTTATTTACTACACACGCCAGCAAGACTTGGTACACTACGAGGGGCGCTACAAAAATGGCTTACAGTTGTCCGCAAATTAGTGCCCCTCCGATTACCCAGCATTTTGAGGGCCAACTCTGAGACACAGCTCGAGGTTTCTCCGGTTTCCGGTTTCTCCAATTGCTATCTTTGAAATGTAACTAGAACAGTATAAAGAAAATTTAACAACATGTTTTATAGAATTATATCTTTTAGAGAATTTTTTTCTTTGATATTTGGAATGATCTATTATTTTGTCAGCTTTTCCAGGACTAGTAGGATATTAATACAAATCTATTTTTTATTATTTTCAGTAACAATCCAATGGATGTCAGATATATATTTTGTACATATGCATATTATTTTTTCGTATTGACTTACTGTAGCCGGTTTTTACGTGGTCAAGTAATTTGAGTTGTTTCTTAGAATTTTTTGTTCCTTTATTATTGAGATTTGGGTGGGTTCATTTCCCATCGTAATAATTTTTTAGGTATTTTCGTAACTTGTCCGGGGGTGAGATTTTAACTCGCAACTTTGGCGTGAGAGATATGGATGTCAACCACTACGCCGGGGTCTCCTCCCTTTCTTAGAGTACCATGAACTTCTTTCAAGTTTGAAATTTGTGTAAACAGCATTTATGTTTATATATGATGTATTCATTTTTTGTGTTAGACAAGCAAGTACATTACTTTTACTGTTTTTTTTATGTCCATTTGTCTTCAGCTTCCTTTCAATCCGTTACATATTTATAACTAGCGTTTATATCTTAATTTTTTTTTCAATTGCATATTGAATGTTAACAGCCAATGTTCATTGCCACTCCTATTATTTCTATTAATATTATTTTGCAAAACATCCCCGACAATGGTGCACTTCGAATCATATGTGTTCTATATTCAACATTTTTGATCACCCGTAACGCTTGTCGAGCGTATCCCAGGGATAACCCTTTCCCTATTAACACTCCATTACCTGTTACACAGATGAGGGATCGTAGAGTTCTCTGCATCTCTCTTAAGTATGTGTTGGACTAACATTCCCTCCTACCCTTACAGTTGCAAGGACGTGGCCAGGGTTGACTTATGCTACTGGAGGCAGCATGTCTGGTATCTAAGTGTTCGAAATCATCCGGATGCGATAGTTCTCTTAACAGTAGATTAAGTCTTCACCGCCTACGGCATTGTGTAACTGTAAATGCTATGCTATGCTATGCTATTTGTCATTAACTCCCTATCAGTGTTGGAAAAATAATTTTCAAAAAACGTTCACTCTTTACTCAGTGCAATGATATATCACCGAGGATCTTCGCACTTGAAGTTCGCGAACGAACTTCAATCTAAAGTTCATGAAAGCGCAGAGTGAGGAAACGTTTCAGTTCTCATCGCGAAAGATCTTTTGTTCCTCCATCTCACAACGTTTTACTCGTATTCAAGATCCGATTCAACCAAATATCTCCTCGGCTTTGTTCTTTTTCTCTAGTAAGTATGTGTAGGCAATCTTCGCGTGAGTTGTGATGTTTGTTTTTTTAGTGGTCGAGTGGTATACAGAAAAATTCTTGTGGATAAACTACCATTTTACCCGACTACGCCTATCTTTAAAACTACCATGAAATCTCAGTTAAATATACTATCTTTATTTTAAAACCTTCAACGTTTGTGGTATATCTGACAAACCTCATATTGATATCAATTGCCCCATGGTTGATCTAATCGCAGGCATGGTAAAATCAAACGCATTTATAGTCAGGTGAAAATTGTTGGTGCTTGCGCTCAATTTAACCCTCGGTATGGTAGTTTCTACTGCGGGTTTTCTTTGCGTGTAGGAAACTTCTGCTGGAATGGGGTGACGCATTGAGGACAAATTCAACCAAACCTCCCCGGCCACACAGTCATCATGCGGGATGTCATTTAAGGGAGATATCTTTCTGTCTAGATTTCATTTCCATGAAATGCGCAGTTTGCTTTTCACGAACGAATGTGGTGTAAAGATATGGAGTAAAAAAAAAGATCTGATTTTATTCGTATCCTCGCGTCGGTGATTCGAGTAGAAAAAGTTCGCGATGTTTCATTCTCTCATCTCAGAAAGTTCACTCAAGAAACGTTGGCGTGTGAAACTAGCAACGGGAAGTTCGCAAGTGAAAAGGTATCGCACGATGAACTGATATTTTTGTGAGAATTCCAACACTGCTCCCTATCAATTAAATATTGTATTGTTCCTTACTCAGGAGCAATAAGCATTATGTCCGCAAAAATAAAAGCTGATTGCTGTTATAAAATCGGCATCAACAGCAAATAGTTATCATGGCAACAGTAAATGTATAAATGTTAGTTTTGTATTATTCCAATAGATTAAACAAACTTTGAAAAAATACTGCAATCAGTGCCGAATGTACAAAACTGCAAGAAACCAAAAGAAATATAGTTAGCAAAGCCTTGCTGTTTTTCCTTTGTTAGGGACATAAACCACTCAGAGGAAGCGTTAGTTCTTGAAGCCTGCCACTTTTGGTGTGGCGCTAGTGATGATTTTAACGTTTTAAGCTCGGTTCACAAAGGATTATATTTCTCTACAATTTTTACTTCATCCAAACTACTATTTAGTATCAATAACTTAGATAAAACATTGTAATTCTTGGCTGATAAACAATGAAAAACTATTATCGTTGTAATAACAACTGCATCTTTGTTGTTGTTTTGATTCGCTATGTTATTTTGACACAATACTTGAAAATGTGTTGGTGAGAGTTACGTTATTAGGGGCGAATAATTAAGCTTGGGACCGAGCTGGGGACCGATGTGCTAGTACTGACTGAGCCAAGAAAAAAATCGTATTTGTTCGGGACCTACTGGCGTCAGAGTTATTCTATGCTATTACCAAAGCCTAAGTTGAAATATACATCGAGGAAGGTCTAACATCAATGTTATTAAGAACTTTCCTAATATAAATTTGCTTTACAACTAGGCCTTGAGTTAAATTAAAGGTTATCCGCCTATGTGCTATGAAACTGTTGAACAATTTATAAAAAAAAATAGGTAAATGAATTATTTATAGCTATAATACTTAACAAACCTAATACTACCCTACCCAAAATCAGAACGCTACTAAATAGTAAACTCTTCGCCGAGTCCGGGTTACGAGATCGTCAATTTAATTGAACTCACGAAAAGTAAGTTTCCAATACAATTATTGCAAGATTTGCTTACTATAAATGCTCAATTGTTCTACCGTTGTAGGCAATTTTTACCCGTTCTGCTCAAATAAACAAGTTAAAAACCTAGACCCGGAGTTACTAAAGTAACCCCCCCTTGGAGGAGTGAGACCACTCTTCATAGGCGATAAACCATTCATCAGTTAAAATCAGATTCATTGCAAAGAAAACAAACAATGACTCCGATATTGATCATGCATCAGAACCCTGGTTCTACCCAATTTAAACTATAGAACATCAAATAGAAGATGAAAAATTATATAAATGAAGACTAGTCATGTTTTCCTTACTCCAAGCTTATCCTCGGTGGCTCAATCCGAGTATTATCACTTTTCACAAGACATAAAATGTAATAAGGACTGAGATATGTTACTTTGACTACAAAAACATATTTGTTTCCTAGTTTGAATTAATTCCGACTATGGTTCGGTGGTAGATCCGATTCCCCGTAAAGCACCACGAAAAGGTGATCTACCAGCGTTACGGATGAAGCCTTGTTCAGTATGCCATTATTGAATAACAATTTTCTTGCTGCCGAAAAAAACTTATTTTCCGAAATTTTTCGATTATTTGATAGAAGGGTGTTCATACTTAGTATACATAGTACATTTTTAAGCGATAAATATCAAATATTTCATTGAGAACTGTATTGTTTTGGCGAAACTAATGTTGTTCGTTACACCCACGGTCGTTTGAAAAAACACCCATTTTCGCTAGAAGTGCCTCTCCCCATTTAATAGGTAAACTCGATTTACCCATTAATGGGTAAAAGCAGTGTATGTCACAAAATGGGTATTTATTCACCCATTGCAAAGAAGCCAGGTTTTCCCATAATTTGTAAAAAATTACTTATTTTTGTGTATAGATTATGTAGCAGTTTGGTAGATTATAAGTTCATGGTTGTCATGGTGTTAAATGAATAAATGCAATAAATAAAAAAGAAAATAGTTGTACTGTTTATTCATGCCTTTTTTGTATTGCTGGTTGCAGTTGTGATTGGGCTCTAGAAGTGCGTTTTGCGCATTTTAAAGTGTGATAAAAGTGCACGTTTACGTCCAATCGTTTTGTTGTCTTCGGTGCACTTATCCTTTATGCTGAAAGGTATAAGTTCACTGAAGACAGGAAACGATTTGACGTAAACGTGCACTTTTATCACACTTTTTCTGTTTTTGTCGGAGTCCATTTTTAACTGCAATCAGCAATACTGTTGTACTGTTATTTCATGCCTTTTGGAAATAAATCCTTCAAACATGTGCCGGCTGAGGTTCCCAAATGTTGATAGTGAAGTGTTGAGGTTATGCCCAAATTTGATGTGCTGATCCAAATCACCCAACGTATTTTCTTCAATGTATACACATCCATCAATTGGGTAGGAATAACCTTTTATAATATTTAAAATAAATGAGCGTTTCAAATAAATAAGAATAATAATCCTTGCCCTTTAGATTTCCGTATGAATCTGTGATCAACTTCTTTCTAAGTTCCTCCATGATCATGTTTCCGTGTTTCACCAACATTGAACTTTTTTTTCACCCATTTTTGTTATTGTATGAGGTTTTCTCTAATGGGTATTTTTTTACCCATTGTCAGATTCAGAAATTCCCCCATTTTATGACAGATAGGAGAGCTATTTAAAAATGGGTGTTTTTTCACCCATTAATGGGTTTTCGCAAACAACCGTGTACACGGTTACTGGCTAAAACCCATTAATGGGTACTATAGTACTCACTTTCGCTATAATCGCCACTCCTCATTTAATGGGTAAACGCGAATAACCCATTAATGAGTACGGGCCACTTCCGTCAAAAAATGGGTATTTTTTTACCCATCAGGGAAAATTTTTTTTCTACAAAATGGGTAAAAAACACCCATTTTTGAATCATGAATAGATAATTTTTGATAATGAAATCGTGTGCTTTCGAAAAATTATCCGTTGGAAATAAAAATAGTCGTAGTTAGTCGATATGTTTCTAAATATTTTTTATTGAACAGCATTATTATTATGTAAAATGAAATATCAGCAAAATGTTTTAATGAAAACATCAATCGCTTGGATTGATGTCTTTACACAATCAATTATTTCACCTTCGAGATGTATGAAAAAGCTTTCGTTATTGATCATTAGATGCGGCCCCACTTTGTGTATTACGTTAAGTCCAACATATTTTGCTAGCTGTTCATCCAGAGCGGTTTCGTGATCCTGTAAGAAAAGATATTCATACTTTATTTAAAGATTTATTCATTTATTCGTATTTTAAGGAATCTTTTACATACCAACTGGACCAACTATCCACTTTTGCTCAGCCTATTTGTTGAATTGCCTTTGTTGGCAGATTTCGGACCGTATTTATTTGATTCGAGACTCAACTGAATCGCAACGCACAAACGACTGAAGAGAGTTAAATAATTTTCATAACTATTTTTCACCCATTTTTTTCCTGCTAATAAGTTCTCACCGATGGGTATTTTTTTACCCATTTCGGCAAATCAAATAATACCCATTGTTTGACATTTACGTGTGGTGTTGAAAAATGCGTATTTTTGCACCCATTAATGGGTTTTAGCCAGTAACCGTGTAAGCTTTGGGTCAAGCCCATGAAACTAATTTTGGAAGTTGTCAGTTGTCCAAGACAACAAATTGTACATTTTTTTTAATGTCCAGGAACTTTACATCTCTGCAGATTGTCTGATAGGATTTAAATGGAAACTGAAAATCGATCGTTTTCTCCAACAACTTCCTAATGATGATGTTGTTTTTTAGAAGGAAATAATTTCTCATCACCATGAGGCTTCAGGAGTAGACAGCATTTTTTTGCTAGAACAAAGTTGTGAAGAGAAAGTATTGATAGTTCCGTTAGCTCACGGCAGGCTGTGAAAATTGAATAGAAGTAGTTTGAAATTGAGCGGAGGGCATTGTGAGGTAGTATTCCGAAACAGGAAACACAAACTTTTGCCAAGCATCCCCATGCGGGGTAGGTCAAGGCATGATCGAATGCACCACCTTGACTGGCAAAAGTCTGTGCACTTGATCGTGCTCATATACTACCGATAGCTGTTTTAATAGTTCTAACGAACTGTCTACTTGTACTCCCAAATCCCCTACATGGGAGAGAAACTATTCCCGCTCCTTTTGGGTTTATTTTTGGCATACGACTTCTGCTTTACCTAACTTCCTAATGCTCGAAAGCATAGAAATCGGTGGTATGAGTTGTGATCAGAAGCTGGTTTAGCAGACATTTAAATCGCTATTAGCACAGAGAAATTTGATAAAATTTCAAATTTTATAATAAAATTTGAAGGCATGATTACTTTATATTGGAGAATTAGATCCAGCAACTGTTAAACCACTTTACTTAAGTGCAGCACAATTTGGATGATTGTTTGCTATTGCTGTGAGCTCTCTCTACTCACGTTGTACCATGTTTTTTGAGGTAAGGAATTAAATGAGTCTACTAGGCTGATTGAAAAGTCCCTTGAATTTCCTACAGATGGAGTTGGTAATCGCCAATTTGAACCATTTTCTATGATCTTTACTCTTTGAATGACGGCTGTCGAAATTTCAGCCATTTCTGTTCACGCATTCATTAGCGACAACAGTGAGAAGAGACCGATCAGCAAGTTTTTTTTTTAAAAAGGAAAAATCCGAGTTTCGAGTTTTGATAAAATATTATTTTCTTCGCAAGAAAACGACTGCCGAAACCAAAGCCAAGTTGAATAAATATTTTCCAGACTCATATGTGGTTTGCTGATTTTCGCAGTGACCGTACGAGCACCGTTGACGCACCGCATTGTGAACGCCCAAATGAGGTCACTACAACAGAAACCGTCGATAAAATCCATGATATAGAATTGGAGAATCCAAAAGTGAAATTGAAAGAGCCAAAGCTATGTCCATTTAGAATCCGGAATTACAAAATTATCAGTATCTCAGTAACGGATTTACGTACAAATAAGTTTAATACATCAAATTCACTGTTTTTTTAAGGAAAAATATCAATATAAATCATTTCTCTTCGTTTCTAATGAAAATTCTTCTTTATTCATCCCATCAAACGGCGCACACCTCTGGAGTCAACTTCCTTGGCACATTTGTTCCACATTTTGATCATCTGAGTCGCGTCCCTAGCCGTTTTTCCACTTTTCTTAAGCTTTTGCTTCATTATAGCTCAAAATCTCTCCATGGACCGGAACTGCGGGCAGTTGGGTGGATTTATGTTTCTATCGATGAAATCTACGCGGTACCACTGGATGACTTCCCGGATGTAGTGGCAACTCGCCAAATCTTACCCAAAACTTCACTGGGCTTTAATGAAAGGTAGTACGCGGTTTTCTTCCATGTACAGCTTCGAGCCCATCGTCTTATTCGTCTCGAACAATTTGGGCTTTGCTCCGCAGCTCCGCATCCCTAGCCAAATCATCAGTTTTTCATGAAAGCAAACTTAAACTTCGCAGGAACATCTCCTCGTGCCGTCGCCATGTAGAATTTTTGGCCAGGAAGCTGTCTGAAATCCATTTTGACGTAGGTTTCCTCATCGATGAGTAGGCATCCTTGGTACTTCGCCAAAACCTGCTGGTAAAATTTCCAAGTCGAGTTTTGGTGACAAAACTTTGCTTCAACGTTCTGTTTGGTTGCTTGCTGGCTCGATAAGAACGATATCCAGCTCGCAAATGAATTCTTCGAACGGTACTGCAAGCAGCAGCATATTTTTGTGCGATTTCATTATCTGGTAGTCCAGGGTTTGCTCTGACGGTATGACCGCAAGCTGAACACCTTCTGGTTCCACTACGACGTTTACCTTGAGGCACTCTATCCACGTTCTTTCGCTCTATGAAACGTTTTAGCACATCATACACGGTTGTTTTGGCGATTTTCAACGTTTTTGCGATTTTTATTGCGGACCGCGTTGGATTATCAACGTGGGTGTGCAGAATTTTTTCTCTCGTCTCGGCTTCCATCTGGAATAACTTTTGACTCACTGCACGAAACACCGTGAAATTTGTCCCACAGAAAGCGGGCGCCTAGGTAAACAAACCGCTGTAAAAGAATTCTTACAGCGGTCACTTTCCGTGCCACTGCATTACAATAAGTGATTCCGGATTCGAACTCGAGAGAAATTTAGCTTAAAGCCTTAGCATTTCAATGAAACAAGCTGGCACCATAATGCATTCCGTTTTGGGTATGGAGAAGCTCTGCGCGTGGTGAGTGCCGCGTTTGCTTACAATGAACCAAAAACGTATTCGTGTTACAACCTTTCAGGAGAATTTGAGCAAGTTTACACGCAATCCGAAGGAGTTTGTGCGCCGATTCATAACCATGGATGAAACTTGGATCCATTACTACACACCGCAGCAGGCAAAACAGTGGGTTTCACCTGGCGAAAGTGCTCCGAAGCACCCGAAAACGCAACAATCGGCGGGAAAGGATATGGCCTCCGTGTTTTTGGATGCGCAAGGTGAATATTCATCGACTGTCTTGAAAAAGGTAAAACCATAACAGGCGCATACTATGCAGCGTTGTTGGATCGCTTGAAGGATGAATATTATCAAAAAAACGGCCGCATTTGTGTGTTTTATCATCACGACAATGCGCCTGCTCATTTGTCCTCAATTGCTCAGGTAAAATTGAATGAAATTCGGCATCAATTGGTTCCCCATCTACCGTTTTCACCAGGCTTGGCCCCCAGCGACTTCTATTTGTTCCCAAACTTAAAGAGGTGGCTCACCGGTAAGCGATTTTACTCAAATGATGAGCTCATAGCTGAAACCGAAGGCTATTTTGAAGGACTTCCTGTATCGACCTAAAAGGAGAGTATGTTGAGAAATAAAACCGGATTTGGCGAAAAAAATGTTTTCGTGTTTGATATTTAAGGGACTTTTCAGGCAATCTAGCAGTAACCGTCTCTTTGTGATATTAGGAAGGTTTTTCAGCAGGTTGAATTTTATCATATCGTATTCGGCTGAGGAGTTGTTTGATGATAGGAGACCATAGAGAATTTCAGCATTGTTAACAGTTTGTCCAGAGTAGCCGCCGCATGGAGACGCATGGAGACGTTTCGTCAAGAGTAGCCGCCGCATGGAGACGAAAACTATGTTTTGCTGGATCAGAATCTACACAGACCTTTTTCACGTTCGAATATCCTTTGGCTGGAATATTCATCGCTCTCATTAGAAGACGTGCGGTTACGCATATTGCAAGCCTCCCTCTTCAAGGAGGTCATTGAGGTTTCTCATGAGAGTCCATCGACAAAATTTTGTCAATAACCCCGATTTTTGCGTTTATTAGTTGTTCTAGATATGTTTCAGGCTTTTAATATTCCTTGAACCAAGGAAGAAATACAACAACAAAAATCGAACAAAACTCGAACAGTCATATGTCTACAGTAATGCTTTGAAAGCATCATTTTTTTAAATAAAATTGTGTACTCTTATTGTCTCATCCTGGTTTGGCTGGCACTTTTTGAAGGGTTCACTTGGAACATCTCTTTTTTGTGCCTAAATTGAGACTGAGCGTTGGTATCATATCGACAGTTTCATGTCAATTGCTTAAGATATGATACCAATCTCGGAAGCACGGCAGAAACTAAGTTTCTTAGAGGGTCACGTACATTGAACATGTCTAAAATGAATGTCTCAATAACTGAGAAGGCTATCAATTCTCGTTCGGACTTCAATTTTTTTTGATAAGCTCGAGAAATAACGTTTTTATTTCTCTTTCGGGGTTTGATTAGTGGCGGGAAGCTCTTACTTCACTTAAGATTGTAGCAGCAGCGGCCCTCGGTTTTGATATTTCATCCCCATTAGCCTCAATATTTTGCCATTTTGTGGAGGTGACTTTTGCTATGTTACGGTGCACCTTCCGAGAAAAAATGTTTTCTTTCATAGGATCCAGGTACGTGTACCACCGTAGAATCGCCTTCATCAGATGAGTAAGAGTCAGATTCTTCATCTGACGAAATCGAGAATTGGTTTTTCATCAGGAACGGTTGTAGACTTAAGCATTTCTGCATAAGTCTGCCTGGAGCTTCTAGAGATGGTACACTATTCTATATCGGATTGCTTTTTGTACCTTGAGGTATCTTGCACAGGGTGAGGATTCTCACTAAAATATATACATTTTTGTACAGCTTGCCGCTACGAAATTTGTTGTCACAATCATTGACCGAGTGTCCGAGTCTTTTGCCGGGAGTTGTATATCTTCTGTCTATATAAGCGCATTGGGAAAAAGGCTCCATATAATTTAAAATTTGCTTCGGAGAATAGAACAGGCAATGATCACCCGAAACAAGTCGGAATGTCGATCAACTTGTTTTTGATTCGTCTTGCAACAATGCTGAATGCTGTTGATGTAAATCTAGTATAGTTACAAGATCACAAGCGACATTAGAATTCTTGAAACATCCAGAAGCTCGTTTCAAGTGCTCGACAGCCAAAATCGCATCGGAATATCTATTACCACACCTCGTGAGAGAATGTAAATATAATACTTGAAATTGAATACTTCGAAGTTAGTAATCTTATAGGCTATTTCATAACTCAGCACTTTCACTCGCAGTCTATTTAAGGGGGGAAATACAGTTCGAATGACCAAAAAATTCAATTTTTGCATAAAAAGTTAAATGGATATTATTATTAAATTTTCTTCTAATTTATAGTTATAAAAAGTTAGTAAATTTTCCGTAGAATACGCTCCTGAAACCCTTTTTTCGAAATTCGAACTCCAAGTGTTTCGTTTTATCGTTTTTCGAAGACGCCTTCTTCGCGCGCAGACCGATAATTAAAACTTTCAACGCGTTTTTCTCAAAACAGCATTTTCGGAGTTTATGCCGGTGATAACTCGAAAACTAATTATTCGATTAAACTGAAACTTATAGGATTTTTTTTATTGCAGTCAGGGATGCCATATTCACAGGCATGTCTGTAAATTTGCAGACTTTTCATTTTTGTTACAGACTTTTTTAACGATGCAGACATTTAGCAGACATTTTATTTATGTTGCAGACTTTTACAGACATTTGATTTTTTATTAAATTTTAAATAAAGGTATTCTCTGATGTTCAGATTTAAAACGTGTGAGGATCTGAACAGTTTAGTAGATACGGTAAGAAGTTTTGTTGAAATATTTAAAATATCGTAGGTATTATTTAAAGTAGAAATCCTTGAAGAAACTTGGAGGCACAATGGGCCCGGGGATAAGTATCTTATAGGCCCTTTCCGAGGGTAACATGGAGTCTCTTCTTATGGTGGTGTTCAATCATAGACTAACTCTAAGACCAGTAGGTCCCGAACTAATACGATTTTTATCTTAGCTCAGTCAGTACTAGCACATCGGTCCCAAGCTTAATAATGCGCCCCTAATAATGGACTCACACGAACACACTCTCAAATATTCTGCCAAAATAACACAGCAAATCACAACACAGGCACAAATATGTACATCAAGGTGCTGGCTTCAAGGTGTACATCGGACCAAGGGGTTCTACAACAGTGAACCAATTTCAAATCGCTAGTTGCATATTGATTGTTAGTTCAATCCCACGCGTGTTCAAACCCATGCGAAAAATAACTATCAAAGCTTTGGTAATATTGGTCCTTTGCTATTAAGTCACAACGAAAATCAAGGTTCACAACATTACAAATCATATTTGAGAAACTTAGAGACTTCCTCGAAAAAAAACTTCTCCTATGGTCAAGTAGAAACTTCTCAGAAGTATTGGGAGCAAGCAGTTCATGCAAGAAGAACTTGAAGCAATTGCATAGATGACACAATTTTCTATAGTTTTATTTCCCCTGTAACGGTCTTCCCACTTTTGTATTTTAAAATCAAAATTTAGTTTTCCTTTGATAAATTCATAGAAATAAAACTATAGAAAATTGTGTCATCTATGCAAATGCTTCAAACTTCATTGTCACAGTGTCGCTTTAAAAATATGAAACAATATGTAAAGTTCCAAACAATCCAAGAATTAGATGCAGACATGTCTACATAATCACACAAATAGCGATAAAGGCAAAACTCACTCTCTTATTACGTCTTTTCGTTGAAAGAAGTCTTATTTTCTAAAAAAAAATTACAGACTTTTATAGACATTCCCAGACATTTCAAATTTTTATCACAGATATTTGAAAAAAAAAACTGGCATCCCTGATTACAGTATTACCTTCTATATGAAATAAAAATTATTGTTATATTTCATTATTAAATATGGAAAAATGTGATAAAATGGCCGTCAAAATATGGACTTTTTCAAAAAAGTTACGCCAAAAGTGCAATTTTTTTCTTCTTTTTTCAATTCATCTACTAACTATAAATGTAATTAATGTAATTTTTTTGGGTTGGCAGGTTTCAGATCTAAACTGCGACCAGGAGAGCCGGCACAAGCAAAATGCAACGACTTTTTCAACGCACTCTAACGGCCGCCATTTTGGTGAAAAAATATTGAAAACAATATTTTTGTATACTACATGGATACACTTATAATTGTAAAAAAGTTTCGATTGATTTGAGTAAAAACTTCCCCTTGAAACTATTTTTTCAAAAATTAGTTTTTTTTTCTCGTTCTAACTGTACATCCCCACTTAATCTCTCCTTGTGAATCGAAATGCTGAGAGTTATCAATAGTTTATCTTTTGGCCAAAAAATGGCAAGCAAAACCAGGGGGTTGTTATGTATCTTAACTACAGAAAAAAACGTTTTTCTCCAAACAAATTTGATTTGTTTTTATTGTTTCACATTTGTTGAAAATTCTAGCATATAGGGTGAATAGTAGATCTATTGTAATGACAATATTCATGTTTCATTTATCTGATACATGAACAATAAGATTCATGGTCGGCAATAGATTTAAATGTTACTTTATATTATTTTATTGTAATTGTATGGTTATTTTTATCCGGGAGGTTTCGAATTTTATTCTTAAACACACATTCAAACATATTAAAATCAAAAAAGCGCTCACATGGTTAAACAATCTAACACAGTTATCTAAAACGTTGTTCTGCCCATAGGCAGTTCTATGGCGACTGACTACTAATAAACTACTTTCACGACGCTGGCGAGAAGGTGCATAAAAGTTGATGTTTTGCAATAGTGCATAGCAATCTACATTACCTTTGACAAGGTCAAAAACAAATAACCTCTCTAGGTTAGTAGGTCTGTGCATTAAAGTTTCTAAATCGATCAGCCTGCAGCGACTCGGAACCCTTCCCAACAAACAATTTGAGTGGATTTAAAGCTGAGTATGCCCATTTTTAGTTTACGAGCTGATATTTCGTTGAACAAGCTGTTATGCAACAGGCAATGTTTGTTGCACTGATAAAAAAGTAATGATAATATCTATGTGTCCCACACACGATTTTTTGCAATAAGATCCACAAATGATATCTATTTGTAACCACACATACTTTCTATGTGTACACATAACCACTATGTGTGGCCTCACATACTTTTGATTTGCCACATAAATTTCATATGTGTTTCTCAAGGGTTCTGTTTATGTGTGAACAAATGAATAGTATGTGCAATTTTACATGGATTTTTGCCATTATATATGTGTGCTTGTGTACCCGTGTGGGTTTCCATCCGGATGATATGCACTGAGTGATAAGGCGACCACACACTAAGGGACTGTTCATAAACCACGTAGACCGAAATTGCACATTGCACGAAATTGCATTTCCATACAAATTTACTCAAATATGGGTAAAGGCAAGTATACCCAAAAATAAGTATGTGCACTTTTTTGCCATTATGGGTAAACTGAGCTTAGCGTGTATAGCATTGGCAGCGTTGCCAGGTATACCGATTAAACGGTATTTATACCGATTTTTATTCTCAATACCGATATACCGACAAGCGCTCTGAAAATACCGATTTCCAACTTTTTATACCGATAAATACCGATTTTTTATGAAAGATATTTTAACATTATATTTGGTTTATTATATATCAGCGTGTTTTTTTAGATTTCTTACCCCTAATTAATTAATTTTCTGAAAATATTTTCTCAATTAAAACTGCACCAGATTTGAATAAATAAAAAAACAAAATAAAGGAATAAAAAAGGTTTAAACGAAAAAAAAGTAACGATGATATCCAGTTCATTCAGTCACACATAACATTTCATTAGTGTTAAGTTTCAACATTATCCTATAGCCAATAGCATCTATTTTTGTATCATTTAATAAAACCACAGATAGCCACAATACATTTAACATTTCTTATACGTCAAACGCAAGGGAATTAAGTGCCAACTATCAAAGAGCGCTTTGAGTTTCATACGAAGGTAAATGCATTGATCAATTTCTCTTGGTCAATTTTTGGCTAATATCTTAGTCAAAGCAAGTGTCTGTATTTAACCTGCAAGACGGAGTTATCCTTTATCGCAACGGATATGCCAACTCGTTTACCTGCAGTTATCAATTATTTTCGGATCAAAGAAGAGAAATCGCTATATGGAGTTCGCCCGTTCGAAACTCAACGCGAGAATCATTTGAATTAGTCATAAATGCACGAACGATGAACAAATTTGGAGTGTTATGGTTGTATGTCTGTGATAACACTATCGAGTTTAATTATGATATTAAATGCGTTAACAAATGAAGACAGGTTGTTATTTTAAGCAAAATAAACTCATCAGTCCTATATTAACAAGCTGCAATATGTTATACATTTATGCTTTTTAATATGGGATTTTCAAAAGAAATTATCAGTTTATTGATAGGGTAGAGCGCTACTTCATCGTAGTCGCCTATTTTCGTTCTACCAAGCAAAAAAAATCAAAAATATCAAATACTCTATGCGCTCAAGAAGCAGTGTTGAATAATCGATCATATCTTAGCTTTTCGTGACTAGCAAATCCAGTGGTATAAAGGGTGATACGGTCAAAATTTGGTCAAGGGAAAACGCGTGTAAATCGGTGAAATCGTTTATTTAAAAAATCAAATTAAATTTCTTTTTCAAGTTCAATTAGTATAAAATTCAGGAAAAATATTCAGTTAGGCTTCCGCTTTTCCAAATCCGAATTGCCGGGCCTTACGCTTGACCCCTGCCATCAGATTTTGTACAGCCACCTTGTCCACCTTCTTCGCCGCAGAAAGCCAGTTTGCCTTGAACTGCTGCTCGTCCTTAGCAGTTTTTTTGGTCTTCTTTAGGTTCCGCTTGACAATAGCCCAGTATTTCTCAATTGGGCGGAGCTCTGACGTGTTGGGAGGGTTCTTGTCCTTGGGAACCACCTGCACGTTGTTGGCGGCGTACCACTCCATGGCCTTTTTACTGTAATGGCAAGATGCCAAATCCGGCCAAAACAGTACGGAACAACCGTGTTTCTTCAGGAAAGGCAGCAGACGTTTATTCAAACACTCTTTCACGTAAATTTCTTGGTTGACAGTCCCGGAAGCTATGAAAATGCTGCTTTTCAAGCCACAGGTACAGATGGCTTGCCAAACCAGATATTTCTTTGCGACCTTTGACAGTTTCGTGTGCTTGAAAATATCTGCTACCTTTCCCCTTCCTTTTTTGCCGTATAAAACTCCTGTCCCGGAAGCTGCTTGTAGTCGGCTTTGACGTAGGTTTCGTCGTCCATTACCACGCAGTCAAACTTCGTCAGCATCGTCGTGTACAGCCTCCGGGATCGCGTTTTGGCCGTCGTATTTTGTTTATCATCGCGATTTGGAGTCACTACCTTCTTGTAAGTCGATAGTCCGGCTCGTTTTTTGGCTCGATGCACGGTTGTAGACGATACACCCAGCTTATTTGCGGCATCTCGGAGAGATAGGTTAGGGTTTCGCTTGAAACTACCGGAAACTCTCGTTGTCGTCTCAGCGGCTTCCGGTTTTCGATTTCCCCCCGATCCAGACCTCCTGGCTGTCGACAAACGTTCCCCAAACACTTTAATTACATTTGTAACGGTTGATTTGGCAACGTTTAGCGATTTTGCCAATTTTGCGTGCGAGTAGCTCGGATTTTCGATACGCTGCTCTTCTTGCTTGGACGGCATTTTGACAACTGAAGAGTGAATTCCAAAATCAAAATAGGAGCAACATTCTACACACACACACCTTCAAAATTAGGGGTGTTCAGGTTTTTTAAATGCAAAATTGAAAGAAATACGTCAAGTTGATATTGACCAAATTTTGACCGTATCGCCCTTTATATGGAAAAGTGTATAAAATTGGAAGCGGTATACACTAGAATTAATCCGTTTTTGTGTTAAAATCTATTTAAAAAAAGGAGGATGTGCTTAGCGAGGTGCTTAGCACAACGGGAGGTGGCTCAAAAACCTTATCGCTATACATGATTTTTGTTATCTTAATAACATCTTAAGAAGTGTGTATTTTAAAAAAATATGTATTGTAAAGTATATTTATTCAAAGTATACATATTCAACCTCGAGATGGTAAAATTAAAAAAAAATGGCTAATGCATTTTTTATTTCATTTTTTATGTTTACGTCAAACTTTGTTCATATAATATTTGAAAATAGAAGAAAAATGATAGCCAAAATATGTTATAATCTTATATCAAAATTAAACTATAGTTCACTTGAAAAAAAATTGAATTTTACTTATACCGATAAATACCGATATTTTTTAATAAGCAATACCGATATTGTATAAATCCACCTGGCAACGCTGAGCTTTCTTGACATGTATCACAACCGCATATTACTAACCCGGTGTCTCCACTAGCATTTTCTGTCCTGTTAAATCTGTCTTAACAAACTGTCTTGACAAACAACCTGATTTTTTTCGATACTGAGCTTAGCTCAAACAGATTTGTTAAGACATTTTCAACAAATTTTTACAATTGCAGTACCCGATCCCGATTTTTTTAGGATCTAGTGCAATGATGCACACTTAGAAAATTTTACAGTATTCGGTAATTTTTTACCGAACTTTCAACAGCTGAACGTTCGGTAATCTGTTCGGTAATTCTATTCAATTACCGAAAGTTCGGTACTCGATTGTTTTGACGAACTGTCAAAAAATACCAGACAGTTCGGTAACGGGAGATTTGATAATCTGTCAAAAACTACTGTACATTTCGGTAATTTGTATAGTTCGATACCGAACCATTTCGGTATTTTTTCATCGTTAAACATCAAAATTTTCAGATGTTATTATATAGGTGACGAACTAGGTCAAGAGGCTAGAAGCTAATGGGATTTTCGGAGGCAGTGTAATGGAATCAAACAGGAGAACTCGCGGAATCACAAATAGCAAAAAGGAAAGGAAAAGTTTTATTACTTGTTTACTCTTACAACGTTTGGAATTGAATTGAAAAACCCGCGCACACCCATGCGGTACGTTTGACAGCTAGATTGCTGAGGGGGTTCCGCCCAGTAGGCCGAAACAACAGGAGTAGGGTATTGGCAATCCTAACACCCCCGCTCAATATCCGGAACGGCCAGCCCCATGGCGGCCCGATGTTTTAGGAACAGACCTACTGGCAAGCCCTTGGTCATCGCATCCGCAACCTGCTCACCGGTTGGGACGTATCGAACTGCTATACGCCCCCGCTGAATCTCCTCACGGACGAATCGATGTCGTACATCAACGTGCTTCAAGCGGCCGGAATCCCGCTCTTCCTCGACCACCTTGATCGTAGACTGGTTATCTTCAAAATAGACCACCGGACTCTCCGGTTCCATCGCCAACTCCTTCAATAGACGAACCAGCCAGATGCCGTGACACACAGCGGTGCTCAAGGCCACCAGCTCCGCTTCCGTTGAAGACAGCGAGATGGTTGATTGCTTCCGGGTTAACCAGCTTACGGTACCGCCGCACACTCGGAAGACGTATCCAGTGAGCGAACGCCTGTCCACCGGATCGTTTGCCCAATCCGCATCGGCGAATGCTTCCATCACCGGTGGTGAATCCTTCGCTGAGAACACCAGACCCAAGTCCAGCGTTCCTTTGATGTACCGCAGTACCCTCTTCGCATGCACCCAGTGCAGTTCCGTCGGACAGCTTTGGAACTGACTCAGGTAGCTAGTTGCAGCACACAAGTCCGGCCTTGACGTCAGCGTTACGTACGTGAGACAACCGATCAACTCTCGGTACGGTTTCTGAGTACGCTCAGCTTCCTCTCCCTTCTTGAGACGTAGGCGACACTCAATCGGCGTTGATACTGGCTTGCAGTCGAACATGTTGAAGCGACGAAGCAGGTTCTCGAGGAATCCCCTCTGGCTAATCCGAAGGAATTTCTCCTCCACGTCCCGGTCAATCTTCATTCCGAGAAACGTTCGCACCTCTTCGATGTCCGTCATCTCGAACTCGTTCACCAGGCACCGCTTCACTGCCTCGGCCGCCTTCAGCTGACGACTGACGACAAGCAGATCATCTACGTACAGCACAAGTATTACTTTGCTGCTTCCGGATCCCTTCACGTACAGGCATGGGTCGCTCTCGCTTCTGGTGAATCCCAGTCGCTCGACAAAAGCATGGAACCTTGCATTCCAGGCCCTGGATGCCTGCTTCAGGCCATACAGTGAACGCTTGAGGCAGCACACCAGATTCTTGCCTTGCTCGAACCCTTCCGGCTGGGTCATGAAAATCTCCTCATCCAACTGTCCGTTGAGGAACGCGGTTTTCACGTCCATCTGGTGTACGACCATCCTCTGCTCGTTCGCTACGGCAAGAACAGCTCGTACGGTATCCAGACGCGCCACCGGAGAATAGGTTTCACCGTAATCGAATCCTGCTTTCTGGCTGAACCCACGGGCCACGAGCCTCGCCTTGTAGCGCTCTGTCCCGTCGGCTTCGTTCTGCTTCACTTTGAACAGCCACTTGCACGTGATCGGCACGCGCCCTTCAGGAAGCTTGACAATCGTCCACGTTTGGTTCCGCTTGAGAGAATCCATCTCCTCATGGACGGCTGCTTCCCACTTCTTCCAATCCGGCCTCTTCTTCATTTCCGCCAGCGAACTTGGCAGCTTGTCGACGAAACTTGTCGCATTCATGGCGTACCCGGTGTAGTTCATATCGTATTGCTCATGCCAACCCGGAGGCTTCCGGCTTCGGCCTGAACGACGACCAGTTTGAATCCTCCAGGGATCTTCCGTTCCGTCTCCGTCTCCTTCTTGGATCGTTTTGTCGGCACAGCTTCCGAAGGTATCATCAGCATCGGTGTTCGATTCTTCACCCGGTCCATCCGGTTCACCGTCCGGTCCATCGTCCGGTTCGTCCGGCTCATCGTCCGACGATTCATCGCCCGATTCTTCGGATTCATCACCCGATTTTTCGGAAACACCTTCATCGCGTTCATCTTCAGCGTCGCTCTCGTCGTCGGACTCGCTATCCGATTCGTTCCGAACTGCACGAACCGGAAACACATCGGAACTGCAGCCGGGCTTCGGATCCACTTCCGAACTGGTTCTGCTGTCGTCTTCGACGAAGACTACATCTCGAGCTACGACGATCTCCTTGCGTTTGGGGTCCCATACTCGGTAACCGCAGTGAGAATAGCCGACGAAAATACCTCTCTAGGCTTTCCCGTCTAGCTTCTTCCGTCGTTCTTTGGGAATGTGGACGAATACTGTTGCTCCGAAAGCCCTCAGGTTCCGGACATTTGACTTCCGTCCTTCCCAAATCTCGTACGGTGTCTTGCGCTTGTCTATGGCACTGGCGGGACTGCGGTTGGCCAAGAATGCCGCGGTCTGGATCGCAGGTCCCCAGAATTCCTTGCCGACGCCGCTGTCCTCGAGCATCGACCGAACCTTCTCCACGAGCGTCCGGTTCATCCGCTCGCTCACGCCGTTCTGCTCGGGAGTATAGGGGACGGTCCACTCAATTTGGATCCCCTTCTGCTTGCAGAACCGTTTGAACTCGCGACCGATGTATTCTCCGCCGTTGTCGCAGCGAAACCGAGAAATACGCGTACCGAACTTCGAACTTACTAGAGCTTCGTACTCTTTGAACTTGTCCAGCACTTCATCTTTCGAGTTCATAAGCCACACGACTGTGAACCGACTCCAGTCGTCAACGAAAGTAACGAAATACTTTTCGCCGTCAATGCCCACCGGCGTCACCGGGCCACAAACGTCCGAATGGATCAGTTCAAGCACTCGTTTCGACTGGCGACCCTCGCGCGCGGAGAAGGGCTTACGCGTTTGCTTACCGACGAGGCACGATTCACAAACAAACTCGCCACCGGATGGCTTAAGCTTCGCACTCATACCGACGACCATTTCGTTTCCGATTAGCACTTTCAAATTCTTCGCACTGAGGTGCCCGTACCGACGATGCCAGAGTTCAAGTTCTTTGGGCACACGACCGCACGAATACAACACCGATTCGGATGGCTCTTCCCGATGAAAGTCTATTTCATAGAGCTTGCCGCGACGCTTCCCGACCGCGATCACTTCCGAATCCCGTTCGATATTCACGACGCCATCCGCGAACACAACTTTTAGTCCGGCCATTTCCATTTTACGAACGGACAACAAGTTCACACGCGCTTCCGGGATGTATAGAACGTCTTTGAGTGTAATGGGAATCGACTTACCCCTCGCTACGGCAAACGCATGAACCTCACCGTACTGTTTGGCGACGATAGACTGCCCTTCCTTCGCCACGGAGATGCGCATCGGTTCCTTCATCGGCAAAAGCTTCTCGAACAGCTTCCGATCGTTGGTCAGATGCTCCGACGAACCGGAGTCGATGATCCAGCTCGTTCTCGGTAGTCCATCACGCTCGCCGCTGAGAAAGCAAACACCCTTGTCGGCTTTTCCCAGGTGCGCGCTAGTTGTCGTCGATTCCTTCTTCTTCTTCTTTTCTTCCGGGCAATCGGCAATCTTGTGCCCTTCCCGGTTACATCCGAAGCACTTCCACTTGACACTCTTCTTCTTCTTCTGCTGCTGCTTTGCACCACCAGACGAAATACCGGAACCGCTGAACGCAGCCGCTTCCACCTTGGAGCCACTCGATCTGCTGCTTCCTCCACCGCTGCACTTGATTTCCTCGTCAAGTAATCTGCACTTGCAGAATTCCAGCGAAAGCTTGTCTTCCGGCATCGTTTCCAGGGCCGTTACAACGGTAGCGTAGGCTGGCCCTAGCGTTAGCAGCAAGTAGCAAACGATATCAATTTCCTCCAGCTTCGCTCCGGTCGACTTGTAGTCCCGGACGATCCGCTCGAAAGTGAGAAAAAGATCTTGCAATTTTCCACCGTCGTGCCGCAGTGTGAGGAGTTTCTTCTGCAGGTGGAGACGACTGGCGATGCTCTTCCGCTGAAAGACCCGTTCCAGAGCCAACCAGATGGCCCTCGGGGACTGTTGATCCTGGATATACTCCAGCATGTTGTCGCTGATCCGGGATATCAGCATCGACTTGCACCGCCTGTCCTTTTTCGACCGCTTCTCGGTCGCTTTCGCCTTCGCCTCCCTTACCGCATCCGTATCCTCCTCCTTCACCATCAGTTCGGGAACCTCCGCCACTTCCTGCTCGACGCAGCACTGGAGTTCGTGCTCCTCCAGCAGCACCGACATGCGGTACTTCCACTGCGGGTAGTTCGATCCGTCGAACTGAGGCACTCGTGCATTTTCCGCTTCTCTGTCCATTTCAAATATTTACATTTACACTTTCCGCACTCGCGCAAACTGGGCCCATAACCTAATGGGATTTTCGGAGGCAGTGTAATGGAATCAAACAGGAGAACTCGCGGAATCACAAATAGCAAAAAGGAAAGGAAAAGTTTTATTACTTGTTTACTCTTACAACGTTTGGAATTGAATTGAAAAACCCGCGCACACCCATGCGGTACGTTTGACAGCTAGATTGCTGAGGGGGTTCCGCCCAGTAGGCCGAAACAACAGGAGTAGGGTATTGGCAATCCTAACAGAAGCCACCATTATAAAGAAAAAAAATTATATATATTTATCTAAATATAAAACAAAAATTCAAATTAGGTACTAAAAAGTATGTATACATAAAAATCAAGGCAGTGCATGCAACAATTTCTTTCCCGTTGTAGCGAGCGTCTCGATACCCAGAATGGCACCAAATAACAAGAAAAATGATTTCTCCGATGGAACTAAAACATAAAACGCTTGAATCAATCTTTCAAATGCTGCCGGCAGCCCGATTCCAACCGGGATTGTGAGGTCTTTCCAACATATGGCGCAATCAACGGAACACGATAAGAAAGGGCCTCGAACGATGAGTGTTGGCTGCGTCGGATGCTAGTCAGTGAAGTTGTCTTCTACCTGTAGATGGATAAAGTGTCCTTTTTTGATGGTTGATATGGTGGTGTAGTCCGGAAACATATCCGGATACATGTTCCCGGCAGTAAAAGCATATTAGCACCGGAGGAACATGTAAACAATTAGGGGTAAGAATAGTTAAATGAAACCTTACGGAAAATCTCGATGAGGATCCTGCTCCTGCTGCTGCTGGTATACCTGCTCCATCACAGATGGTTTTGGGGTTCAGCTACGAAGTGAAAACTTTTCAATGAACACTTTCAAACTGATCACTGGAACCACGAGACTTCACGTTTGACAGTTAATGATACTTTACCGGGCTTCGGTAATTCAGAGATTATTTTAAGTTTTGTTCGGTAAAGTGTTTACCGTAGTCAGTGATTGTTTGTTTTTACCGTAAGAATTGTATTTTTTTCTACCGAGTACGGTACATAAAATACAACATAACGGTTAAACATCGTTCGGTAAAGTGTTACAAAATTACGGTAAAATTATTCATGTTTACCGAAAAATCGGTGATATTTGATGTTTACCGAAATATTTCGTCATTTTTTTTACCGAACAGCAAAATCGAATTTAAGTGTGTGGAGTCGTTTTTATGGAATTGAAAAGATTTTTTAGCATTATTTTGGATTTCGTCTCGTTTATTTGAAAAAAAATTCTGCTTAAAAGTCTAACATTTCTGTCAAGAAATATGTTTAAACAGATCTGTCTTAACATCTAACATATGTGTCTCCACTTGCTATATTCTTTGACAGTGACACAAATGTTAAGACAGAAAATGCTAGTGGAGACACCGGGTAAAACCCTCTACTAAATGTTTGTCAAATGGGAGCAAGTCAACTATCAAATATCATCGCATGCTCGTATAAATGAAAATACTCAATGGTTGACATCATAAACTTACTATTGAGTTGGTACCATGCATTCGATCTATCGTTGTTGTAAAAAGCGAATAGAGACACAACCAATACGCTCAAATTACTGTCTCTTGTTATCCTTTTTTTCCTCTCGGAAAGATAATTAGAGACAGTAATTATAGCGCGTAGTATTATACTCCGTTCACATTTTTGCTGAAAACTAAAGCCCGTCAACGTTAATTTCGGACAACTTTCTTTCATTGTAAATTTTGAATTATTTCACGGATCGCTGAACCGTTTCACTTATATGACAGCTCCACCTTATTTCATGGTACAACATGTTTACATTCTTGTTACATTCAGTAAAATAGCGTTGAATCAAGTGAACACGCATTTTGTACGAACTGCAGCAAAATCCGAATTTATCGGTACGCTATATTGCCAAGAAACTAAAACTACCGAAAAGTACCATGTTTCTGTTAGTAAATCATTTGTCCAACGCTTGAATGTGGATCGGAAGGTTGGAAGTGGAACAAAACGAAGAGTATGCTCCCGATAAATGGACAAGAAGTGGTAGCCATTATTGAGAAAAATCCCAATCTTTCTGTGCGAAATGTGGCGAGGATGTCAAAATCATACGTACAAAAAGTGAAGCAGGTGCAAGGACTGAAGCTGTTCAAAGTGAAAAAGGTGCCCAACTGTGTAACATGCTAAATTTTACTGCAAAAAGTCGCGCTAAGGTGGTTGACACCATTTTTTTGCAAACATTTTCTTGTCTCAAAATGGACGACGAAACATACGTACTTGAAGACTTTAAATAGCTTCAGGGTCTGGCTTTTTATACCGCAATGCAAAGGAACGCCGGCATTTCCGGACAAAGAAAGTGTCCAAATTCTCGAAGAAGTATTTGATTTGGTGGTAGTTGTGGTCGAAAATCTAAAAGTTTTGTCTCTACCGGCTTTATCAATAAGGATGTGTACGATAAAGAATGTCTGCAAAAGCGGTGCTACCGTTTATCTGGCCTGATTTGGCCACTCGTCAATATGCCAAAAATAGCCAATCCGCCAAACTGTCCAGAACTTCGCCCAAGAGTGAAGTACTGGACACATCATGGATTATTTACACATTTTTCGTTACTAATACCTACAAATACCTTGCTCTTCGCAATTGTATACACCTTATTACAACAGCTCTACCTACTTGACACGTTCACTCTTCATTGATTGAGTGGCTTTTAAAATACGCCCAGAAGGATCGCCAGATGATAGTGTTCGGAGACGAGAGATGATAGCATTCATTTGCACAGAATCATTAATTGTCTTTTAGTTGGAATGAAAGGAACAGGAATGACAGAATTATTAATTGTCTTTTAGTTGGATGTTTTGAACCGTCTGGGAAAAAATCATACTACTCAATTAGATTATTTTTTTATTTTGCTGTCACACGTGTCCGATAAGTCGGGACCATTTTTGTCAGGACTTTTCACACAATGTGTTATGCACACCTCCTAAATTTTATATAACAAAACATGCGATGAAAATCACATCCAAAATCGAATATCACTCATTGAACAAGCATTCATATTTCAACAAGAATGCCTAAACTTTTGATTTTTGTGAAATGTGAAACGTCTTCTGTATCAGACAGGAAATTCACTGCACGCTGGTTGGTAATGCCGTACCATCACAGAGAACAAACGCTAATCTTCGATCTGCTACTTGTGTAAAACTTTATACCGACATTTCAAATGTATGTCGTTTGTGTGGCAGTATGAAGGTTTCGGCAACACTGTATGTAACGCCGGTTGTATGTCGCTCGTTGGCCCACCTTGTAATATCGTCACCGCTAGCGTGCCATATAAGTAGAGTGACGACGCTGTACCAATACAGGCACACTAGTCGCCACGATCGTCGTGCTGCACCAAGCATCGTCGAAGTTGTGTGCTGATAGTTAAAGAGGTAAGTCGCATTTGGCAATTCCGGAGCGTGCTGGGTGATTCCTCGGTTCCGGGTTATTCACATTGGCGATCCATGCCAGGCTGTTAAATTATTAGCAGAAAACAACCCTTTCGTTTTATCTCGTTATCGAGGAATCACCCACCCCGCAAGGATTTTTTTTTTATTTTGCTTGAGACGGACAACTTTTCGGAAAAAGTGCAAATATTAAAGGCAAATGGCTACCAGCGCCGCGTGTGCATTGGATCGAGGCGGAGAGGTTGACTTCGGAAATGCAAATGGCTACCGGAGCCACGTTCGCATCGGTTGAATCTGGTGTACCGGTTGTTTTTTTCTTTTCCCACGTGTATTTACTGATTTGTTTGCGGTTACAAATGCGTTTGCGGTTACGAGTGTGTTCGTACATCTCTTTGTTTTGGCTGTAGTGGATGAATCGTGGGTGCATTGGTACCGTTAGTGGATGTATTTAAAAGTTAATAAGACCATTGCACAGCTCTCTGCAGCATAGTGACTCGGTGAAGATTTATTTATTTGGAATCGAACCAGAATGGTTGCATTTATTCGATTAGGAAGCAGACTGTGACGACCGTGATTTATTTGGGAACGGATTTTGACGGCCGTGATTTATTTGGAAACTGACCGGGACGGCCGTGAGTTATTTGGAAACGGACCGGGACGGCCATGATTTATTTGGAAACGGACCGGGACGGCCGTGATTTTTATAATATATGGCAGCGGACCAGGACGGCTGCGATGTTGGATATGGATCGGTATGACCTAGTTGGATAAAAATGGTAGCGGACCGGGACGGCCGCAAATTATGTTGGAAATTGATCGGTACGATCGAGTTGGGTTTAAACGGTGGCGGACCGGGACGGCCGCGAACCATGCTGGAAGGGGATCGGTACGAAGGACTTGGATTGAAATGGTAGCTCACTGAGACGGCCGTGAGCGACCCGAGGAGCCACGTTTTTTAATAAAATGAAAGCGGACCAAGATGGTCGCGCATAAAATGATTGGTGGTTTGAGTTGGTCACGTCAAATCGAATTCTTAGCCAACTGGGTGAGCCACGCATGATTTTATCAATACCTACTTCGGTAAACCTCGTCGAACCGAAAATTCATTAATTGCTTCTTGAAGAACAGCACTTTTGTTTACATTCGTCATTTTGCGTCGTTTAATTTCTCGAAAACAATGAAAGAATTTTTCTTTATTGTATTGCTTGTTTTACAGATTTGGAAATACTTCGTTTTGTTGAAGCAAACAATAAAATGTCTACTGTCGGAAAGTACGTGCGTGCCCCCGAATACCAAAGCGATTCGGAAGATGGGAATGAGGTAAATTGCGAGCGACAGGAGAAAAACTATTCTAACCTAGCGGACCATGAAGAGCGTAACGTTGACGGCAATGACTGTTGGTCATCGGAGAAGTCTCCTGAGAATCTTGAGTCTAACGATGACGATGATGAAACTGCAAGAACGCGAAGGACAGCACCGATCACAGTGCCAAGGCAGGAGAAAGTGGAAATCAATCACTTCATGACGAAAACCAGGAACACATCCGGAAGGTGGAGCAGTTGCAGAACACGTTGGATAAGATAGTCAGGGATATGAATTCGAGTCAGTCTCGAGGCACAGCTAGTTCGGCGCCTTTGGACGTTGATCAAACTTGGAATAGTACAGTTGGCACCTCTGGACCAACATCTTCAACCACAGGCAGCATCCGCTGGGAAAATATCCAGCCCTTCCCAAACGACGTTCCAGCCAACCAGATGTGGGAACAGTGGAACCGGTTTATAGACCGCTTCGAGATCGCAGCGTCTTTGTCCAACGTGAGCGACCCTGTAAAACGATCGCAGGTACTGTTTCTGTCCATGGGAGAGAAGCTCCAGGGCATAACCAGAGCCGCCAGACTTCGCCCAAGTCTACGGGAGCCGAACTGTTACAACGTATTTATTAAGAACATTGAGGACTATCTTCAGTCGATGGTCGACCTAACTGCCGAGCACGAGATGTTCTCAAACCTAAAGCAAGGTGTAAATGAACCAACGATAACCTTTCACGCGCGGCTAATGGAGAAAGTCCGCCTCTGCCGGTACAGTCTGGTTGACCAAGATCGGTTTGTTCGAATGCAGTTGCTTAAGGGTATGCGCAACAAGGAAGTGGCTAGGACAGCAAGGATTTTTGGATACGACACGACATTTATCGTGCAGTCAGCAACACGGGAAGAGGCATACGTTCCGGAATCGGCGCAGGCTGAGCCTCCACATGCATTCGCGGTAGGGCGAGAGCGGAGATCAACCGACGATTGGGGACAGAGGAAACGTCGGAGTGAACATGTCAATAACGACTGGAAACACTCGAAAAAGCCACGACAGGAGAACGAAAGCAAATATCGTTGTCCAAAATGTGATCAACTGTTCCATAAGTTTGGCTCTTGCCCGGCAACGAACAGGAATTGCAACACCTGCGGGGAGCGTGGACACTTTTCTGCGACATGCCGGAAGAAGCAAGCTAACAGCATCCAAGCTAAACGTGAGCTTGCATCAGGATGGACGGACAAAGAAGGCGACAATAAGGTAAATAACGACTAATTTCTGACGACCGGTTGATCTGTTTCTAATATTATATGATAAACATGCCTAATGAATTAAATATGATCACTCATTGTAGAACTAAATTGCTTTTTATTATTTTGGTTCCAGCAAATAAACTCCCTTACGCTTCCTGATGCCCTTATTGATCTTCGGCTAGGGTCATCGAAACCCATTCGCTTTTTAATAGACTCAGGCGCAGACGCTAATATTGTCGGTGGAGATGACTGGCACCGTTTAAAACGCGAATTTCATTCGGGACAGGCCATGCTTCAGCCCTTAAACTTGTCGAATAATAGTGATCTGCGATCTTATGCGTCAAGTAAACCGATCTCCGTACATTGTGGATTCAGGACAACAATAGAGGTAGTTGGCTGCCAAAAACCACCGTTAATGGCCAACTTCCTAGCTGTTAAAGAAGGCCGACGTTCTCTTCTGGGTCGATCCACAGCTGGTGATTTGAAGCTGCTCAAGTTGGGTATATCCGTTAACAGCTGTGTTGTTTCGGAACCGTTAAGCAAATTCCCGAAGGTACCTGGCGTTTTGGTAAAATTCAGCGTCGATAAATCTATCTCACCTGTAAAGAACGCCTACTACAACGAACCAGCGGCTTACAGATTTGACGCCAAGGCAAGGATCGAAGACATGGAGAACCAAGGCATTATCGAGCGCGTTAGGAAGGCCCCGGACTGGATAAGTGGAATGTCCGCAGTGACTAAGGGTAAGGACGACTTTCGCCTGGTCGTCAACATGCGAGCTCCTAATCGTGCAATCAAGCGTGAGTACTTTCGCTTACCGCTGTTAGACGAAATGAAGCTTAAGCTTCATGGAGCGAAATATTCTTCTGAGCTCGATTTGACGAATGCCTTTTACCACCTGGACCTCCACGAAGAGTCAAGAGATCTGACGACGTTTTTATCGGAAGATGGCATGTTCAGGTTTACCCGATTAATGTTCGGGGTAAACTGCGCCCGGAAATCTTCCAACGGGAAATGTCGCGAATTCTCCAAGGTGTGAAAAACATTATCGTCTTTATCGACGACATTCTTATTTTCGCTAAGAACTTAGAGGAACTGCGTAAAACTGTAGCTGAAGTTTTAAAAAATTGGAGAAGAAATAACCTGACCATAAATGCAGATAAGAGCGAGTTTGACAAGACTCGAATTAAGTTCCTTGGACATGAACTTGACCACAACGGTTTTAACGTCGATGAAACCAAGATCAAGGACATTCGCCGATTCAGGAATCCCTCCACAATTTCGGAGCTTCGCAGCTTCTTGGGACTGGCCACTTTTATAAGTCCGTATATCAAAGGCTTCGCCGACACGGCGAGCCCATTATGGGCGGTTACGCGTACTAATTCATAGATGGGGTGATGAACAAACGAGAGCTTTTGAACGACTGAAGGAACAAATCGTGCATTGTACAACGACCCTAGGATATTTTTCGGAAGAACATACAACTGTTCTATATACGGACGCATCACCGAATGCCCTTGGCGCCGTTCTTGTCCAGGAGGATAATGAAAGACCTCCCCGTGTTATAAGCTTTGCGTCAAAAGCTCTTACACCCACAGAAAAACGATACCCACAAAACCAGCGTGAGGCTTTGGGGGCAGTATGGGCAGTAGAGCATTTTGCCTACTTTCTCCTTGGAAGACTTTTTACCCTTCGTACTGATGCACAGGGTTTCACGTTCATTCAAAATAGGCTGCGAGAAGACTCGAAGCGAGCTATGAACCGTGCTGATGGTTGGGCCCTCAGACTAAGTCCTTATAATTTCAACGTTGAGTATGTGCGAGGTCGCGAAAACATCGCGGACCCGTCTTCAAGACTATATGAAGGCCATGATGAGCCTTTTGATGAAGACGCCAGTCCTTGGGAGATAGCCTCCATCGAAGCAAACCAAACAGGCTTCCTCACAGAAGATGAGATTCTAAAACAAGGTCGGTTGATAAACTCCTACAGGAGGTATAGTAACTCATAAGTTTATGCATATTGTATCAGGAATCTCTATATTTGCAATTCTTACAGGTTACAGATGCCCTCGAAACAGGAACTTGGTCAAAGCAGCTCAAAAGGTTCGAAATCTTAGGCAGCGACTTAGTCGTTCGGGAAGGAATCTTGGTCAAAACTGGATGCGCAGTTATCCCTGAAATCCTTCGTCGAAAAACCCTTGCAGTAGCACACGAGGGTCATCCATCAACGGCAAAATTCAAGAGTATCTTGAGGGAACGTGTGTGGTGGCCTGGCATAACAAAAGACGCCGAAGCGTGGGTAGAGTCTTGTGCGGTTTGCGTAACCAACGGAAAGCCGGAAAAGCCAACACCCATGGAGCGAGTTTTCGCACCCAATACAGTTTGGGAAACGATCGCTGTTGATTTTAATGGCCCATACTTGAAATACGGTGGCATCTCAATTCTGGTCATCATCGATTACCGTTCCAGGTATATGATCGCAAAACCGGTAAGATCCACGAGTTTCGAAAGCACGAGGAGAGTCCTGGAAGCTATATTTGAGAAGGAAGGCTTTCCTCAGAACATAAAATCCGATAATGGACGTCCTTTCAATGGCGAGGATTACAAAAAATACTGCTTGGAGCGTGATATCAACGTAACCTTCTCTACACCATTACACCCTCAGCAAAACGGATTGGCAGAGAGTTGCATGTAGTTAGTCAACAAAGCGATGACTGCAGCTTCTATGAGTGCAACAAGTTATGCTGATGAATTGAATGCCGCAGTAAACGCGTATAACGCGGCCGCTCATTCAGTAACAAACATACCGCCAGAAGAGGTGATGATGGGGAGAAAAATAAAACGCCGGCTTCCCTTTCTATCCCGAGGAAAAGCAACATACGACGATGATTTCTTAAGCACCAGAGACCGCGAGTCCACAATATTAGCGAAACAACGCTAGGAGAGGAGCTCGACAATGCCGGGTAAAACCAGGTGACACGGTTGTAGTCGAACGACAGGTTCGTGCGAAAGCAGAATCGCGGTTCGACCCCTGTAAGTACACCGTTATACAAGAAAAAAGTGGCATGCTAATTCTGAGCGACACCAATGGCCAGACTCTTAAAAGGCACGTGTCGCAAACCAAGAAGGTCTATGATTGGCGGCAGCCCAGAGCAATGAGCAAATCAGGAGATCACGAAGTTAAGGCGGATAAAATTCTTCTTCCTGAAGGTGAAGCCGCGCAAACTCAACCAACACCTGAAGTAGTTCAACGTTCGACAAGGGAGAAACGTGCGCCAGCGTACCTTAAGAACTATATCCACTTAATGGAGAGTAATAGCGACCCACAGTGAGCAGTTGGAACATTTCCAGGCTCTTTGGAGTACGCTCAAACCATCATAAGACTTGCAGTAACAGTGTAAATAAGATCCTGGTTATAACATTGAACAATAAAAAAATAGTTAACCCACAACAAGCTTTTATTCTTCACTCCCCGGTTGGACGGTTTTTAAGTAGGAGGGGGATGTGTGGCAGTATGAAGGTTTCGGCAACACTGCATGTAACGCCGGTTGTAAGTCGCTCGTTGGCCCACCTTGTAATATCGTCACCGCTAGCGTGCCATATAAGTAGAGTGACGACGCTGTACCAATACAGGCACACTAGTCGCCGCGATCGTCGTGCTGCACCAAGCATCGTCGAAGTTGTGTGCTGATAGTTAAAGAGGTAAGTCGCATTTGGCAATTCCGGAGCGTGCTGGATGATTCCTCGGTTCCGGGTTATTCACATCGTTATGCTCCTGGTAGGCGGCGCTGCAGTTGTGCGATAACTGTCATGTAAATGTTTTTCAATACAAAGCCTAGCACATAACCCGAAAGTTGTGTTTGTTTTTCTCTGCACTTGCTTTTTATACCGGCTGCCCATATTAACTTTTACACACATTTTTCAAGAAAAGGTATATGGACATCAATGTCTGTTCTCTGTGGTACTATTGCCAACAAAGTAACCTTTACCATCGTCAGCATCTACAAAAAACAGAAAATACTGGCCCAAAGGAACACATGTCACTTTATATTAACATTTGCCGTTTAGTTGCTACATATTTTCGGGTTTTCCCGCTGTATCTACTGACTACACTGTGCTTTTCGGCTTCCGATTCTTTTTTGCCTAGAACGCGGCACCACACAATCATTATAGTGCTGTTATAACATAATACTAATGTGTTTACACATAAAAGCACCCACTGAGAAACAAAAATGAAGTTTATGTTACAAATGAAAAGTATGTGTGGCCACACATAGTGGTTATGTGTACACATAGGAATTATGTGTGGCTACAAATAGATATCATTTGGTGATTATATTGCAAAAAATCATAGATGGGACACATTAATAATATCATTGTTTTTTTTATCAGTGTAGTGTTGTTCCTGATACTGTGCGGTTTTGAAGTTGTAAGTAATTTTTATTTATTATATTACGTATTAGCAATGATTGATGTTAACCATTTTTGTAGAAAATCAAAGAACAAGATAAGAGAGACGGAGAGACATGTACGCATGTACACTCTGAGATTTCCTTAATCGTCGATAGTTTAAAAAGAAATAATTTTGCTGTTATGTTTCTGTGGTACTATGCAAGTGAATTAGTGTCCCCGTGATTGATCATAGCCTTGCATATCACGACTCAAACGTCTCCGAGTGAACTCGTACACAGGTCCAATGTCAATGTCGTGGAAGAAGCAATAAACGAATTTAAGTTACACAGATAAAAAGAAACATTGAATTTTATGCGTTTTCTAATGCACATAATGGGAATGCTAGATTTGGCAGAAATTAATGGGATATTTCATGTAAATTGAGGTCAGATAACGCCTGCATCTAGCCTGTTGTATGACAGATTATAAACATTGTAGTATGGCTTATCAGAGACTACAAGCAATTGCGTTGTTTACGCCTCCTTTGGCTTAGAATTCAACGAGGGAAAATTTTACGCGCTTCATAAAATTAATTATTTTTTTCTGTGTACCCATAATTGCAAAAAAGTGCACATAATCATGTATGGGTAAAGTTGACTTTACCCATATATGAGTAAATTTGTATGGAAAAAATCAGTGGGGTTGTGTACAAGACACGACCGGTTGACGTAGACTACGTTAAACCAAGTGATGCATTATAATGTCAGGGAAATTCTGTGTGGTTATTATTAGCGTTAAAAGGGTTTCAATTATTCGTGCCGGTCGCTTACCCTTACCGATAGAAGCAGTTTAAGTCACAATATGACGGGTGCGGCTCTTATGGGACATTAGACCAGCGTTTTGAAGCCAGTATGTAAGAAAATTCTATTGTACGCGCTTGAGATATTATTTGGTGGTCCTGAAAAGGGCCGTTTGGTTTTATGAAGTCAGTATGTGGGAAAATTCTCTTGTACACTCTTTATAACTCTTTGGTGGCCCTGAAAAGGGCCTTTTGGTTTAAATGATGACACGGTCACGGTTGCACGTTTTACGATGGACTATCTTTAAGGCCTAGAAAATAGTTAAGGATCTGTTAGGGAATATAAAATTATTAACTTAATGATAGTTTTGCTCATTCTTATAATCATAATCACTTAACATTACTAAATGTTTATTCGTATGTCATACTGTGCCTGAATGGCCTGCATCTTGGAATTCTCACCATCGCCGGAACCATCAACAATGTTTTGCATCGTTTGGGGGATTTCAGTAACGACAGGCAGCGGAGGAAATTCTATAATACGCACATACAAACATATATTTTGACTGATAACTTGTCTCCTTTTCAACATTCACCATTCAAATGTCATACCATTCGGATCATTTGTATACAATCTGAGTTGTAGTATGCCTTTGCATAATTCAACTTCAAAGATTCAAAGAATTAGAATTTAGGCATCTTTAGCAATTCTGGATATCAAGGGTAATAATAAACATTGAAATACTCTAGAATTCAAATTACGATAAAATTCGTTATCAGAAAATATCCGGCAGGTTTAGTGATTGTTATGAAAACACAATAATCAATTGCAACATTTTCAAATGTGTAAGCGTCTCTTAAAATGTTCATAGTTCAAAGTTCAAAGTTTAGGAAGTTTTATCAAACAGAATATAACAAAAATTATCTTGCCGTTGTTGTAAGGTTATATATAAGTATATAGGGTACATGTCCCTTGGCTCTGTCGATTATGTAGCGCACGATTACAGTTTTAACTATAACTCATACAATAATTTAGCTAGTAACGATATTCATCTAGTTATACCTTTGCTAAGACATGCTTAATAAGGCGTTTGCTGTACTGGACCATGAAAAGTCACCAACTAACATTATTGAGTCGAAAACTTTCGAAGGATATTATTAAAGATACTTATTCGAACGAATTTCAATAAAGTTTGTTTATTTCATCGCTCCGGGCATTTATTTATATTATCGCTTCGGGCATTCGGCTATATTCGGTATACTATACGGAATATAAAGCTACTTTATAACATCTAAATGACTTTCTCATGTGATTAATCGGCCATTCCATTTCAAAAAATTAAAATTCCCACTATATTCATTTAGTTATATAGGTATTGGTATGAATAAGCCCTTCGAAAAATACACAACCGCTCACTCTTACTTTTCCATTGAAAACTTTTATAATCTACATTTTACTATGTGATGAATACATTTGGCCATAGTTGGGAATATAAGGTTAAATGCGTACCTAAAATATGGTCTATGGTATTCTTGTGAAATTATTATTCATGTTTTTATGTGAATATCAGGTAAATTAGGGAATCCATGATGGGAATCCATAAGGAAATCGAAATATATATAAATATATAAGATCTCGCAGAAGAAAGAGAGTGAGTTTTATAAAATATCATTATTCTTTGCAATGGGTATGGGAGAAAAGGTTGGTTAATATATGATAAATTCTTATAAATATAAAATAAACACCTGAGAAAATAATCACGCATTAAAACATATTCAGCGCTTTAGTTGTATCGATATCATTTGAAGGTTCATATGATGTATAAGCACGCGGTGCATGTCATCACCAGAATACAATTAATACTATGTTAAAATTTATTAGGACAGGGAGCGATAACATAGAGAGATATTCAATTGCTATGATGACATGCTCTTAGTTAAATTGATTTATGGTGAATCGCTGCTCCATGTATGTTTTCCTATCTTTTATCTCGCTCTCGCAAACTCACCTTGCTATTTCAAATTGATAAATCTCGATTGTTAGTGAATGAACATCGAATCGAACTCTATCAAAATGCTCACAGCAAGTAAGCATACAAACTGATGTGATTAAATTTTCAATATCTAGTACCGACTCTGATTTATATCAATTTTAAATGTTGAGGTAATGACTGTCATCAAGAATGATTCAGCATGATCCCTTAAATTTAATAGATATCAATTTCCTACCTCGAGTTGAAGGACCTTCTCCAGCGTCCCAACTAGTTGTTGGCAACGCATTACCTCTTACTGCTTTCAATTTCGCCCGATAACTACGAGCTCGCTCGGCATCGGTGCACGATCGTTTCGGAGGATTTCCCTATGTTCGCTCTTTATGCGCTTCCTGAATCTGCGCAAGCGTTCTGGATCAAATCGGTTAGGCATTCTCACTTTCACTGTTTCTCAAAAAGTTTTCTTCCTAGAGGTAGAACGCGAATCGTTAACACAACAGAACAACTGTTTATAACACTACTAATTGGAATTTACAGTGAATGTTGGTTCGGAATATTATGTTCGACATCGAAAATGGTGTCCGTGATAGGAAATTTGTGTGGTTTAAGGTATGCGACGAAGGGAAAACAAGTTTTGCTAATACCACTGGCTGCCAATCGACAATTTGAAACGAAAATCCCAATCAAACAAACTCTCAAGCTGAGAATTTTAAATTGACAGTAGCAAAGATGGATTTGTATCTGGTAGCATTTATTGATTTATCGCGGGTTGCGCCAACCAGCCAAAATTTTCCCGACAGCTCGCCCTCCATGCAGGCGTTTTTGCAGTTGCGAATTGGCACCATATTAGGCGCACAAACCAAATGAAATAAAAGTTTAATTCTTTTCTAAACAACTCTTTTGATTTAATTGGTTGTCCTCAAAAGGACAGATTATCAATTAATGGATAGCGCCAACCAGCTGGGTGAAATTTTTACCGACGGCACCGAACTTAATTTAAGATTAGTTCATTCTTGAATAATCAACTCTTTTATTTGAATTTATTGTCCTCAAAAGGACAGATTATTTCCACCTACTGCTGACTGCTACTCGCCCCCAAGGACGCTTTCCCCCAAACAACAGCGTTTTCGAAGTCGCGGCGAAACTATCGCCACGATGAGGTAAGATGGCGGCTTGCACAAAACCGACGCGATTGTGCGCCCTCATAATCCGCCATTTTACCTCATCGCGATGATCGCTGTTTGAGAGAGCCTTGCTACTTTCCACCACCAGCTGCTACGTGACCACCAGCTGCCTCTGCACCAGCTCCGCTGCCGTACTAATGAAGGCTCCAACAAACTGCAGCAATTTTTTGCCACCGCGGCAGCGAAATCGCGGTGGAAAAATCGCCGCAGTGAGATTACATGGTGGCTTAAGGGAGCGCACAAACCGACGCGATGCGTTTTTAATCGCGTTGGTTTGTGGGCTCCCATAAGCCGTCATGTAATCTCACAGCGGTGATTTTCCACCGCGATTTCGCTGCGCGGTGGCAAATGCTGCAGTTTGGTGGAGCCTTCATTGTACGGCAGCGGAGCTGGTGCAAGGCAGCTGGTGGTCAGGTAGCAGCTGGTGGTGGTAATAGCAAGGCTCTCCCAAACAGCGATCGTCGCGATGAGGCAAAATGGCGGATTATGAGGGCGCACATCGCGTCGGTTTTGTGCAAGCCGCCATCTTATCTCTTCGTGGCGATTGTTTCGCCGCGACTTCGAAAACGCTGCAGTTTGGTGGAGCCTTGAAGCAGCTCCCTGCGACCAGCTCCCTGCGACCAGCTCCCAGCGACCGGCTCCCAGCGACCAGCTCCCTGCGACCAGCTCCGCACAGCTTCAATGCTGCCAAACGACTGAGGAAAAATTTTGCTAAGTGTGCCTTCTATGCCGTTCGCAGCTGCATGCGAGACGTACATGGGGAGACAAATGATATGATTGGTTAAAGTCTCTCTCTAACACAAAGAAGAAGAAGATGATGCAAGACGTTCCTTGCTTCGATTTGAAATCTGTGATAGGAAATTTGGTAAATTTACTCTGCAAAATGACATTATAAGACATCACCTTATATTTGCGTTATTTTCAATAGTTTACTATTGATTGAGAAAAATGTTTGACAATTGAATTGGAGCGCGGTAAAATTTCCGACCGATTGAAGAAGAAATCATGTAAATCTATCGTGGATTTTTCGAGTTATTCGCGTACAAAACGTACGGTTTTTCGTGACGGTCGCAAAATTTTAGATTTTCATTTGACACCCTACCCTTGCCGTAAGACGTAGTCTACGTCAAAAATACTCAAATATGGGTAAGTAGCAACGTACCCATAAATGGGTATGTGCACTTTTCGCGTTTATGGGTATTCATCTCCCATATTTAGGTAAACTGATCTTAGCGTGCAGACATGAACCAGCTCTCCTGCCAGATTTTCGTTATTCCTGGTGCAGTTGAAAACCGAAATATAGCAGTCGCGCCAATCGATTTTACTCCCGTTCTATGAATTCAAACAGTGGTACATCTAGTGCGCTGTACAGCGCATCAGATGCGCCATACAGCGCACTAGATGCGCCATTAAGATGCGCCATAAGTCCAAATATGGAACGGGAGTAAAATCGATTGGCGCGACTGCTATCTTCCGGTTTTCAACTGCACCAGGAATATTTAAATTCGGCTCGCCTGTGCACTCGTGTATAGGGAAAGGGTAGTTAAAGTGCTTGTGAAGAGAGTGGCAATAACGTCAAAATAGAAACAATTAGCTGTCAGTTTCATACTATTAGTCGTTACAAATTAGCAAGAGACCTGTCAAAGAAACACGGCTCACTCTCTTTGCAAGCACTCTATTGAAAGTTAGATTCTATTGATTGATCTAATACATTACCTTGGAAAGTTGTGGAACTTTGAGCATCGATGTCATTATGTAGAGCAAGTTTTCTGCTTTATCGAGACCAGGCAGGATGAAAACAATCCTTCTGAAAAGGCTATCGACGCCTTGTAATGTTGTAGCCCATACATTGGCACCGATGTTATCTATAGGTAAACTTTGCAGGTATTCTGATAAATTTCGAAGTATAGTTGGAAGCATGTCCAGTGGAAGTGTTTTCTTGGAGTTAAGTGTTTCTACTAACAGTTGAACTGGACTTATTGGATTGAGCTCAGTGAAATCATTTAAGCTAACCACTACACTTCTATAGAACTTTCTGCGTACGGTTTCTGAAAGCAATAAAAACAATATGTTAAATTACGTTTTAAATTTAAGCTTATATAGTCCGATAAAGGTAGTGACACAAGGCAGAGTTAATATTAGAAGAGTTACGCAACTCTCCTATTATCAACTCTTAGTCGAGGAACTCCAATACAAACACTTTATATAATTTGACTGCACGTATTTATGGCGGTAAGCTCCAAAACAGTGATTTTCAATAACGTCCCTGCCTGATGCTCTGCTAATTTTTTGCTGCTATCTGCGTTATTCGAGTCTGCTATTAACATCAAAACAACTGGACATTGTTGATCGGATTTCAATCCGAGTATAATACTGGTTTCAAATTATAGTCAATAGAAAATCTCACACATTTTAAGATAGGTTTAATTTTTGTTTAGATATGATTAGAAATAGAGAAGACAGTAATTTCCATTTATTTCCAACTACCTTTATTGCGTATCTTGACAGATACGCGTATTTCGTCTACAATGTGCAGACATCTTCAGTGTCGTGTACTAATAATAGACTAACTGCGAATAGTCTAAAAGTCGAGTATTAGTATACGACACTGAAGAAGTCTGCACATTGTTGACGAAATACGCGTATCTGTCAAGATAAGCAATAATGGTAGATGGAATTAAATGGAGATTACTAATCTTTCTTCTTATTTTCTAATAACAGGTATTCCAGACTTCACTTTGATTAGTGTTTTTTGTATTCTCCCATGCGCGGAGTAACGATCTATGATGAAATTTGTCAAGAGCAGATAATTTCTCATCTCCATGAGATGCTCTTGGAGTGAACAGTAATTTTTTGCTAAAACGAATAGAAATGAAGAGAACGTTGGTTTGTTATTCATTTACCAGTCAGGCGGGTATCGTCCCCCTTGCTTACCCTACATTGGGTAGCTTGGTAAACGATTATGTGGCCGATCGGATACTACCGTTCAAATGCCCTCCGCTAGTTTTTAAACTTGTATCTTTCAATTGCCGTTACCCTATACGGAACTATCAATACATTCACTTCATTTCCATTCGTTCTAGCAATAAATTACTGTCCACTCCTAGAGCCTCTCATGGAGATGAGAAATTATCTGCTTCTGACAAATTTCATCATAGCTCAGACTTTCCAGGATTTTGATATGATGTTTTTTAATTGTGCACAGCGTTCTCATTTTAACTTACACACCCATCACCAATTGAATTTGATGAGTGTGAGATTGGAGTCCGAAAATCCGATGGCTCTAAAAACAAACCGGTCTAGACTATAGACACTCAAGTAATAGACCGGACAACGTGATTCTGGAACAATGGATGTATCCAAAACAACTGTCAAATCGTATGGGAAATGTTCGTTTTGGATACAACATGGCGGCCGTTGACCGGTCTATTACTTGAGTGTCTATAGTCTAGACCCATGTTCGAGATTCGAACCGTGGCCGACAGTGTAACAGCTCGTGATAGTAATCATTCAGCAATTTTTACAAGTTGAATATAATGAAATGAAATCCATACAGTTGCTTCAAATGTCGAGGCTCTCAGTGGCACACTAATGAAGGCAAATTAATGTGTTTATAAAACGCTTCCACGGTCACGAAACCATGATAATAAAAAAGTGGAGTCATATATTAGTAAATGTAACTGGGATTCGACATGGGATAGTCGACATACCCAAAACATCCTTCTGACTTGAGTCGATGCCTTAAGTAAGTCGACTTTTCAATCCCAGTTACATTTACTCATATATGGGTGACTTCACTTTTGGCGAAAATGAGTCAAAAATACTCAGTTTTGAGTCGCTATTGACTCATTTTTGTCATAAGTGGAGTCCATCAAATTTGAGTAAATGTAATTGGGATTGACAAGTCGACAAATCGAAAACATCCATCTGATTTCAGTCGATTCTTCATTTACTCTAATTTGAGTGACTGCACTAATGACGAAAGCGAGTCAAAAACGACTCAAAATAGAGTTAAATGGCTGGCCGTGCATATGTGCTCAAATTTAGGGAGAAGTGTGAGGATCTGATTTGAAATCGGTTAAGTGTAGGGGAGCTGTATCGATCATTTGGACCACACTATGTGCATGATTGATATTGCTCAAAGGTTCATGAAGTACGTCTGTAAATATTGAAATTTCCTATTTTTTCTGATGAATCTAATTTTGTTTAGGCTAGAAGAAATTTATTCCTAAGAACTCGTAAAACTGGTCGTGGAACACAGATTTTTCTATCACACTTTTATTTAGGATGGAGACGTCTTATTATCTTATTATCAGACTTATAAAACAGGCGCAGGAATATTAAAGTTGGTGTAGTTGGTATGGAAACTTTCAAAATGCCAGTGATTTTAAAGTTTTTTTTCTTTCGAAATCGTGTACTAGACCCTCAAATAGTATTGATTTATAACTTGTAAACTTGAAACGCTTTTATTAGAAATCACGTTCCAGGAGCTTATTTGGATAACTTAACAACTTGATTTTCAATTGAGCCCTACCCGAGCAGGACCGAATAACTCGATAACCGGCTTTGGTATTTAGGAGCTCAGATTAAGAGGTAAAATACCTAAGCAAAATAGGGTTGGGAACGGCTTAGCCCCACCCTCAGCTAATGGTAAACGCCAACCTACAACGCTCATTTTTGCAGTATGGTGCTGCAGTACATGGAGCACCATACTGCAAAAAAATGAGCGTTGCAGTTAACGCTATTATCGTGCTTGAATAGGTCTTGGGTGCAGTTAAGTCGTTTCCTACCCTACCTAAGAATTGCAAGCAAAATATCTTTTGAAAATCAAAACTAGTTATTTTGGATACCTGGGAATACCTTAGAGTTACTAATTCGGTATTGTCTTACCTCAATTTGGTATTCGCATAACATTGTTGAAACAATGGTATGGTATTATCATCAGGTATTTTACCTCTTAAACTGAGCTCGTAAATACCAAGACCAGTTATTAAGTTATTCGTTGCTGCTCGGATATTCTAAGCGATCCATATGGGAATTTCAGATACCCTTGATACATTGTATAGCTGCTCTTAAAGTTCTCAAGTTAGTGCTTTTATGAGATCCAGACCATCGTTTCAAAGAACAATAATTCCGTTTGTTCTAACGAGCCCTTCTCAGCTTTCGCACCACACACCATCCGCCGTGAATTGTGAAATATAAACATACGAATAGGTTTCTTTTTCCTGATAATCGCTTTCACCGACTTCCAGACAGTGAAGTCACATCCACACGAAAACATAGCCGTTCAGCATTTTCAATTTCTGCTAGTGCATCCATAAAATTTAACTTCTTATCATGAAACCGAAACTGCTCAAGAGGAAATTTTTCCCTCATCGTCGTCGTGTCACACACTTTTACACTTTCTCTGACTCTCTCTCTTTGCAGAGGAATAAGTCATAATGTCCTGTCTTAGGTTATTCCGTTATGCCTCGGTGCCGAGCGAACGTGTGAATGTGCATTGGAGTACCGAACCCACCTACATCTTCTACATCTACCGAACTAACTACCGTCAGCCATACATGTGGTGCGGGATTGTGTTTCCGTTTTCTTCCAATATATTCATCTTGAGAATTCCGAAACAGTTTCCAAACCCCTCCCCTTTCCCCCGACAGCCTTCCCCTCTCTTTCACAATTTCGCTCACAAAACGACACATCATATGAATTATACTAAACCAATTTCTTCCCGGGAGAATTCCGATATCAAAACGCTTTCGGTCCTGGGCAAACTTTCTTACCGCTCCCTCGCCCCAACCATCCCCAGAATCTAACATTCCTAGCCGGAAGAGTACACGTTGGTAGTAGCAGCTTTGCAAGTTATAATTTTCTTTCTTTGATTCAGGCATGTGTGAGTGTGAGTGTAGATTGTGTGCTAAATAGACTGGTGAACTCTGAAGGCGATAAGGTTTCCAAAGGTGGAAAGTGGTGCAGTGGAGAAGACCACCGGAACCACCGGCACGTCGTCATCGTCGTTAAGGCCAGCATCATCTCGTACGCAAGAAGAACACACACACACACACACATTGCAGAAGCATCTCTAATGCCGCCGCCGCATGGTTTGTGGACGGACAAGAAGAGAGCAAGATGCCACCAGGAGGATGACTTTGTGTTATTTAGTGAACATTTTCCTTCCACCGGGCGGTCATTGTGGAGCAGCAGCAGCTGAGGTGGTTTGAGGGGAAAAACTGGCTTATCTCGTTCTCGTTGCGGCTTGCGTTTTGCTGGCTGGCCAACTTTTCCTGCCAAACATACACTACAGCACCGCACACATGCACAGTTCGGATTTTCCGGACCAGGAGGAACGACTCTGGTGGGAATGGAATAAGTATACCGGAACAGGATCGAGACATGTAAAATTTTGTAGAATCGAGCATCATGCACTCTCACGTGAAGCAGTTGCGGGTTGCGGGTTGGTGGGAGGGGAATTTACTGGATTGTTTTCGAAAGCATTGTTTGCCTTTTTAGAATGCAATTTCGGTTAAAAATTTCCTTCTCGTTGTAGCGGATGTGAGGGCCGAAAACTGCCTGCGATAAATTTCCTCCGAGTTGACATTACGTTGTGCCGGCTCGGTCGTACGATTAGTTTCGATTTCCACCGCCAATGGTGAAGATTTGCTTCCAAGTAAGAAATTTTTGTTCGGTCTAACTTATTACGGGGACAGTTATCTTAACGTAATCTTAATTTTGATCCGGTTTTGGAGGCTTATCTCCATCAGCATCCATGATTTATCTAGGATGGAATTTTCGAGATTCTCGACTTTTTCAGGACACCTCAAATCAAGATTTTGGTGAATGGAAAACGAACGAAAACGTGCTTAAACGCGGAACCACAGAATTCTACACTTTAACACTTTACAGCATTTCTTGCATTTCAGGATCAACCAAATGAAGATCATATGTAGTAGACACGAATGCTTGTAGCATTTTTCATTTACATAAATATGTAAACTATTATATAAATATTTCATGGGAGGGACCATCAGGGCACCCGATTGAAGCACTCTGGATGGGGAGAGTGAGGATGCCAACTCCCAATTGCTAACCGTTTGTGAATAGAAGGCGGGATCTTCTCCCCGGCCATTGAGGCATCCTCATGTTAGATGGCTTGCTCTTTTGACCAATCTTTTTGTTGGATGGAGATTCGTATATCCCTGTGGATACGTATAAGTGATGTTGCCAATCGATCCACTCAACCCGTTTTTGGCCTTTGATACAATGGCATGATGAGGATAATCAGTGGTTATTAAAGCTTGATTTGTATTTGTCTTTGATTCATCGGACTTTGTGGTCTACATTATACATTATTAAATCTTCATTATTAAATCTAATAAAAGTCAACGTTAAAAACGGTTCAGCAAGCGGTGACGAAATCTTGAGGCGGACATGATGAAATCAAATTCGCCGGATTCTACGTTGAACCGACGGATCATGGCGAAAATGGAACTATTTGCAGCATGACTAGTTGCATGTAATTCTTCGTGAAGCAACGCTCTCGGTCGAAAGGTTCGGGCAGGAGGCATATAGACTGATTCTCGACAGCAACTCAGGAACATCAAATTCATATAAGAGAAGCTTGGTAACATTCCTTCGTTTAACCAGAGTATCCGGCCCTAGCAGGCGACAGCGATCGGCGTAAGCAGGCGAGTTTAACGGGTCACTCCATGGAAGGTGGCGCAAAGCATATCTTACGCATCTTCAAACCGCGCACTCCATACAGCCTGGTAGGGGTTCCATCCAGCAGATGCAAACTCAAGAATAGAGCGTACCAGCGAGCAGTAAAGAACTTTGAAACACAGCGGATCACGAAACTCATTGGAGATTTTGAACATGAACCCAAGCTGGGGATTGGCTTTATCAGTGGTACCTGAGAAGTGACGAATAGAGGTTAGCTTTTCGTCCAATACAACTCCGAGGTCTTTAACATGATCAACCCGTTGAAGTGGAGATCCAACTATAGTATAATCAAACTTGATAGCACTATTTGGTCGACCAAAACTTATTACGCAAGATTTTGATATGCTCAGAACCATCATATTTCACACGCACCAATTACTGAATATTTCAAGATGTTTCTGTAGTTCATAGCTATCTGCTAGGCTTCGAACAACTAGATAAATTTTAAGATCATCTTCAAACAACAACAGAAAACCTCCATTGAGCAATCTGAGGGAAACATCGTTTATGAAAAACGAGAACAGCAATGGTCCCAGGGTGCTTCCTTGGGGAACTCCGGAATGGTTCGAAAAATAGTCCGATGAATTGTTTCCAATACTGACAGATACTTGACGTTGCACAAGGTAAGATCGAAGCCATGTGCAGAAAGCAATGGAACAGCCAATTTTCTCCAGTTTTGCAAGCAGTAAGTCATGGTTCACTTTATCGAAGGCAGATTTGAGATCGGCGTAAACAGCATCGACTTGGAGTTTTTTACATACGTTTTCCATGCAGAATGACGTAAAGCTGACAAGATTCGTTTCGGCAGCGCGGCCTGGATTAAAGCCGTGTTGTTAGGGGCTGATGTAATTCTTGCAGGCAGCAAACAATTTGTCGTTGATCATCGATTCGAATACTTTTGATTCCACACCTTGTAAAGTAATGCCCCGATACTTGAAAACTGGAAACATAGTAGAGCACTTCCAATTCATTGGAAATTTTGATTGTAGTCCAGTTTCCTTCCTCTTGGAGTTCACGAACGACCAAAATTTCTTTGGATGGCGTCGAAGATTTTCTTGTGTGATGTACATAATATTTGTAGCGGAGTTTGTTATAGCCCCGATATTCATTGCTGGCGCGATTAAAATCCAATTTGATAGAGGCACATCGTCGAATGGCAAAAGCCCTATCGTGTACTCGTTTCATGTTGCGTAGAAGAGCATTAGTCCACGGAGGTTTTCTCGGAGTTGGGCATTCAGCTGCCAAAACACTCTCACGCAGCAAACAGTTGAAGCGGTCAACAGCTGATTCAATGTCAAGGTCACCAAAAACATTCCAGTTGATACGGGATAAACAATGTCGAAGCAGCTGAAAATCAGTTTTGCGGAAATGGAGTCGATCGGTGCTTACAGGTTCATCAAAATGGAGATAAGGTTCGTATGCAATTGACATATCCAGAGAGGGATTGTAGTTATTAAGTGGCACAATGGCATCCGGAGCTTCAACGACAGTACATTTGCGCTAGTGAGTTCTTGCAGATAAACACCAAGTCAAGCAAGATTGATTGACCGTTGGATACTGAACTAATCTGGCTCAGTCCTAGAAAACCAGTTCCATCGATAAGTAGGCGACTAGCAGGAGTAGAGGTTGAAGCAACTGGATTAGGAAACGCATACCCGTGACCGAAGGGCAATCAATTGAGTCCTGGTTGATGGAAATCTCCGAGCAGAAGAAGCACATCCATCAAAGTAGTTAACTCAGACGCAAATTCTGTAGTATCCAGGTGAAGTGGCATAATGCTGCAATCACGTCGTCGGTCTACGAAGCGCCGATAAAAACAAACTATAACCCAAACTGTTTCAATAGAATTGAACTGTCCTACGTCGATTTGGCAGGTAACAAGCCCATTGGAAATAGCAACAAGAACACCACCTCCACACATACGAGAGCTATTAGCTAAACTGAGGTCCACTCTATACACGGTGAAATTGTCGCCGAGTAGTTAAACTGAGTTGATCCTTCCATCGAGCCAGGTCTCCGTGAATACAAAACACCATATTCGCCATCGAGGGCAGCAAGATAAACATCGTCCAAATTGGTCGAAAGTTCTCTGGTATTTTGGTAATACACTCGTAGGTTGTTAGTGGGAGCGGTATCCATGACAGTTTGGTTAGTTAATGTTGTGTCTCGTGGCGTAGCACTAGAATGCAGTAACAAATCAGAAGCCGGGTTGGTTCGGTTAAGCTCATACTTGCCTGAGAATGAAGTTTGAAGACCCCATCACCGCACACAACAACAGGGCCAGAACGACTGTGATGGCTGGAGCCAGTAAGCTCGACTGAGTTGAGGGGTTCAAGGGCTTAGGGCGACAGGCGGGCGTTCTGGTTCAGCATGTTCATTGCCTCGAGTGTTGAATCCATTGTTGCAGAATTTGCTGGTATTGTAGTGTCAGTGGCGTAGCACTGCAGAACAAATCAAAAGCCGGATTGGTTCGGTTAGACTCATACTTGCCTGAGTTGAAGTTTGAAGACCCCATCATTACGCTCAACAACAGGGCCAAAACGACTATGATGACAAGAACTGATAAGCTCGACTGTGTTGAGGGACTCAAGGGCTTCCATGAGGCGACAGGCAGTGCGTTCTGGATTGACATGCTTAACGGCGAAAAGTTCCGTGCTTCCTAATGTAGTATACATTTTGTTTGTTTTGGAGGATTTTAAGAGTATAAATTTACCTTTCAATTTGAGTATAATCATTCGATTTGAGTATAATCAACATAGCGTGAAACGAAATAAAACTTGTAGTAAGCTATGCGAAAACCTCCTCACTTTGTGACAGTAAACAAAACCAACACAACGCATTGACATGGGAGGCCGTTAGCTAAAAATACCAGTTAGCTGTGCTGATTCAGTTCCTTCTTGTAACGAACTTTGACAGCAACGGACCAGTAGCAACAGTGAAGCAACATTACCGAAGCTACAAACGACGGCCAGGTCACGACACCTACTGCAGACTCAGTAGATAGAGTTGTCATGTCATCGGGTGGTAGTGCCGTGTTGGAATAGTCAATATGGCGAAATGCGAGCCTAGAACGTTGGGACACATCAGGAGAGAGAACGTTTCTATAACCTGCGTACTTTTCTGAAACCAGTTGTTGGAAGGTGACCACAGGTCCAGAACAGCTACGATGGCAGGTAACAGGAAGCATGACTGGTTCTAGAGGAATAGAGACTTCCTTAATGCAGTAGGCAGTGCGTTCTGGTTCAGATGTAGATTTTACGCTGATGTTTAGGAGCTGTCCACAGATTGATTTATACTGACGATTCGTCTCTCGTTTTTTGCGTGGTTTTAGAATTCTCAGAAGCATACATTTTCTGGCCAAGATGAACTTGACAGTGCAACATCTTTCAGCGCTATGGTCACTCAGACTTTGAACGACATGGCGCTCAAACTGGTTGGATCTTTCCCTTTTGGGATCAACTTAATTACTTTTGGTTTTGAATCCGTTTCCATGTTCAAGCCGTCCTTAGTGGGTGACGAAATTTCCGCTTCTGATGTACTGGTGGAATGCAGAAGATGTCCACGCATTCATTCGCATCGTGGATCAAATTGTATCAGTCTAGCGAAGAGCGAGATGATCCACAATTCATTCGCATCGGTTGTGATCAAAGTTGTGAGAGCTCCACACATTCATTCGCATGGCTGGATCTTAACAGCGAGGAGAGCACATTGCTTTCGAACTTAGTTTCCGTGCTACAATGGGTGGTAGTACATATTATACATCATACATCAAAACGGACGCTTCTTGCACAGATTTCCGTTTTTGATTCCTAGCAATCTTCTCTACAGTAGCACTGGTCTTATGGTCGATTCAAGAGTTGAAGATTTGTGAGTGTCCTGAATTTTTACATTTACGTCTAGCCTTTTTCAGAACCTGGTGTTGGAACATTGGAACTGCACGATATTGCTTCAGAAGGTGGATCGGCTGAAACATCACTTTTCGTATTGGGAATAAAGTTTGTTACAAAATTTATCAGGAATTTTTCTGTTATTGATCGACAACTTACACGACTATCTACGCAACAGTAAAACTAAAACATGACAGTTCCAAATCTCCGCCTGCTTGGATCGAACAAGGATTTCATATTCAATGGAAACATGCCTCATTTCAGAACCAACGACTTGACATCAGTGCTACTAATTTCTTCTGCTCAATGTTGCGAGAATCCCGAGAATTCGACTTTCTCAAGAACCATCAACCAGCTTATGCTAAATCCCCGTTCCACACTTTCGCAAGCCAACAGGTTTGTTGCTGCATGCATAACAATCAACTCAGGCATTCATTCTCGTAGAAATCCCTTTTTCCGTTCAATAAATTTCGCCAAATAGCCACAACTCAAATCCCATCCTTTTATCACTCCTTCCGACAAAGAGCCCAATAAAAATTTGCATCGCCTTCCAAGAATGGAGCGAGAGAAGAAAAAAAAAACAAAACAAAAACAGAACGAGCTTGAATCGTTTTGGAATTGGATTTGTTCATGACTTTTGGCAATTTTCAGTCTCGTGTTTCAAGTTTTAGGGCAGTTTAGCGCCTTCCGCCGGGGAAGCAAAAAGCATCCATGCTCCACTTTTTGTTTGCGGCCATTCTAGCAATTCCAACCAACCGTCGTCTTCGTCGTCCGGAGTCGGCTCTAAAAAAATCGTGTGTATTACGTTTTGGGAGTGAGTGTGTTTTAAAAAGGCAGCAATTTATTATCAAACATTGTTAGAGAAGCAATAATGGCGAGCTTATGCTGTTTCCCTCCGCTCGACTGATGTTGCTGTTGTTGTGAGAATTTGTTCCATGCCAGAAGGCTTGTTTCAAACCGGCAACAAAAACAACAAAAATCGCGGTTTAAAGAAAAGAAAAAGGAAATCACCCGCCTCCCCAAAACCGCACCAACCTGCAGGCAAGACCCCCTTCCGAACAGGCCTTGGAGGAGGGTGGGACGGTGGAGATCGAGAGCAAGAGAAAAAAGAAAGAAACGAACTCACTGGATTCCACAGAGTTCATGTATTAAATGTTGCCAAATTATGGATCAATAGCCAATTTTTGCCTCCTTGCCCTCGTGGGCCAAGCCGCCGGGGCCAGAACGATCCGAGCCCATCGCACATTGTGGAGTTCGAGTGCTCGCGCGAGGGTGTCTATGAATAATTTATAAACTTTGACGTTTGATCGCTGCTGCCGCCACCGCCGCCTCTGATCCGAAAAAGAAGAACCCCTGCTCCCTGTCAGAATTGAAGAACAGGAAGAAGGAGAAGAAGGCTAAGTCGCTTCAAGCGATGCCAATGTCTGGTAAAAGTTTCCATGACTCCGTTCGTCGGCCAGGGGGGAGGCTCAACAAAAACAAAAGCTAGAAAATGAAATAAAAATATCCATTATGAATTCGTTTTGAAATTGGATATTTATTGTTATTATACGAACATGATGTAATTGAAACAATAAACAGATAAATTGTTCACATAAATTTCCATCCTAACAAAGTTTTTTTATTTTGTATTTTCGCTTCTCGGTACTTTCCTCGAATGTCAAGGAGAAAAAAGAGAGGCCGGATCGAACTTTGGGAGCCACTCATGTGGTATTGTGTCTGAAGTTGGCAGGAAAGAAAGGAAGGTGGGAGGGGGTAAGTTGTCATTTTTCTCGCGCTGTTGGTTAATTGCTCGTGTAACAACTTGGCAGGTGTGTTCTGGGGAGCCGGATTGATGGGAATATGGGGAAAAAGTTTTAATTAACGCCCACAGCTACAACGATGGCGGCGACAATATTAACAGCAACTAAGTACTGGCTGATTGAAGCGAAAGGATGGGGGGGAGGGGGATGCTTCCAATTCGAGTCATTCGTTCGGTGACTTTTTTCTCTTTATTTGATTTTTTTTTCTGTCAAACGCACTGTCATCAATTATAAGTACAGAGTTTGATGGTGTGCGATTGGCGTTTTGGATAGAAATGGTGGAAATGTTGGCGAGGGGGAGCTGTTGAATGAGACAAGTAGATGACAGCCCAGTAATAGAGCGAATGCATGGCCACTTGTTAATGAAAGTGCTTCTCGAGTTTGACGAGTTTGTTGTGATTGGGTGCGAGAGGTGTGATTATAAGTGACGCTGAGTAATGGAACATTGCCCATTAATTATTTGACGAGAAACGGGTAATTATATCACTATAAGCTAGAAGTGGTTTGAAGCGATTTAATGGGTTACCACTAGTTGTTATATTCAATCAGTGAAATATCATTATGAGAAATATCCAAAAGTCGGAGCAAAACATAAGATACTAACAATATCGGTAAAACATTTAACTGGCGACACATAAAACTGCTAGCGATTAAAACAAATGTTGTTAGAGAAAAAGTTATTTCGTTTCTCTCTGACTGTCCAACATCAAACCATATTGCACCCGAAATTCAGAAGCAAGATTTTCTTTCGATTTCGTAAGATTTTGTTTCTTATTTGGTTATAGATCGTAGCTTGAAGAAAGGCATATTTTCAAAACAACAGGGTAGCTAACGAATTTCCATTTTCAAATACCCGGGTTTTCCCGGTTTTTACTCGTTAACCCGCCAGGTCGCCAGCAATGCTTTGAAGGATGTGGATACAGAAAGGACATCAAATTCATTCTTTATCTTCTTGGCAATGTATTCAATGATTCCTCTGTACAATCTAAACAATTTCCCATTGGTTTTTTTTTGCAACTTCCGTTGTGTTCAAAACAGCAGTGGGGCTGAGGCATGAAATATACCTGTGATCGATTGTACATTTTAAGGAATTTAACGTTACAGGAACGACATTCGTGATGAAAAATCAGCAGATCTTTTTCAAGTATTAGCCTCTTCCACGATCCGTCATCTATCTATACTGGTCTTGTTAATGTCTTGTAGTTGGTAAACTTTGTAGTTCTGCGAACTTTGTACGATCTTAGCGTCCTTCTGAGTCCAATGTAGGCATGATTGCCAGCCATAATGCGCTTTTGTGTCTTTCTGATGGTGTCGTTATCGGCGGTCACCACTGAGCCCAGATACACGAATTTGTCTACTACCTCGATTTCATCACCAGCTGCCACTGTTACGAAAAATGTTATGTTTTCTACGCCGCCCATATTGATCCTCCACAAAACCGAAAAAATGATAATTGCAGCTGAAATAATGTTTTCCTTTACCAACTTTGCTATCTATTGTGCTATTTATTTTCGGTTATTTACGTGTTATATGCATAGTTTACTCAAACAATTTTAACAATTTAATGTGTATGTCAAGCTGGAGCACATATTGCTGCACATCAGCTTCATTCTGTTATAAAATCTAGGAAAATTTAAACGATCACTTCACTTCTTTACTTTTTCCATCTGAATGGAAACAAATTCCTTCAAATTCCACTAGAAAAAAGCTTATCTTTTGACAGATGGGCCTGTTTCGTCTACGACTTACAGGCTCTTTCAGTGTCGAGAGGCATTCTGCTTGTTGAATTCTGTGCAGCATACTTTTCTCATGCACGTTCATCTGGTCTCGACGGACATCTCTTAGTTGTAAGTTGTAGAACGAAATTGTGTCGCGAAAATTTTAAAGTCCTTCGCGCAATTATAATGTTCTAAAGAGCTCATCAAGATTTTTTTTTGGTGAAGTTTCCAAAGAAAAGGCATATCAATTACTTATTTGGGGGCAAGAGGCGATACGTTATTTAAGTGCAATGATGTATTTTACCTGATACTTCTTTTCTTTTTAACCCTTCTTCTTGCCTATCAAGCATTGTGGTAGCTACACTGAAAATTTATTTTCGTAATATAGCTATCACACATTTCGTAAACATGGATTTTGAACATAGAACAAATGTGTTGTATATTGTATGAAACTTTCTTTTTGCTTTTTATCTTGCGAAATGCTATCATTATACCTTTTTGTATAATGCACGAAATGAATTTCGTGGAGACCAGCTAATCGCTGTTTCTTTTTTGTCATACTCATGCAAAATTTGCGTCATATTTGAATTAGTTGTTAGTAGATAATTGAAATCAATGATCTGCTGATTACTAACAACTTTCCATGCTTATGTCACTAGTTAATGCATTTGAACACATTAGCAACGATGGACCACTCAACCGCCTTACCGAAAGATGTCTGCCTACTAGATCACACTTATTTCGCCCGTGGTTACGCCAACGACGACTGGCTACAAATTCACCACTGGTTTGGTTAACCGACTGCATAACCAATGGCTGCCTAGCAACGGTTGCCTTGCCAAAGGCGATAGAGCCAATGGCCAATGGTGCTCGCCAGAGCACTCTTCAGGGTACTTTTCACTGCCAGGCGCCCGCTGCCAATTCAATACTGGCTTATTGCCGTTCTGAACAGCTCCAAGACTACCGAGCGAATGAAGCATTCATCATCATAAATTTGTCTTTATTTCTTATCATTTGTTGTTTGGAACATGTTAAATTTGTAAGTGATATAGCTTTGCTTTTCAGCTTTAGTTATGGCTATTTATACAAAAGAAATGTTGTTTGGGGATTTTTTTTAATAAACTAAACTAGGCTACCTAACTATCTATCTAACTAAGACTACTATTTACATTTTGCAATTAACTTACCTACTACGGTCGCGTCTATATGAAGGTCAGTCGTCCTTGTTTCAAATGGGCGATCTTGGATCATTCTGAGCGTTCGACTCGACTTGCAGTTTGTTTCTGTGCGTCATTGCACATGATTCCCACTCCGGAGCACCGTAGAATATTACAGGCAATACTCATTTCGGAGGAACATGATTGTTTGGGTTTTGGAGGCGTTGATTTTGATTTTCCATTTGATGGCATATGGGAAAGGTGTTAAGGCATCGTTGGAGTTTGTTAGTGATTTTGCGAGGCATCCTTCGATTGACGGTTATTGCGGTGTCATCTGCGAACAGGAATATCACGCAATCTTCGCCAAGAGGAGGGATATCGGAAGTGTAGATACTGTGCATTAATGTGCCAAGCAGGCCTTGCGGAACTCCTGCTGGGATTGCTGGGATGAAGCATTTAGCGGAGGTGCATCTCTTTTATATCGTTCACTTCTGCTTATGAGATCTCTCTTACTTGAGAACATACTTCAATGTGATAGGGAAATTTGGGGCATTTAGTGAATTTACTCTGCAAGACAAAATGATAAGACATCACAAGTTTTTAATAATGGAATCGAAGCGTAGAAATATTTCCGATCGATTGGGTCAAATATTTTGAAAATGATTGGAGAAACGACTGAGGTATTAACGCTCAAAATCTGACCGCTTTTTGTGACGGTCGCATTCGGTTCTTTTTCAAATGGTACCCATGTATAGAAAACAAAGAGGTAGTCCTACGTCAAAACACAATTACTGAAAATCAGCACCAGTCCAATGAGAAGATCGTCAATGGGGACAACAATACTAAAGCACACACAAATGATGTAAGCTCACTGCGACCACTATCGCCATTCGCTCGCAACTCAACTCAAAATCGAGTCAAAAATTCACTATTTCTACTCTAACTAATGCCGCTCTACAGTACTGTTCAGCGAGTGTGAAAGTTATGACTGGCTGTAATGTGTTACGTAGATTGAACTCAAAATGGTGAGTTTTAACGGTTTGACAAATTTCCAGTTTTATCCCGGGTCATTTTCGAATTCCCGGTTTTCCCAGTTTTCCTGGTTCACGGAACAAAAAGTTTGCAAAATGCAATTTTTCGTGTGGTGGAACCGTGTTTTTTTTTCATCTGTTCGGAGCATAAACCACTGCGACCAGTAATTTGATCTATTGTAGTATATCCCGTATCCTTTGTTTAGTGAATTTCGACTTACCTCATCACTATTGAGAAATGATGAAGTATTCGTTGTTGTTACAGTTGTCATTGTTTGTTTTGTTGGCAATAAATCGAATTTTATTGCAAGTTTCCGCTATTTAAACCCTTTGAGGAGTGAGAGCACTTTTCAAAGGCGCGCCCCTTTATCAGTCAAAACCGGAATTTTTGCAAGCAAAACAAACAATGACTCCGATACTGACCATGCATCAGAACCCTAGCCATAACCAATTCAAACTGTAGAACATCATCAAATAGACAATGAGAATTCACATAAATAAGACTAACCATGTTTTCCTTATTCCAAGCTCATCCTCGCACCATCGGGGCACAAAACGAGTATTGTAACTTTCATAAGACGGTGGTAGATCTGATACCCCGTAATGCACCACGAAAAGGTGATCTACCAGCGCTACGGGTCGTGGAACCGTGTAAAGTGTTTATTATGAGAACGATGTGATGTGTTGGAGTCCGGGATCATATTAGTAAAAACAACAACTAATAGTCGCCACCGAGATTCGACTCCTGACTGTCAAAATTGTTACTCAGTCGTATAAAAAAATTGAGAATGATTGAATAAAGATGCTACAATTCCTTCGATTATGGAGGCACTATAAGGTTCAGTGATTGAGACAAATTACTTACTTTGTCTTCGAACAATCTGTATGCATTTCGTCACTAGCACACGGCATGGCTTTGCTCATTTCGAAAATCGCTCTGTGGCTAAAGATGCGCATGAAAGCATATCCCATCTGAATCTAATCAGTCGTCAATAATGTTATCATCTAAAAGATTCGAAATCAAATGTGGCTCTACAATTTACCGATGGTCTATAAATGTAAAATGTCGTGCAATGCTTTGAACTTGGCGTTTGTTTCTTTTACATTTAATTTCGATTGGAAGTATCCATGAACGACTGAATGTGGATAAATTTCGGTGAGTTTAGGGTTTTCCAAAGTTGGTTTAGGGTAAACTGTTCCATTACACTGTTTAATCCACATACATACGAACAAGTTTTCCAGCAATTGGTAGGAAATGTTTGCATGAACAAAATAGACAAAGCTCAACATTTTTTCATGATGATGATGATGATGATGATGATGAGATACTACCATCTATTGTAGCAAGGTAACTTTCCATAGCGGTGGAATAATCTGAAAATCGATTTGATCAGGATTCTATTGTTTGTGATCTTCAAGCTCCTGTGTGAAGGGCCAAAAACGTTTGGGCGGGCCCGTAAGCAGAGACACTTACGCGAAACCCGCGAATATAGGGAAGAGAATCTCCTTCCAAAAGCAAGTTCACACACACACAGCATTAGAATCGAGCCCTCGATTGACAGAATAACCCAATAGATGGGGTCGAAGAACCCGCACTCGTTCCGCGAAATGTTAACAATATGGAGGAGGCAGTCCCATGCTCCCTATCCAAATCGTTTCACTTGGGTGCCCTGATGGTCCCTTCCTTTTCCCGTTATAGATTATGTCGACATGATGATATCGACAAATCTCAACAATTTTTCATGCGCTTATACTGCCACCTGATGGTTTCTTTTTGTCCTAGTCATTCAAACACCTCTTTGGGTGTTTTCGTAACTTGTCCGGGGTTAGATGCATAGCTGTGACTTTGGAGTGAGAGGTACGGATTGCCGGCTTCATCCGTTTTCGAATACACCGCTAAATCTTCAATAAATATAAGTAGGCTATGTTCAGAAAAAAATTCATGGACAGCTCTATCAGTACAAGCAGTTGAAATTGATCAGTACCCGATCAAGCACAAAATCTTTTACCAATACAGGACAGCCTGTCGTACTCTAACGGAACTATCAATACTTCCTCTTCATATCTTTGGTTTCAACAGAAATTGCTGTCCACGCCTTGTTTCTCATGTTGATGAGAAAAAATTACTTCGAAGCATTACGATTACGTACTAACTTTTTTTTCGTTTGTTTCTTTCCAGGTACGTATTGATGTGACATCCAGTTTTTTACAAAAGTATTGAACATTATCATTCATGTAGGTGTAATTTATCAATATTCTTAAATAACTAACTGATCCCGGTGCGGGCGTTGCTTCGGATTCCAAACGGTGGGTGGGAGTGGGGCGTTTCGAATCACTATAGAAACATTCCTTGCCTCCAAAAACCGCCTGATGCCAAATTTAGTTCCATTTGCTTGATTAGTTCTCAAGTTATGCAGAAATTTGTGTTTTTATTCGATGACAAAGAGATGAAACAAATCCAAAAGATACCACCTCCCATATTTGCCATTGATGGCATGCACTTCTGTGCCGAACCCCGACAAAAACGCATTAAATACGATTAGTCAGCTGATTGCCCTCAAGTCGGGTGTCTATGAAAAGACACTACTCCGTGTAATTTATTCTCTCGAAAAGCCGCCCTCCCAGCGAACCCTTTTCACATCAAGAAAACGCCCTGTCATTAAAAATTGTGCAAAACAAGAGGGTCTTGTTATCAACATCAATTAATGTTTCCAAGTGTGTATCTTACCTTCCGCTCGCTCCTCCCTCCCCTCCTCCCATCCTCTCATCTATTGACACAAACAACAACCCTTAACGGCCGTCCTTCCCCAACCCTTCCGACACATATATGGCTAATGATGGCCGGATGATGCCGAGCTGTTGTTGTCTACCTTCTCACACCGACAAACATTCATACACATCCACACTCTTAACAAGTGTTATCAAAAACATTGACTTCATCTTCTGCTCCAACGAAAAAGTGGAAATGAGGTCGAAGAGCCTTCCATCTCGACAGAGTTTCCTTCCAATCAACCATTTAGCGGTTTGAACCCTTCTTCCTCTCTGGAAGACAACACAGATGCTTTTTCGATCCCTCATCCCATCCCCTGTTCCCGCAACGATGCTGATGTTTCACAATTCCTTGTTCGCTCGAGGGGGATGGGGAGGGGGAGGAGGAAACAGGTTATGTTATGTGGTACAGCCAATTCATTGAGGCAGGCAAATTGACACGCTCCTGGAATACGGGTCTCATCCCATCCCATCCCATCCCAATCTACCTGCTGCCCCTCATTTCCGAAAAACTTCTTTGTTGTAACAAATACTGGAGTCCGGATAGAGCTGGAGCTACACAGCATCATCCTTCCTTCCGTTCGTTCGTTCGTTCGTTCGTCCTCGTTCGGTATGTGTGTGTTCTTCAGATATGCATCCAGGCCCGAGAGAAACTGGAACATCGACGGCAGCAGCTGTGTGGTTATAATCATTAACAAAGGAAAACAAATAACGAATATAAAATTTATACTTCAGGAAGTTGTTCATAAATTACGATCCTGATAATAGATCCTTTAAGAGCCATTTTTATTCGTTTTGCCCCAGAGTGGTCGTCGTCGTCGTCGTACCTCGATACCGAAAACAAAGGCGAAACACTGGCAATCTCATCTCTATTGCGACCGACCAACAACAACGAGGAATCATATTAGTGCAAGCGCAGAGGAACCATCCCGTCACGTAGAGAACGATGAAGCAGAGCGTTATGGACAACAGAAACGACGGTGAGGAAGAAGGTCTTTTCCTTCATCTTCCGCGACCGCCTATAAAGATTATCCTCATTCGCTCATGTACGGTGGTGGTATTATTACCGGTCCGTTCCCATCGTTGTCGTTGTCGTCCGTGCTCGTAATGCCCTCCAATTTGAACGCATGTACACAAGCTCACTCCTTTGTCTCCGAACCGCCAATCTTGCGCTTCTGCAGGCAGGCAGGCAGGAGATATTCAGATGCACTCCGGAGCATAATAAAAGACGAACCGTAAGTTTTGGGCACAGTTTTGCCTTCCTGGAAAAGCGGGACCCCCGAAGCGGTCAGGTCCGTGAGATCGGAGATAGTGGTTGATGCGTTCCATGGCGGGCCACCGCCGGCAACATGCAGATAGACACAAAGATACACAAAGCGAGTGCAGTTGTTTAATTTAACTTTATTTTAGCTTCAAAGTTGGGACTGAACTAGGAGCGGGGATGGTTTATCTTTCGAAAAAGAGTGCCACATTCAAATACGGGATGTTGTTGTTCTGGTCTGTGGACCTTCTATTGGGAATATTCGATGGTAAGAGGGGGTTTTAAAAATCGCCGGAAATTTGTTGGATTGTACAAAGTATAATTTATCACAAACAAAAACGTATGCATTACTCAACCTTGAAATTTCAAGTGTAAGTCTTGAATTTTAATTTTGAAGTCAAACATGAAGGCTCTTTATATCCTAACATTCAAGGGTATGGATTTGATGTTCAATTGATTTGGAACATTGTTTTAAAAAAATAAAAATTTAGTGAAAAAAATCACAATAAAGAACATTATTGTCATACTTCATGTGTTCCTAGAAGATTCCGAATTTCAATACCCAAAGCCTCGCAGAAATAACTTGGGAACAACCACGATAAGCTTTTCACATTTATTCCTTGCTATGAATTGCTGCAATATTTCCGGCTATGAGACCTTCCAGGAAAAACGACAAAGAAACCAGTAAAATGGACTGATCTCACCAGGATAAAAAGCATCAAACTAGTTCAACTCCTCAGTAACCAACAAATTACTTACGTAATTCAGTTACATGACTGTATGAATTACCGACCACAGCACCTTCGAACACTCGTGAAGGTTTCTATTTACGCACTCGTATCGATGCACTCATTCTCCTTCACAAAAACACTTTAACTTGAAAATCAGTACCGCTCCCAAAAACCCAGCCACTTGAGTAACAGGGTTTTATCTCCAATATTCCAGAGTCTCTTGATCAATTTAAACAAAAATATTGCAATGTTACAGAAATGTGAAACTACAGTTTATAGTGCTGATTTGTGAAGGATATTTGATAAAAAAAAACTATTTGATTAAATTTAAGTTAATCTGCAGTGTAGTGACACTGTTTTATACGTAACAGAAGCAAGTAGGCATGTAAACCACAGCATTTGACATCACTAAGAGAACAAATGTCGCTTGTTACCTTTAGCTTGACCATGTACAATGAGGGTTATTCCGAGAGTCGAAGTGAAGTTTGTCACTTGGTGAAGTGAGAAAAGTCACCTGCAGTGACGTGGCTTTTCTGGATCAATCAAATGGTGCAGGTGACTTTTCTCACTTCACCAAGTGAAAAACGTCACTTCAACTCTCGGAATAACACCAATCTTTTAACAAACAAGTGAAGAAAATGAAGAACTCAAGCAATTCAATTCCATTCAAAACATGTATCTCGGCTGCGTTAAAATTGAAGAGACCTGGTCTAGTTTCTCGAAACATCAGCAAGATAATGAGCATGATTGACCGTCCGAGATAGCTACTCGGCAGAATTCGAACCTCAAAATTTATGTCAGTAGCTTTTGATCAGAATTTAAAGGCTCTAAACCAATCCGGTTATTTTCAGTTTATTTCTGTAATAAAGTGTCATTTCTTGAATGCCAACATTGCTTCAATGTTGAGTAATATTAGAGGGTTTGAGCTGTTTAGTGGAATACCGGTTTCTTGACTTTTCTAGTTATCGAAGAGTATTTGAAAGTACTTCAAAATCCTACTGAAACAGGTTGCCGCTATTGACTTCCCATACAACATCCCAAAAATTTCTCGTTATCTCCCCGATTATGTACTTACCTTACCAATCAGACTAAGGCCGGCGTGACCTCTGCTGTACACAGAAGTTGTGTCCATTCTATTCGGTCCATGGCTGTCACTCGCCAGCCTCGCTGTCTGCGGAGGGTCCGCAGGTCGCCTTCTACTTGATCGATGCGCGCCTCTTCTTCTTGTACCTGTCGGTTCGTTTTCGAGAACCATTTTCACAGAGCTGTCGTCCGACATTCTTACGATATGCCCAGCCCATCGTAGTCGACCGGTTTTTGCAATGTGTACGATAGGAGATTCTCCCAGCAACTGGTGCAATTCGTGGTTCATTCGTCTTCTCCACGTTCCGTCTTCCATCTGTACTCCATCGTAGATCGTACGCAGCACCTTCCGTTCAAATACTCCAAGGGCGCGTTGGTCCTCCACTAGCAATGTCCATGTTTCGTGGCCGTCGAGAACTACCGGTCTAATTAATGTCTTGTAGATGGTAAACTTTGTGGTTCGGCGAACTTTGTTCGATCTTAGCGTCCTTCGGAGTCCAAAGTAGGCACGGTTGCCAGCCATAATGCGCCTTTGTGTTTCTCTGCTGGTGTCGTTATCGGTGGTTACCAATGCGCCCAGATACACGAATTCGTCTACTACCTCGATTTCATCACCATCGATCTGTACTCGTGCTAGGAGGCTAACATTGTCTTCTCGTGAGCCTCTTCCCTTCATGTATTTTGTTTTCAACGCATTAATCACAAGCCCAATCCTACCAGCTTCAGCCTTAAGTCTGATGTACGTTTCCGCCATCGTCTCAAAGTTACGTGCTACGTGCCCCAATTATGTAAATACCCTTATTTACTGAACGAAATTTAATTGACTTTCCCAGTGAAAAAATGGCATTCCTGGAGCATGGATCCAAACTGCCCTCCATGTCTCCCTGAAACTATTATTCTTCTTTTTATTATTATTTCTGTATTGAAGTGGCCGCTAGCCTTAGGTTGGTTCATCATCGGAGTTAGGTGCCTCCACCCTACATATCGCACTCACCGACCGAAGGAAGACGTGATCAGAGATTTTTTCACCTCATAAAAATTGCACCGACCTCGGCTGGAATTGAACCTAGACCCAGTAGGATGCCAACTAACAATCAGGCTTACCACTTTACCACCGGTTCCGGCACCTCTGGCTCCCAGCCGGTTTAAGTTTGTATGGGAAAAGTAATCATAGACTTAATGGTACATAAATATTTACAACGCTACCTAGCGGCAAGGCATTGAAACCATGCATTGCAATACACCATGCAACCAACCAACACCTTTGTCTGACGATTTTGATGATATTTCTCGAACAAACTTCAACCCGGAAATGGGTAAATGCGAATCGATTTGGCTCAAATGTATACCAGAGACTCAGATTTCCAGAGGAAACAAGGGGCTCAGGACACTCCAAAAAAATTTGGACTCATCAATCAAGACGGATCATCCCGATTCTGTTAGTTAACTTTGTTGAAAACCGTCAAGATATTCAATCAATCTAATTAAGATAATCAATCGATTTTATCTGTGATGTGATATGATGGGATAGGAAGCCACCGCTCGTACAGGACATGCCATGGCGTACAGTTCCTTCCAATGGCAAGTTCAAACTGTACTTACTTGTTATCCTCATTGTATGAAGAACTAATACCAGGGGTGTAAACCCGGAAGCAGAAGCACTTACACCAAACAACGCATAGAATGGAGAATTCTCCTTGCAACGAAACGCTCTTAATACAGGACGTGAACAGTAAGCAATACATATTAGGATTTCTGTCTGGTGGTTTGTTTAAAAATAGTGTGAGAAAACTCACTGTACACTGTTTGAAGGCAATCAGACCTTCGCTGATCTTAATCTGACGTTTTCCACCAAAGAATACAGACATTTAAGCTCGAACAAAACAATTCAAATTTGTCGTGTAAATCATTACATCTAATAACGTTAGAATCATCTTGCATAGTAGCACCGCCTTGTCAAGCTATTGCTACATTAAATCTGACAGTTTGACTGAAAAACCCATTTTTCCCCTATCAATAAAAACAAATCTGTGGCGCCACCTGTTAGGTTATTGCTGGTTTATATCTTGAGGGAAGCCATATTGTTTTACACAGGTAAATGAGATGAAGTCGAACGTCTGTCTACGGTATAATTGTCATCCATGACTTGAGCTAGATCACCACGAATTCCTCATCCAACCTACACTTCGTCTGGGTCCCTGTATGCCCCCCTCACCCTTTGTTAGTCAATTAATTTTGTCTCAGAATAATTTTTTTAGTTAAGACCTTGTATAAAATAAAATGAATGATGATGCAAAGAAAAGTGAGAGGTTAAGACTGGTAAGAATTCTACAATACCTCATTAAATTTTCGAAACTGTGACCTAAATGTACTTTCCTACCACAGACATCAAAATGATGAACCAATCGTCTATTGATATTTCCAACTATTCTCATGATACGTTTGGTGCTTACATAAATTTCTCCACAATTGTCTGCTTCCATGATACAAAATGGAAAAGTTCCCAAATTCCCTATATGTAACAATATTTTGTCATCAAACAGCTGTTTTTAAAATTGAGTTGACTTGGACTCAATCACATCGACAGTTTAAATTGGGTAAAGTGCTTTGGCATCTTTTTGAATCTTTCTTTATTCATTTTCGAGTGTCTCCACTTTTGGGCAAAATTAAGTAAAATTTGAAATCAGTTTTCTATCCGTATTTGAAAGTCAAGATGGAAAGGCCAATATATATCTTTAGGTGACCGTTTAAGCGGGGTGAAATCGTAAGTGTTTAAATTATTTGTTCGGGAAAATCTGGGAAAACTTATGTTTCACGCTCCGACAGTCTCTAGCTATGATCAATACCTTTCATTTGATGCAAAGAGATTCTTGAAATATTTTGTAAATTTTGAGTTTTATCAAATTTGGTGACGAGTTCAGGGTTTTCTTTCCTCCCCAGAAACATAACAAGGATAATCTTAGCTTACTTTTTTAAATGCTTTCAAAGTCAGCGTGGTGTGCATCGGAACATTGAAAGTAAAAAACAATTTTAGTTTGATAAACAATAACCATGTTGGGATCCGAGTGACTCTCCGGGAAAGTTCCGGAACATCCGTAAAAGTTACCTCTTGGCAGTAGTCCCAAAAGGACGATCTTATTTTTTTTCACAATCAACTTTCGGTTTATGAAAATGGAATGAACTTCAATTTGTGATCTGAAGATGTGCCTCCAGAGGTCATATGGTGGCCACCCGGAAGATCCGGAAGATCCTTAAAAGTGACCATTAAATATTGATTCCTATGCCAACACCAATGCATAAATTTGTATATCGAGTGACAAACACAACAATACTCCATAAAGCTACAGTGAACGCTGTTATTCTTCATGAAGTCGATTACGTTTAGCAATTCAACAGAGTGGAAAACTCAAAAATGAACTTGAATTAGTTTGAATTTGTTTTTATAATTGAAATGGTCTCACAAATTTCTACTTTTCCATATAACTGAATTGTGTTGAAACATACGTCCTTCTTGTTCATCTTGTGTCGAATTTCAAGGAAGCTTGAGGCGAACTATTGGAAATTAAAGAAAAAAAGCAACTTGATAGTTTATTCGTGAAATAAAGCAGTTTTTGGTGGTTATTCCATGCTGAATGTTTTGTTTTTGTCATTTGTGTGGTCCAATAAGTCGTCGATAATTTTCAGAGCAGCGTCATCATCACCATCAAAATTCAAAACAAGTTCAAAACATATGCATTGTGCTCAAACTAATGAGTATCAAATGGTGAACAAGTTGACGGATGAAAAAGTGTAGGGAAGTATAATGAAACAACTTACTATGAACGAGATTGCGGACGTCAGCGGACGCCACAAAAGATAGACTTTAATCAAAGAAAACATCCAAGAAGATAAGACGTATTGCCCTACCAATTTCAACGAGTCTTATTTTGAGTTGCATACTTGCATTATACGTGAACGGAATTTTACGAGTAGCTTAAAGCAATTTCGGGAACTTTTGCAAAATTCTGTGAGGTTCTAAATGAAACATGGAAACTTTCTTAGCAAGTTTTCTATGTTTGAAATTCCATAAGAATTTCACGGAAGCTGAGAAGCTTTTCTAACAATATTTAGGAAATAGCAAGTGGAAAATGTTAAATGCTTCCATAACTTTCGCAAGAATTTCTGCGAGATTTTGAGGTTCTTGAAATTGAATATTTTACGAAAATTGGTAGAGAATTTCTATTAGAAATTCTTCCGATATGTTTCGGAAAGCTCTAAGTAATATATTGAGTCTAGAACCCACTATAATTTGTAAGATCCTCGTAAAGCACGTGCTGTAAAACGATTGAGATAACTTAAATGTGATTCGTTTCAGTCACAATCACGTTATGGTCATGATTTATCGCGGGAATATATTGCTCGGAAAGTTACCAGAAATTTTAGAATTTTATTAAGAACTTTTCTGAAGTACACAGAAAGAAAATCCTGAACTTTCATTGTGATGTAAATCAGAGCATGTAATCAGAGCATGTGAAATTGTATTTCCTTCCACACGAAGCAGCAACTTGCAAGAAATAGTTGTATTAAAGACAAGATTTTGTATACAACATTATCAGTAATGTATGGAATGTCCCAGAACTTTACACGATTTATGATGTTAATTTGTAAGTTTACCAAAATAGATTCAAACTTAAATACAGGTCTTATAGCTGGTCACTGTCTGAACCGGTATAACGTGAAGCTGAAAGAAAAACTTCAAGATGATTCATGTCGATTTTGTGACATGGATAAAAAAGACTCGGAAAAATTGTTATGCCACTGCCCGGCAATCTCCAACAAAAGATTGAAAACCCTCTGAGATCTGTAGAACAAACACCAGTACGGAAGTACACTTTATTCGGTGTGTAATGCCGCCCTGGGACAAGTCAAGCATTGGCGATCACTTCGAGCAATGGCGATGCGTCACGCTGACAATAACTAAAGCAAAAAAGGGATATATCGCAATAGATCTAAAAACTGGTCGCAGTGAAGAAGATACCCGACACGAAAAAAAAGCCTGAAAGCCTATTTTGATGAATTTTCTATAGCTGGACATACGTTAATTTTTGCTTTCTAACAAACAAAATCATAACCAAATGTAACAAAATGAAATACTGTTTGAAAACATTCCCCTCAGGGATCTTATAAACTAAACAAAAAAAAACTTTTCTAACCTTCATGATACACATTTACAGCTTCACGGATTGCCAAGGCTAACACATCGAGTGGCAGTGGAATCTAAAATTCATGCGCGGTCTTCTTATAGTTGATTCAGTTATAGTTGACCATAGAGAATGCTTGAAAAAAATCACAACAAAAAAGGAAGCAGTTGTTGATCAAAATGAAACTTATTTTCCATATTAGGAACGGTCTCACCAAGTTCTACTGTTTGATGAAATTTAACTTCAATGAGAAACGTGATCCCTTCTATGGGGCCTTCTATGACGTATATTTTTCGAAATTTTAAATATATTGACTCGAAACAGCAAAACAAAGCAAAATGTTGAAAATTTTACCGGAAAAGGAAAACATCCTTCTCTTTACATCTTTCTTAAAAAAAGTTAGATTCTCTCTTATAGTGGAGAGAAGTCGTTAACTTTTGATCAGGTTTTTATCACATACAATTTAGTTAGTTTTTAGTTGAAAGCCACTATTAAAGAAGTTACTGTAGCTGAACATTGATTTGAAGAACTTAACATTCAGCTTTCATAATTGATAACATTAATTTCTGAATGATGGCATCGTTTTTTTCTCCCGAATTACAAAATGCATTGTACTTACGATCGAGAGCTTAGGGCGATGACCATTTCAACCGCAAGCCCTCGACCACCGAACAAGTTCAAAACTATCAAAAACCCACGTCCCATCATTCATCGTTCATCTTCCTTAAACGACACGACCGGACTTGATTTACTAATCTGTTCAACGAATCAAAACTTCGATCCGTAAATAATGAACATTGCTCGGAGAGGTCGAAACAATGCGAAACAAAACAAAAAAGAAAAAAACGTCAACAGAGCTGCACAGAAGCAAGAAAGAAGTGAAACTTTCCCGTTCTGAACAATAAGTCGTAAGTTTATAGCTGTTAAAAGCGTCCCTGCACTTCCGTCCAACCCTTATCCCAGAGACCAGTTCTTGCCGTGGATTGAAAGTTTTCCCCTTCCTACATACTCGCTTTCGCTCACACACACACACATTCACACATCCGGCAATCGGAAAATGCACGCGCTGAAAGTCGATAAGACACTTGTCAATCGGTTTCTTCCATTTTCCCTCTCCTTCTTCCCTCGTCGGCGATGTGTGCTGCAACTTTCTTCATTGTAAACACAATCGTTCCTTCTTGCACATAAAAATAATCTTTACTGCACATTGGTGCCCCCGCTCGTCATGACGACGCCACTGTGAGAATCGATGATCGCGCGTACAATGGAGGAAATTTTCAAAGACGTTGTTGTCGAAATCTGGGAATCCCACCCACCCACAACCAGCCCCTCCATTCCACCGACCGACGATTGTGTTAAGCTCAATTGGGGGGATCCGACCAACCCTCCATAACCGAACCCAATCAGCCAAACTTCACACGTAGAAATTACAAGAAACCGAAGCGGACGCGCAACAGCCAGCAGCTCCGACGACGACGACGCAAAGGAGTCAGAATGAGACGGAAGGAAGTTGAAAAGAACGACTTGAATAGATTGAATTTAAGTATAACCTACCTTTTTTTTGCCCACCCTCCGGGGTGAATGTTGCCGCTTAGCTCTCGAGAATCCCGACGACGACGAATTGTTGTGTGTCTGCCGAAGTGAGAGAGAAAGTATTCGGTGATTCCATATTTTTAAATCAAGCGAATTGTGTTAAAAAGGAAAACTTTTTGTTGTCCGGGAATCGTCGTCTGTTGCCGCCTGGATTGCCTTCAAATTCACTACGATTTATTTTATGAGTGGGTATAAATTTTCATCAGTCGACTTAGAATTGTGAAATATCTCCGACTTTTTTTTTCTCCCTGGCCTGCTGTTGTCGATGTGTTTCGTCGTTTCGTTTCGTTTCGTTTCGTTTCGTTTCGACAGGGAAGGATCTTAAGGAAAACGGACGGGTGCCCGAAGATATATTGCCTTTCTCGAGGATAAGTGAGGATGAGGGATTGGGAAAACGATGCTCTAAGTTGAAATTAACGGAGCAGTTGGTACCTTCTTTCCTACCTCTGGGCTCCGATTGCTGCCAGGAAATCAATTTTCAAGCACTATTTCTTATTGTGACTCGAATTCGGAATGGCCACTGGGGAGCACTAGTTGGAATCCAGCGCGCATGTGATGTATGGGAACATACAGTTAGAAACAGGTGACGAAGATCGTTGGAATGAAGATTGATGGCAAAAAGTCGAGGCAAGGCAGACTGAGTGATTTAGTAGCACATTTTGAGGAACAAAGTTTCGGCGTTATTTCTATTGAATTAGGTTGGACTTTTTTTTTGTATGGGAGAATGAGCGAGTTCCGAAAGGTTTTCCGGGCAGAAAGTCATATTAACACTATCTGTGTCTAAACTGCTGCTAATTGAGAACGCCAGAATGAATTTCATATTCGTGTATTGTATAAAGTTTCACGTAAAGTCGACAAACTTATGGGCTAGAGAAAAATCCCTTACCGGATTCTTCCAAATTACTATTTTTGTTTTGACAAACTCAACTCATCCTTAGGATAATTTGAGACTCATTATGAAGCACTAGCATGAGCATGAGACTTACTGACCGTGTTTTTACACAGAGAACCAACAACTGATGCTTGGGACTAGCATACATCCTCAATGTGTTAAAACGGCTGAACCCAAAGTAAGGCATTACCGTCTGAATACAGGGCAAATAAGGAAAAGGTAGAAATTTGTTGACGTGGTACTCGCTTTGTTGGAAGCCGAGGAATCCTCTGGGATGTTGGATATATGGATTGGGTTGGCAGCAGGGTCGTTTTGGTAAACTGTATGCACGTTATTTGAGACATATTATGAAGCAACGACACCAACGTGATGGAGGGCAAAGTTACTTATGATAACATGAAATAATTGAGGCGAAAAGTTTAATTTAAAGGATTTGCTATACTTTGACGATTGGTGAAAGTGTGATAGTGGTTTTACGTTGGGAGTCTTTTTTTAATGAAGTTTGAGAGTGGATTTGGACCGATCAGCAAAAATGGGGCTGTTGGGTTGATGGATAATATCAATTCCAAGATCATCAAAAATCGTTCTAGGGTTGATTTGGACTGAAGTATTAAAAGTATTAGAATACTACAATGGAAAGCCCAATGGGGTTGTACGCACAAAGTTGACGGGCTACGTACAATGTGCAATGAATGTTATTATTATTAATATTTTCAATGTTCCTGTATTAGAATAGAGCGACATTGATCAATTGGACCAAGCGAAGCCTTCCCGAAATTCAGTGGAGTTGTGTATAATACAAGGCCGGTGGATGTAGACTAAGTTTAACCAATTGGAACATTGTCTAGTTCAACATATTAGATTAGGCTCGTTTGTGTCGTAGAACGAGGGTCCATTCATTTCTCGCACAACAACGATGATGTGTATAACATCGACATAACCATGAACGAACTTCTGTGGGTCCTCTACAAAGAGAGGGACGCCTCCACAGGCCCAGATTGCAACGTCTTCCTCTGTCTGTGAAAACGACATTCCTCAAGCTGCTGAACAATATCTGGTGCAGTGGCGAGTTTACCGCAATCTGGCGGAATGCAGACTGACACGAATCTGGACCGAATGCCTTCCGACCAATATCGCGCACCAGCTGCATGGCGAAGCTCCTCGAGCGCATCATTAATCGAAGGCTAATCACCGAGGTAGAGTCGAGTGGACGGCTCGGCAAGCAACAGCGCACTTTTCGTCCAGGACGCGGCACTGCCTGCGAACTCTAAAGTCTTGGCGAATACGTGATCAGATGCTGCTCTCAGAACGCACGTTCCACGTTCCAGTTGTCCAAGTCTCATGAGTACCCGCTGGAGAATGGAATGCCACAAGGTTCCGTATTGTCTGTGACTCTATTCCTAGTAGCGATGCCGCCTATCTTCCGTGTGCTGCTCATCGGAGTCGTTATGGTTTTGTACGCGGATGACATCCTCCTCGTTGTACGAGGTGCGAATGGGGAATGCTCGCACCGAAAACTACAGGCCGCTGTCAAAGCTGTGAACACGTGGACGAAAGGCGTCGGGTTCGCCATATCTGCGACGAAGTCGCAGACATTCTACTGCAGCCCCAATGTCGGGCAAGAGATCACCATCGATCAAACCCCCGTTCCGACGACCAACCGTGTGAGGGTCCTGGGTGTCAAGGTGGACCAAACGTTGACGTTTAAGCCGCACTGCAAAGCTGTAAAGACTCGACCACGGGTCCTGCAGATGGTCGTCGCCCAACTTCCACGTTGTAATCGAACAACTGTAGGTTGGTTTAGCTATAGTTACCGATCTTCGGAGTTGGACTCGTGAGCCGAGGAGGACAAACAACCCTGCAAACACTCGCCCCTGTCTACAAACGAATGGTTCGATTAATCTCTGGGGCCTTCGTGACCATCCCGATCAACTCAGTCATGGTCGAAGCGGGCACACTACCTTCCGAACTGCTTTCGACACAGGGGATAGTGCGGACGGCCATCAGAATGCTATCTTAAAAACCGTAACAATAACACTATCCCCATGATTCGACGAGCATCGTATCGGCTCGAAGAACTAACGGGTACTACGTTACCAACCGTCTGCCAACTTACAAGATCGATCGAACGAGTGTGGCACGCTCGCAAACCAGCAGTTATTTGGAATGTGAAGCGATTAGAACGAGCCGGAGATTCACCGGAAATAGTGTGCGACCAGTCGTACAAAAACTGTTGGCAACATGCTTCAGCCAGTCAACCGTAGTCTACACCGACGGATTCAAATCTGGAGATACCGTAGGGGCAGTTTTATTTTTTTTCTAATCAATGAATCTATTGAGCATTTATTAAATTATAAACGTTCAATTCGTAACGATGTTTCGTGACGGTCGACCATGTTTAGATTTTCAATTAACACCCTACTCTTGCCGTGAGGCGAAATCTAGGTCAAAATATGCAGTGCAGAAAAAGCACATGTTCATATAAAAATCTCAGTTGTGAAACAAAACTGCCTGACAAAGCATTCTTCACTGGCTGGGTCAACCGACTGTATAACGAGCCGCTTGCTAGAAACAGTCATCTAAATCACCGCCTTTCTGGCCAACGGCTGCTCGCCTGTGCACCATCCTGAGTGCGTGCCATCGACTGCAACTAACCTAATCTACTTAGTTCACTATGCACAACTACACAGAATAAAAACGTTCCCGAAAATCAAAACGGACAGTGAACTAGCTCACGTTTTCAGGATTTCGTTCCGTCAATAACTAAATCCCGTCCTTTTCAGGCGAACGAACATGGCTTTCTTCTCGGTCTTCTTGTACAACAGGGTGGCCTGAAAAGGACAATACCCTGTGAAATGGTCACACGGAGAGAAGTTTTATTAGCTCCTCGTAGTTGCGGATGGCCAGCTGCAGGTGACGTGGGATGATTCTAGTCGACTTGTTGTCGCAGGTGGCGTTTCCTGCCAACTCGAGGACTTATTCCATCTCCAGAGCGGGGTACACGAGGCTGGCACCAACGCGCTCGGTGCAGTGCCCTTCCGTAGCAGACGGTGAATGCGACCGCGTGAGAACCGCAATCTGATTGCTAGGCAGTAGAGTGTGCCTGACGACTTGACTGGTGCACAGCCAAGCGCTGACACAACATCTTCGAGATCTCCGAATGACTGAAGGAAAATGTTTTTTTTTTTTTTTTTTTTTTTAACATGTTTTATATTTCCAATTCATTTGTCTTACATACTAATTTTAACATTTTAAGTGTTTCAGCCCATTGGGCTCTTCAGCTTTGTTTAATTTTAAATTTTCTGTGTTTGGTGTGTTTAGTGTGCTATGTGTTTTACATTCAATTTTCAGTTCAGCCCTTGGGGCATTGATAGTTTTAAAATTTGATAATCTACCTAATCTACAACTAAAACTACAATTTGAAAATCCTAGGGGTGGGGAACCAGATTCCGGATGATCTGGTGATTCGATGTCAGGCAGCGTGCCCTGTACCGATTAATAGACTCACTAAAGCGATCGTCGAGCATTTTTATTTCGGCCAGACGGTGGACCTCAGATGTTCTTGTCCTCGGAGGGGTGTTCAGGATCATCCTGAGGAACTTATTTTGAACACGCTGAAGTTTCAGGTGATGTGTTTTTGCGCAACTCTCCCAGATTGGCATGCCGTACTCAATGACTGGAAGTATGATTTGCTTGTAGACAGCAAGCTTGTTTTTCAGGGATAATGTAGACCTTCTGTTGATCAATGGGTACAGTAGCTTCAACAGAACGTTACACTTTGTGACAGTTTTGTCAACCTGTTCCCTGAAGATAAGCTTGCTGTCTATGGTAACGCCAAGATAGACAGCTGATTTAGCCCATTCCACCGTTGTGTTGTTTAGGTTTATTTTACAATCCTCAGGCGGAACAAGTCTGGGAGAGTTTGAGTGTGGAAATAAGATGACCTGGGTCTTCGCCGCATTGATACAGATCTTCCAATCGGTGAAGTAGTCAGACAGAACATTCAGGCTTCGCTGCAGTTTCGCGGCAAGCGCTCTTATTACCCTACCATTGTGGACGACTGCGGTATCATCGGCGAACAACGACAGAGATCCATTTTCAGGGAGCGGGGGTATGTCCGAGGTGAATAGATTGAACAGAAGTGGACCTAATATACTTCCTGCGGAACACTGGCAGAGATATCCTGACTACCGGAAACTGCACCATGCAACGAAACACGGAATGTCCTGTCCGTCAGATAGTTTTTAATTATCTTCACCAGATAGATGGGAAGATTGTATCGATGCAGCTTGTACACCAGGCCATCATGCCACACGTTATCAAAGGCCTTCTCGATGTCGAGAAGTGCCATGACAGATGATTTCGAAACAGACTTGTTCCGTCTGAGGATGTTACTGACTCGATTAAGTTGGTGGATAGTCGACCGACCACGTCGGAAGCCAAATTGTTCGTCAAGCAAGATGTTCAGCTCGTCGGCAGATGAAAGAAGCCGACGGTGGATCGCTTTCTCAAATAGCTTGGATAATCCTGAGAGAAGGCTGATGGGCCTATAGCTCTTGGAACATGAAGGATCTTTCCCAGGTTTCTGGATGGGTATGACTTTGGCTGACTTCCAACACGAGGGGAAGTAGCCAAGTCGGAGGTAATGATTGAAAACCATCGCCAGATGGTTATAGAACTGGGGGCTCAGTTGCTTGAGCTCCAAGTTCAGGATGTTATCGAAACCTGGGACCTTCATGTTCTTTGAGCATTTGATATAAGCCAACAATTCGTCAGCTGAGATCTCCAACTCCTCTGTGAAGTCGTTGGAGGCTTAGATGGATGTTAGTAATAAGCGCGCTAACGGCAGCTTCATGTGGACTGACGATGTTTTGTCCCAGATTATGGGGAGCTGACGAAGTGTTGACTTATCTCAGCAGCCTTCTCTGCGGGAGTTATCAACCGATCCTTAGAGCTATTGCTGTCTAATGGGATCAACGGTGGAATGGGCCTTGGCTTAGTTTTTAAAATTTTTGTCAACTTCCAGAACGGCTTAGCACAATCTGGGAGAGAGCGGATCTTGTTGGCAAAATTGTTATTTTTAAGGTCCACCATTCTGGCCTTAATAATTTTGGTCGCTCGATTACAGTGACGTTTAAGCGTTGGCAAACCAGTTCGCTGGTATTGCCTTCGAATGGCGTTGCGCAATTGAATAAGTTCTTTAGTGGGTCTATCAATGGGTACAGAGTCACTCACCTGATCAATCACCGGTACGTGATGCTCCCGGGCCTGGGAGATCGCTTGCTCGATGCTCTGCAGCTGCCGCTCGATGTCATCAACGGAATCAAGGTGCATGTCGAAATCGATGTTGTCGTCAACGTGTTGTCGAAACCTCTCCCAACTGGCGCGATGGTAGTTCCGTCTGGTGATTCGATGCCGGTTGACCGAGGACCCGACTTCGGCCACCACCGGATAGTGGTCCGAGCTGAGCTCCTGGTGTACGATCGGCTGGGCGATGTTGTTCCCCATGTTGGTGAGGAAGATGTCGATTGTCGAATGGACCCCGGATCGGCTCAACCGGGTGGGAGTATCCGGGCCCAGGACGGTGTAATGTCCCTCTTCCAGGTCTTCCTGTAGAATTATTCCGTTCCGATTCCGCCGAGTGTTCCCCCAGGCTTCGTGTTTCGCATTAAGGTCGCCGGCGATGATGAACTGCCCCTGCCTCCGAGTTAGCTTACGGATGTCGTTTCGCAGGGCCGTTGTTGTTCCGTTGTTGGTACTGGCTTGCTTGGGACAATGGGCCGCGATGATGGTGATTGGGCCGACAGGAGTTTCGACCTCGACTCCGATGGCTTCGATGGACTGCAGCTGAAAACTCGGAAGCAGATGGCAGTTGATGTTGTAGTGCAGGGCAATCGCGACTCCTCCTCCACTAGAGCCGCTACGATCAAGTCGCACAATCCGGTATCCTGGGATGACGATGCTGATTTCCGGTTTTAGGTGTGTCTCGGTGATGATGGCGATGTCGATGGCCTTCCTGTTAAGGAAGTCACCGAGCTCAAGAGTTTTGTTCCGGATGGAACAAGCATTCCAGTTGAGGATGCTGATGGTGCGTTTACGGTCCATGTTTGAAAATAAATTTCATCGTCACGGACGTGGCGGCTTTGAGCTGTTCCTCCTCGGAGCGGCAGGAACGTAGTTGGCGATAGAGCTCTTGCACGAACTCCACCATTTGCTCCGGTCGTAGAGCTGTCCATCGACGGGTGGTTGCGTTGAAGTACTGCAACTTGGATTGCCCCAACCTGGAGGAGGAGTCGGGTTGGGGGCGGCGGCAGCTGCTGCGAAACGATTATGCACGGAAGTTGACGGGCGGTTTGCTTGGCGCTGATTTAATGGGATCGGTGGTAGGTTTGGCACCTGATACCGAAGTGACGGGAAGTTCTCCTCGTTCATCGGAGGTGGCGGACGGGGTTGAGCAGGCCGGGATTTGGTGGATGACTTCTTGCGGATCGCCAAGAATTCAGCACGTTTTGGGCAGGTCCGATTGCTGCTTTCATGGTTTGCGCCACAATTTGCGCACTTCGGTAGGGCACCTTCTTCCATCGGGGCACAATCGTTGGTGCTGTGGGCTCCAGCACACTTGCCACATCGCGGTTTCATGTGGCAGTTACGAGTTCCATGGCCGAACGCAAGGCAGTTGCCACATTGCGTCACGTCGCGCTGTCTCGGACGATACCGGTCCCACTCGACGATGACGTCGAAAAGGGCCCGTGTTTTTATCAGTTCCGCCATCGACTGAAGGAAAATGCTTTGGTGTCCCCTTTAAATATCTTTTAACGATGCATAGGAGACGTTCCTTATTTAAATTTGAAGTCTGTGACAGGAAAGTACTGTCTTCTTATTCAGCATTTCGAGCTTATTAGTTTTCTTAAGACACTTCCACAATTATTAATTGAAAGCTTTCGATGCCAGGTACCATTATTGCATTTATATGATTGTGTGGCAATTACAATCTTACCCTATGCCCAGGGAGTCGAGATATTTTCCTTATCGAAACATTTCTAGATCAGACCGGGAATCAAACACAGCCACCTCCAGTCTGGTGTTGCTTTGTAGCTTTGTTTGCTAATCTAATACAAACGCAGCCATTACGAGAATCCAACCTGGAAATAATAAATTGGGTTAGATGACGCCCAATTTTTATTGTTTGCCAAATATCAAAGACATGGTACAAGCAAAAAAGCGGTCATGCCTGTTGCGTTGCATTTACTGCAAACGATGATTCTGTAAAATGGGTTGGATTCAAACAAATAGATTTGAACGACAAGGCATTTTTAGAATCTACAGTGGTGGATGGATGCGTGGATATACCGTACCATAAGGTTTGTGATAAAAATAATAACATAATATTAAAATAAATCATGGAAATCGAGGAAATGATCAAAATGGTAATAATAATAAAAAAAATGTAAAATCAGTATGCAATGTTAAACAAAACAGTGCATAAAATATAGTGAAGGTATATTATAATGTAAAATGATAATAATTATTACAACTGTCTGCAGATTGTTCAGATAACACTATGATGCTACGAGAATTTTTTTTATAAATTTTGGAAACTCAATGGATGACCTGAAAATATATATAAATAATAGTACATCCAAAATTTTAATGTTCTGTTACGTTTTCCTGCATCGCTATACTCATTTGTTGTGGATCTCGTAGGTTTAAATGATGACATCCACTGGTTGGTCAATGATCCAATCTCATCTTATCCAAAACAAACGCAGCAGAACTGAACAGCAGATTACGTCCTGAAAATTTAATATGATTAAATTAAATAATATACAATGATGCAATGAAAATAATATGATGTTATAGTGAAATACTAAATAATAATTTTTTTTTATGAAAAACATGTATTCACAAAATACATCTGACATCCACTGGTTAATGTCTGAAAAGAGAAATAAAAGTATATGTAAATACACTTGATATTGTTCTTTCCTTGTATTCTCCCATACGCGGGGTAACGATCTGTGATGATGTTGTTTTGAGAAGGAGGTAGGAGGAGAAGGAGGTTAGGTAAAGCAGAAGTCGTATGCCAAAAATAAACCCAAAAGGAGCGGGAGATAGTTTCTCTGCCATGTAGGGGATTTGGGGGTACAAATAGACAGTTCGTTAGAACTATTTAAAAAGCTATCGGTAGTATATGGAACGATCAAGTGCACAAACTTTTACCAGTCAAGGTGGTGCATTCGACCTACCCCGCATGGGGATGCTTGGTAAAAGTTTGTGTTTCCTGTTTCGAAATACTACCTCACAATGCCCTCCGCTCAATTTCAAACTACTTCTATTCAATTTTCACAGCCTGCCGTGAGCTAACGGAACTATCAATACTTTCTCTTAACAACTTTGTTCTAGCAAAAAAAAAATGCTGTCTACTCCTAGAGCCTCATGGTGATGAGAAATTATTTCCTTCTCAAAACAACATCATCATATATGTAAATATATTGACGGTCCTGTAAATCCTAAAAAACAGAGTAGATCATTATAACTATTAAATATAACTTTTCAATTAAAAGACATATGATTTTACCTTTGTCTGAAAAGTCACAGATTGTTCTTAAAGACATACTTTATTAAGTTTTCCTTACAATCTTCTGAGTTACCTTCCAAGGACAGCAGTATAAGTGAACGTAGAGCTCGGTTTGATGATTTCTGAAAAACATGGCTTTTCCAATCACAATACCAATAAACAAATTTAATTAAATATACATAATCCCATACTGCTAAGGGTCGTGTGCCAGTCTTCTATGAAAATAGTAGTTGAAATACAGAAGTGCAATTCAAAAAAAGTTAGATATAACCAGAATAATTGCACTGTTACACAAAACAAACACAACGAATGAACTGATATGAACCAAAGAAGTTGTCGGGCCACTTACGAAGTGTAATTGGCCGGTTGACACTCCCACGATAATTGGACTAAAGTCCCCAAAGCGGCACTAAATTGACAGAGTTGCCTGCGGGCAGCTGTTCTTTCCTCCAAGAATTCCATGAAGCTCACTATCAAACCCTGGTCAAACCCATCAAACCCATTCTAGGTGGATTTACCTTCGCGCAGTGGAGGGGTGTGTAGGGATTGAGTGGGGCAAATGAACAGATTAATAATAAAAAAATAAAATTAAATAAAACGGGATAGAATGGGTTGAGAAGTAAGATGGATGAAAGATTGGTGCGAGAACTTGGAAACAAGTTAGGTAGTAGGCGAACTGCCGAAAAATCAGAGAGTTGGGAAATAAATATATTCAGTCTTGTGATTGACCGTGACCAGAAGAGACGTGTTCAAGCTTTTATCCGAAACAAGAAGCCCGAAATCCGAAAATGGAGTCCGTACATTCCGAGATTCACGACAGGGTGGGATCTCAAGCCAAGGGGCCCGCCCCAATTGCCCTTGGTCACTCCTGCCACAGCATACAGCTATGAACCTGTCATTCCTCGGTTAGCACGTTACAAAAAACAAAGAACAGCAATCTCACTACCGCAGACTATGTGTGTGATGGCATTCATGCCAACGAAGCTTGAAATTTTTACATCACTAGGACATGCATTACGGGAGCTGAAACTATTTGAGTCTCAAAAATATAAAAGGTACTTAGCTGAATTCCACTTGATCCCGTATTCAGTCCAAGAAGTCCGAGTTAAGTTCTCACTATCCCTATCACAACTGGTGCTTTTCCCACAATGCTGCTCTTGGTGTGACTCAGCACAAGACTGGGTTCAAGACATGGATCAAAGTTCACATTACACTTGTTAAAACTTATACTTTTATACCATGAAAAAAAGCGGTGAAAAAATGACAGCAGAAAATTTTCGTGCCTCGCTTCGAGCACCGCACACTACGATTGCGCCTTTTCCGTCTGAGCTACTGTGCGTTTAGTAAATTTACTTTGAAATATCGGCGTTACAAGACATCACCTTCTGTTTGCGCAGTGGCGTCTCGTGAGAAAATTAACCGGTTGTGCACTTTCTTTCGAGACCCGGACGTCAATTTTGACAACAATATCTTGCTCCAAAGTTCCACCTTTGCCGAGTCTCTTGTGATATGCCACAAAAAGTACCTTGTCAATGTCCCGAAACAACAGAATAAAATTGCAACTAGCCACTGAGTAAAACTACTCTGTGCAGACCACAAAGTGCACAAAACAGACACTAACTCATCGGCAATGAAGTTATAGAAAAAAACATCTACAAACGATCCACGTGTGGTATATATGTACAGGATCTGGTGCACCATTTGAAATGCCCAGTCTGCGAGTATTAACGGAGTATTAAATCGATGAATTTGATAATACATGAAATATACAATTTTAGACTGTGCAGTGCACGAGGTGCACATATGGACGAGACGCCACAGTTTGCGTTATTCTAAAAATTTAAAAATTAATGTTAAAAATCAATAGTTTTCATTATTGAAATCGACGCGTAGAAATATTTCCGATCGATTGTGACAATTTTTTTTAGAAAATGTTTGGAGAAACGACTGACATATTAACGCTCTTAACTTGACCACTTTTCATAACGGGGTCGCACTAGACATTTTTTTTCAATTATACCCCAGTCCAGTAGAGGAAACAAAGACGTAGTACTACGTCAAAAAAAGCTGTTGATGCCACTCACAAAGTGTGACGATAGTGCGGAAAGACTCACTATTCACACACGGTAATGGTTAAGGGCAACGAAATAGAAACTTCAAAGACCCAAATTGAATTGAAGTTTGCAATTAAAAAAAACTATTATCAGGTTTAGGTGGAGAACAGCAACATTTGGAAATCTTTGGAAATGCAAATTCATTCATTGGTTCATTCCTTCTAAACTTCATTTCTGACTGATTTATAGCTTATTTCGTTGTGAATCTCGGTTTCTAAAATTCCAAAATTTCTACACATTTCATGGGCTCAGTTTCCCAGAAGTGCATCTCACATGTTTCTCCCAGGAGCAGCACAATTTCTCCATACCTGAGCAGACTAGAAAATAACACGAAAATAACGGAATCTCACGTATCATATTCCTTTCATCAACATTTTTATCACATCGCACTTGTATCCTTCCATTTTGTATTGATTTATGATCCGATTTGTTTTCTATCCTCTTGGCCCGGGCAGTTTCTACTCTTGCGCAATTTCCCTCTCTATAAGTGCACTGTGTACAGAGACACACATCTGACGAAAAATTGGCATCATCGTGTTACCACCCCGTCCCCCCTGATTTGCCTTCGATCACCTCTCCTTGTAGATTTCTCCTTTTTTGTTCTGCACAATCCCGGGCAGGACAGGAAAAAATAATCAAATCGCATTGGCACGTTTCAATGCTGCTGCTGCTGAATACTTCTTGCTGTTGTTACAGTTGCTGCAATTTCAGTTCTGCAGCAGCGCAGCCTTATCACGCTCAACTGATCTCACGTGATTAGAATGTGTCACTTTTCGGAGGGGCCACTGCTGCTGCTGCTGCCTCGTTTCGATATGATGTACCTTTGTGTAGTTGATACAGACTTAGATAGAGACTGTGAACATTTGAAGCAGAAATTGGTCATGTGTCACACAGAGAAAGATGATATCTCACTGATGACTTTCGTTCGTTCGTTTGCTGTAAACACCTTCACACAATCGACGACGATGACGATCGACCGAAAGTGTGAGAAAGCTACTTAAACTTTTCTCCTTTTTTCTCGACACTCTTTTGACACTTTCTTTTTTTTTTGCAGAAAAAGCACTGCGGTGGCAGAGCATATTTTTTTGTTCTACAAGTACTTTTGGACACTATTCTGTTATTCTTCCAGTTCCATTCAATCCTCTCTTTCTATGGACTGATTCCTTCGCTATATACATGCGGATCATATCCGTGATCCGGACCTTTCAGAGCGGTGTCGACGACAGGACAATAGGCGAAACGACGACGAACGGGGAAAGAGCTTTATTATGGATTTTATTTTCTGCTTCCCGCTTATTATGGCACTTTTTTGATGACTGCGACAACACCAGATAAGGGATTAATGGTGGGCAATTTCCGGACTCCCGTCAGGGTTGGAAAGAATTCGCTGCTTTCAGCGCGCACGGCTGGGGCACATGCTTCTGTACATAAGTGTGACAGGTGTAGGTTTATGGGGATCATGCATTCGGAGTGGGAGGGAGGGTTCGGTCTGGGGGTAATAAATGGAGCTGATTTTCGGTGTGAAAATGTCGGGAAAATAACAAGTATTTTTCAACCCCGGGATAATAGGAGCCAAAAAAGTCACGGGAGTTGATGAATGTCGAACGTCGGGTGTCGTAAATTTTAGCGGAATGGGTTTTTGCGAGACGAACGCAGTTCTATTTTTTTTAGGATAATATATTTTTGTGCGGAGATTACGCGATAGAGACTGTGACGAGTGGTGAAAGGAGAAGGATTTACAAAATAAGGTGCTGATTCTGTTGATGGATTATTTTTAGAAACCGGAAGACGAACTAGCCACAGTCTAAAAGACTTTAGAATTTTGAAATCAAAACCAAGGAACGATTTTTTGGTTTATTAAATTTGATTTGTCAGAAAAATATTTGGTTTGACCTCAAATACCACAGTTCAATATAATTCGTGTAGATTGTTAACTGATTCGAAGACGAAGCTGGGTAGCTCAGTGGTGATTATCCGTCCTGCTTACTTAGGAAGGGGTTAAATCTCATCAAAGGGGTTTAATCTTTCCCCTCACTATATTTAAAATCAACTGCCTGCTTTCATATCAGTGACAACATCACTTACCAAAGTAAGGTATCCCTGATCTAAAAATAACCCTACCTCCAAAATTGATAACTCGAACACCTTTAACGATAGAGATTTGATGTCTTTGAGAGTGTTTGTACACAAGAGGAGGTTCGCTCTTAGATATAATAAAATAAACATCTCATTGGTAAATTGATAGAAAGATAGATGACCAAATTCTTCTTAAGCCTGTCCACGTTAAATTTGGGATACTGTTCTTTCAGTGTAGATTTTGAATTATTTCACGGATCGCTGAAACGTTTCACTTATATGATAGCTGAAACTTTTCACTTTATTTCGTGGTACAAAATGTTTTCATTTTGGTTACATTCACTGAAATGGCGTCGAACCAAGTGGAATAAAGTGGAAGTGTGCAAACGCATTTTGTACAAACGACAGCAAAAATCCGAATTTTTCGGTACGCGATCTTGCCAAGAAACTAAAACTACCGAAAAGTACCGTGTTTTGTGTTTGCAAATCGTTTGACCAGCGCTTGACTGTGGATCGGAAGGTTGGAAGTGGAACAAATCGACAAGTAAGCTTCCGAAAAATCGAATAGAAAGTGGTAGCTATTATTGAGAAAACGCCAATTTTTCTGTAGCTCGCAAAATTGGGAAATTAAAATCATACGTACAATAAATGAAGCAGAGGCAAGGACTGAAGGCGTACAAAGTGAAAAAGATGCCCAACCGTGATGGCAAGCAACATTTTACTGCAAATAGTCGTGCTAAGGAGCTTTACTCCATTTTTTTTTTTGCAAACGTGTTCTTGTATCATAATGGACGACGAAACATATATACTCGAAGTCTTTAAACAGCTTTCGGGTCTGGCTTTTTACAACGCAATGCAAAGGATCGCCCTTCTCGATCATTTCCGGACAAAGAATGTGTTCAAATTCCCGAAGAAGTATTTGATTTGACAGGCCAGTTGAAGTTGTAGTCGAAAATTTTAAAGTTTTGTCTCTACCGTCACTATTAATAAGGATGTGTACGAGAAAGTATGTCCAGAAAATCGGTTACTACCGTTTATCAAAAGCCACGACTCTCCAGCTCTCAGTTTTTTTTTCTCATTTGACCTCTTGTCACTATGCGGAATCCGTCCTGGAATGGTATAAGGTACAAGATGTCAAATACGTGCCAAAAACCGCCAATCCACCAAAATGTCCAGAACTTCGCCCAATAGAGAAGTACTGGGCTCTAGTTAAGCGGAAACTCTTCGAAACTTAAAAGAAAGCAGATTGTACCGATGATTTCAAGAGAAGGTGGAGAATCGTCATGGCGGGCGTATCTGAGGATACTGAACGGAACCTGATGGCAGGAGTACCACAGAAAGTTGAAGAGTTTTACAGAGTTCCAAACAGGTAAGTCTATAGTTCAACTTCATAAAATTTCTTCGTCCGACTTGTTGGATTTTTTCTTAGAATATTATATTGAAATCCTCTTCAAACATGAGAAGGAGGTTTTCATGAAAATCTTACAAGAAAACATTCTGAATCTCTTCTTGGAATATTTCATGGAACTCCTCTGGAAAAAAAAATTAAATGTACTTAGAGAATAGAACTATAGAGGGTTGCTTTCAAGTTCGTCTCGGAAAACTATTTTGAAGACTTTTTTTTGTTCCAGTTGTTTTTCAGCATAGGTAAACTTTTTCGGATTATTTATGGAAGCGCCATCTGAAAATTTTAATTGAAGTTTTCTCAGAAGACTTGTACGACGATGACGCGTGTATGCTCCAAAGGCTATTAAGATGCATTGTTTAAAAATCTTTGTGAAGGCTGTTTGGAAGTCCTCTGCGGATATGATTTAATTTTTCGTTCAGGAACTCATCAATTCTTGGGAAAGCGTTTTTCCTTATTCCTAGAACATTTAAAAGATGTTTTCTCTTTGTTTATGGAATCAATTGGGTCTGATTGAGAGAGTACTTGAGATATATACTTTTGATTATTGAGTCTTATATGACCAATTCTCATTTTGATCCTTTCTTCTCCTCTGATGATTTAGAAGTATTTAGTGCCTTGAATACAAGAAGCTGCAATGGAATCTGTGGTAGGCTTTTGCACTTATTCAAAATGTATTTTTTATTTCCGATTTGCAAATGGACAGTTTACCAAATCTGAGCTGATCTGATTTATGCAGCACTCTATTCCATTTCGCTAGTGTCTGATTTTACAGTTCAATCTTTGTCATTACTTTATAATAACTCACAATATCATTATCTTTGATAATATTGATTTATTGATTTTACTTCATTTGTCTTTAACGCCATATCAATTCAATCTTCTTTGTTTTCCTAACTTAGGAGCAATAACTACTAAGCCAGCAAAAATAAAAGCGGATAACTGTTATAAAATCAGCATCACGCAGCAAACAGTGATCACCCAAGTAACATTGCCAAAACTAGTAAGCTTTATTTAGTTTTATTAAAGTTTTATGAACGCCACTGGAAATCAATTTGGTTTTATTATGGTACCAAGAGGTGCCAATAGGTTTTATATTTTAGTCAGGTTTATGAGAACCTACGCAGCTTCTTTACAACAATCTTGTCTTCTAAAATTTACTTTAACTCCTATCAAACATTTTATTTTGACTTTATGAACTCGTAAAATGCTGTTTTGAAATGCTGTTTTATGACTCATTCATATTACCTTATTATGATTAGTTGAAAAAGTATTCTAAAACCATTTTGCCTGCAGTAAATACATTAAACGACAAATTGGCATTGAAAGAAGTCACCAAATGACCAAATAGATTTATAGTAGCCATTGCGAAGATAAATTGGCTTTTTAGAAAAACTGTGATTTCGTTCAATCGCCATATTGAAATGTAAGAAATGATTGAAATATGGAAAAATAAACACACCAAATATTAAATGTAATGCAAGTGAAGTGTAAATCCTAGTCCCATTTCGGCATTCTTTAGATATCCTGATTCAATTTCATCAATTCTCGTGAAATTCATAATTAATTTATCGAATATATTTGTTTCATTTTTGTTTGTGTTGTTGTAAGCTCGCATGATTTCCGAGGCGCATTAATTTTCCGCTTTTATCGTGCCAATATTCACCATAAAATTAAATGCGTATATGATTTGGAGCATGATACGCTTTATAAAACCCAATTTCGTTTGGATATTTTGCTATCAAACAAAATTTCTCGCAAAACTAGAACTTTTTGCTTAGATATTATTTACTGTTAAATGAATCAGAAGAGCAAAGAATCGAATCACAGTGAAGTTTGACAGCTGTGGCCATTATGCCCTATACTGGTTTTGATGACAGCCAATAGGTTTTATGAAGGTTCTCAAGTGGTCATAACATCTTATACTAGACAAAATCGGTATGGTCTTATAAAGGTTTTATTACTGATGGGAGCCGCAAGTTTTTGTTTTTCCACCCACAACTGTCCCTTTACCGATCCCGCCAGTTGTCTCCGTGAAATGAATTCCTCCACTTTGAGACATCCCTAGCTCCAAGAGGCCGAGAGATTGGCATTGGCTAATGGGGCCGCCTTCTGTTGGTAACCTGGCCATTCTGGCATACGTGGTAACGAGGTTGGCAGGTGTCGGTCGCGGGCTGGATCCAGAGGATGTTTGAATTCCATCTCCTGATGCTGTCAGATGGACAAAGGGAAGAATTCGCGATTGCTGGAGTCTCTCGTGGTTCACAACAGGATTTCACGTTGAGAAGCATCAAACCCACCACTTTTCCCTGGCCCGACAATAAAAAATCCCAAAAACCGCCGCATTCTCTCTCGTTTACGAATAGAGCATACCCGTCTCACCCATAGTTATTTATTAGAAAAAGAAGATCCCCCAATCTGCACCACCTGTGGAATCCCACTATCCATCCGCCATATTTGGATAGACTGCATTAACTATGGAATGCTTGACATTCAACCTGAGTAACTTACTTGAGGAAGTTTCATCGCCACCAAATGAGGATGTGCTGATAGAATTCCTAAACCAAACTGGTCTTTTAAAACACCTATAAATCCCGCGAACAGAGACAAATGACCCGAAGGGTTAAAGTCCCTCTCAAAAATAATAGAAGAAGAAGAAGAATATGCTCTCAGGGCAAGACATTGAACATTCTAAATACTTAGAATATTGAGAGCTAGTAAGGGGAACTAAACTGAATAACCAAGCTATCTTGTTGAGGTAATTCAGAACAACTTCATAGTTTAGTACTGATTCGTCGTAAATCTAGTGAGCTATGGAATCTGGTTTGATGGCCGTTGAACGCCCGGAAGAGTTGATTTTGATGAAGTTGTGGAAGGTTTCGAGAGTTTGTCCAGTTGACTTTTTGAGCATGTGCGAGAAAAAATTTCAAAGCACATCCGATGGACCATGGAAGTTTGGTCACTTCAATAAGTACGTCGATTTACCTTTAAGCGTCAGCCAGGCCAATTTTCTGAAGTAACTTTAATGAATTTAACAACCTGGTTGCAAGCGGTATTTAAAATCAGTGTAAATAATTCCGCTTTTAGATAATCTAGCAAATCGCTCCAAAAGCATCACAAAATCATCAAGTTTGTTGTCATACAAGTTTCATTTCCACATTGCAATTCAAAGCCTTCTGCTATAGTTGGCTCAAATTTTCTCAAATTTTGGAGTCACAAAGTAGCTGTATGCACCTTGTGGAATAAATTAATGGCTACATTATTTTCAGGAATAAACTCTATAATGCCGTAAAATTGGTCAACAACTTTCTTGAGTCTATGAGTTCAAATAACCTTTTATTAATAGTTGATTTATTTATAAAATTCATAATATTGGATAACATGTTCATCAAACAAAATTTGGAGTATTCGTCTTGAGATAACATTGGGAAATAAATACATTCTATGACATACATTTTCAAAAGTGGATTCTGTCAAAACGAAAATACTTTCATCATTCCGCGATAATGCGCCAGATAAAACTCGTTCAGGCTCATTTCATCAAATTAGTTGAAGCAAAAAAAAAGTTTCCATGCGTAATTCCCTCAAATCGACCACAATTCTTCCCCGACCGAAAGGAAAATAAGAAACAAAACAGAACATTATCGAACTAATCAGCGTAATAATCCCCTGAAAAACGCTTTTCTGAGACATAATCGACCAACCAATCACCCTCGGGAAAGCAAATCAAAGCCCGCCGAGCAGAACATTCTTTCCCTCGTTGACCAGAGAAACCGCCGACTGAATCGAAAAGCGTCGTCCCCCGCCTATGAAGGCTCTCTGTTTGTCTTCGCTTCTTACTCCCCCTCCCTTCAAGCACAACAAATATGATCCGCACGGCAAACGGAACGCCGCCCCCAATACCGCCTGTCGACTGTCGGAGCTTATTATTAGAGGATTAAACGTGGGATCAGCACAACTAAAATATTTATATCCACCCCGCTTAAATCAGTTTGCTTACACATCTTAATCGGATCTGGCACTTCTTTCCGTCCGCCTGCCGACTGAGTGAGTGATTTTGATGTACTAAGGAGGGGGCCGTTTGGAAATCAGTGACGAACGAGTGCGTCCGACCACATCAAAACTTCCCACCTTTATATGGAAAGCAATTTTCAGGAAGTCAACTCACCTCACCCATACGCAAACCGAAGAAAAGCCGTTCCACCAGCTTCGCCCTTATCGGCGAAATATCATTCAAACATAAAATATTTATTCACTAAATATTATCAGAAACGGCAGGCAGACAGGCGAAGAAGCACTCGGGCGAAAGAAATGAAACCACCCTCATCGAAGTGTTTCCTCCCGTTAAGCTTCACACACATGGCTACCCCCATCGAGTGTTCCGAAGCGGAAAAGGACGACGACAAATCGTGCCAATAAACTTTCGGATCTTAGCTGTACAGCGATAAAAAGGCGACCATGACGGAAAAGGCTCCCTCCCACAGTTTGTGGGGACATCTTCTATCTACACTCCTCGGCATGATAATTGCCAAAGCTGAAATCATGTGGCAATTAGTACGCACAACAGTGTACAACCTACCTTCGGGCAATGGCGCGTCGCAAAGACACATTTGGTTTTTGCGCTTCATCTGAATAAAATCAAACACAGAAAGTTTTTCCACACCCGCACAAACACACGCACACGATCCCCTTTGCGGAGAACCATCATCGGCATGCTGCGAAACGAACACACACTCACTCCCGCACCCCGAACCGGAGCTGGGCTGGGTGGTTTGGTTTGATGTAGGGAAATTCTTCGGTTGGGTTGCACGAAGGGATACACAAATTTCGCACTTTTCTCCTTGGATCGGACGGAAGGAAGGAAGGAAGAAAGCACGGAACGGGTTGTTTGATATTGACTGTTTCTGTTTGTGTGTTCGCCAAGGAGCGGGGGAATCGGGGGGACGGACGGTTGACAGGAAGTGAGGTGCTAAATATGTATACTTACTCTTATAAACAGGGATGAGGGAGATCTACTGACTGGGTGGAAGTCATTGACAGGACTGCCGGGGCGAAAGGCAGAGCCTTTGAGTGTTATGATGACGGAAGGAGATTTTGTAGGTTGAAATTTTATTCCTACTCGTGTGGACCCTCTGGTCGATTAAGTTCTGTTTGATTTTTTTTAAATTGAGACATTCCATGTTTACAGCATTGTTAAAATCTAGAGCTGTATTTAATTTCGAAAATTCCTGAACGTTCGATATTCAGCGTCATCATATCTGAATAAGAGAAACGTAAAAAATATTCTTCCAAACTTCGGCGTGAAGTTCACTGTATTCTGATGAAGACTTTTCCAGATTTCCCGAAATGAAATTTATGTTTTCTGGGGACAGTCTTTCACGTCTTTTAGGGAAAATCAGTATGTAATGGAGGATATTGTACGTCTTATAAGGACGGTTCCCGATTTGTTTAGGGAGGTCTTCTCAGAGGAAAAGATTCGTACGTTATCTGGTGACACACTTCCATGAATTTTGGGAAAGAAGTTCCTTCACTTCTGGGAAAGATTTTTTCAAATTCTAAGAAAGACGTTTCAGTTTCCTACGGTGTGATAATTTGTATTTTATCATTGGCTAGCTTATATATGCAAGACAGATTAGTTTGTCTCCTTTTACCTGTTAGGTGAACTTAAGAGTATTTGAACCAAAAGCCTGGCAATAATTGCCAAGATTATAGCACCATATCTCGTTCATGCTTGTGTCCAAAAACATTTACGTCTTCTGAAACAAAACTTGCAAATCTTTAGAGCTACTTCCCAGAATCTCATGTTTTCCGGTGAAACTTCGGCATCTTCTAGGATAATATGTCCATGTTCTAGAAAAATCTGCGAGTTTTTCGTCTTATGAAGAAGCCTTCTCATTTTTGTTGGGAAAATGTGCAATTTTTATGAGAATTCTTTCTGTGAATGATTTTGAGAATAATTTGTCCAAATTCTGACAGAAGACGTTCCCGCTTCCTGAAACGAATTATGGACCAATGAAGTCAATATGTTCGGTAAAATGTTTCTATGTTTTCTTCAAACAACACTCAAATCTTCTAGAGTAGACTTTTTAGCTTTCTGGTAGTTTCTCATGCCTACTCCCATTTTTTTAAAGACAGCAAAATATTTAAAAAAAGTTGCCTAAGTCGAAAGTGGAAAGCTTTAAAACATTCTAGGTATTACATCTTCGCATGTTGGAAGAGTATTCTAGAATAGACATTCTGAGCTTCTAAGGAAGAATTCCACACTTAAAAAGTTTAGCCTTCCTAATTCTTTGAAAAGACTTTTTATTCTTCAAACGCAGACTTTCAGTGGAAGTAGTTTTCCATGCCATCTGGTGATGATTTTCAGAATTATAAGGAAGCGTTTCCCGTATTTTGGGAAAAACTTTCCTGACTTCTGGAGAGTGAGAAATCAATATTTTTGAGGAAGACTACCACGTCTTTCAGGAAGATAAATATGTAATGCCGGGAAAGTTTTATTATCTTCAGAAGAGGTCTTGCAAGTCCTAGTTTACCTATTCCTAGTCTACAGAAAAAAACTACGACAGCTTCTGAAGAGACAATTTCGCCAACTTTAGTCTGCCTGTTGAATTTTGCTGGAGTACTATTCCGTCGTCTGTGGGAATATTTTGATTAATTTTGAAAAAGACTTTTCAGTAAACGTTCATATAATTTTGAAGACGAGTCCTATGTCCTATGTCCTAGATTTTCCTGGAAAGTGTTTCGCATGTTAAGATATTTTTTGATTTTCCTGGGCACATTTTTATTAGTCAGGGATGGCCTCTATGCATTTTGGGACAGACTTTTCCGTGTTCTGGTGAAGGGTTTAGTAGCTTCTAGGAGAAACTTCCTCATTTTTTGAACGTTCATTAAGTACGTAACGCAAAAATCCACAATTTTCCACCCATCGTATATTTTTAGAGTCGTCAAACGTTTTTGACGTAGGACTACATCTGTGTTTTCAATACTGGGCACACGTTCGAATTGCGAAAATTTGGAGCGTCACGAAAAATATATAGGTTTGGAACGTTAATAACTAAGTTATTCCACGATTGATTTCAAACGTGTTTGCTCCATCAATCGGGACATTTTCTACACTAGAATTCCAATATTTAAATCTTTTGCCTTTTAGCATTATATTATTGAAATTTACGCAAATATGAGGTGATATCTTATAATTTCAGAGTATGTCCGATTTTTCAGAGTGAATTTACTAAATGCACAGTGCTTTCCTATCACAGACTACAAATTTAAGTAAGGAACGTCTCATATGCAGCAGTGATCGATATATAAGGGGACACACTCTGCAATGCAATGAAATTTTGTGGGTGGGTAGACTATGTCTTTTTCAAGCAACTTTTATTACATTAATTGTTATGTTATGTATTCTCCGTGCGAGGAGTAACTTTTTTTAAATTCCTTTTTTCTAAATTTATCTAGACTACCATTTGTAAAGGGGTTAATTTTTTGATCGATTTTTTTTTAAATCAACATAACTTAAAAAGGAAAAGACTCACAAAAAATGATGTATGGGTGACTCTTAGAAAAAATTCCTAACTTTATGGAAAAAATTGTAAAAATTGTAAAATCGATTCTTACATGCCAAACAAATTTTTATAAAATTTAAAGCCAATTTTCAATAAATGGCTATCTTAGAATTGGACGATTTTTTAATAATAAAGGTAATATAATTGTCTAAGAAGTTCGCCATACATTGCAAGATGGACACTTTAAGGACAAAAAGTTTTCTCAACAAATTACGGGATATAGAGTATCTTGATATCATATGTCAAACATATTATTTCCAGTAAAAGCTAGATGTATGAATTTAGATATCAAGACAGGCTATATCAAATAAATAAGGTTGTAGTGCGAACGATATAGTTTTTGAGTGGAACGTCAGAGTTTCTAAAAGCCCTGCACCGCTTTCCTCTTCATAAGGGACCTTTTATTGCAATAAGTTTTCAGCCGTCTCATGATTCTTATGGTTCTCGTCTTGTATGTAATTCTAGAAAGTTGAGAACAACAAACTATCAGGGTTATTCCGAGAATCGAAGTGAAGTTCGTCACTTGGTGAAATGAGAAAAGTCAGCTGCAGTGAAGTGATTTTTCATTTGATTTAACGGAAGAGTCACGTCACTGCATGTGACTTTTCTCACTTCACCAAATGACGAACGTCACTTCGACTCTCGGAATAACCCTCTATGAATTTCAACACATGCGTAAATGTCCTCCCAGAAGCGTTAACAACGACATGGTTTACAATCTTTGATTTAGGCGATAACTGTCTTAAATTTGTATAATGTATTCCAATTTATGCCAAATAACGCATTTCAATTATGTGCATTATGTAACGCAGAAAATTATATGTTTCTTTCTAATTACAAACTTCACTTCAGACTTAGCTTATTTTGGATGCCCGATGCAAAGTAAATTTGGACGCATTCAAGTGATCATAACTCAACAATTGAACAACATCATTGTGTGAGATGTGATAAAAACTTTGGTTTTAAGGCCACAACTGCAGATTCCTTGCCAAATCATTAGTTTCCGAGGAAACTTATCAGCAAAAACAACTTATATCTGGAGGCGACATGCCCACGACCAGTTTCATGTAAAATTTTCGTCCGGGGATTTGTTTATAATCCATTTTGACAAATATGTTGTCATCCAGCAAAATACAGCCATCAAATTCCGTCAAAACTCGTTCGTATAAATCCTATAGAGTTTAAGCTGTTTAGATCGACTCGTCAGTCGAGTTATTAGTACGAAATACTGAAGAATTCTGCACATTGTAGACGAAATACGCGTATCTATCAAGATAAGCAAAGGTAGTTGGAATTAAATGAAAAATACTAATTTTTCTTCTAGTTTCTAGTTATTCGTTCGTATAGTAATCGTGATCGCTTTTCGGTCTCTAAATTTTGTTTCAGGGAGCGATTTGAATATTTCCTGGCACAAAGACTTATATCCTTCTCTTGAAAGGATGTTACGCACGATGGAAAAGTTAGAATCGTATTTCTTTGCCAAATCACATATGGAGACACCTGGAATGCCTTTCACGGACCTCAAAACCTTTCTCCTCAGCTCTTTGTCCTTAGTGCCACTTTTACGATAAATGCGCTGTTCTGTATGCACACTCAGAGTATCCTTGTAACGTATGATTACAAGACACCCAGTTGACTTGCGAATTTTAACACTTTTGTTACTTTTGAGGCAGATTACGAAGGATTCTCTAGATGTTTGTGCAAAATTAATTTTCTTTTCGCAAGTTCCATGCCCCGTAATTTCGAGACGCGTCGATCAATCGAGAAAAAACTTTTCCCCAATTCGTCAATGAAACATCAACAAGTGTCTGTCAAACGTTTTTTTGTTCCAATCACCAGTGACGCGGTGGTGTATTAAACCGTGCGTCCAGATTAACTTTGAATCGAGCTTTAAGTACTAAAATAGATATTATAATGCTTGCATTTAAAAACAAATAGATAGTTTTTCTTAATAAAGACTGCATCTTCCGGTTAGCATTTCGTGTAGAACATCATCCCGTTGACCGCGAATTCCGAATATAAGAAAAGCAGCTTTGACATCCCCTTTTCACTGATTGTCAACCATAAGAGGACCTTCTTCTGGAACTTCATGTGGGAGAAGTAGTTCACGTCGCTGCTCACCTTCTTCCTGGGGGGACGTGAAATCATCAGTTCCCTTCCAATCATTTCCGTCAAGTGACAGGTACGTTTCGTCGTCCATGATCACCTCCACGTCAAGGAAGGTATCGCTTGAGCAGCACCTTCAGCCGCTGCTTTTGGGTGGCCGCTTGCGCTTCCGACACGATAGGCTTCGACTCCTCGCTTCTTCATGACGACGTTCATGTTAGCCAAATACTGTTTGACCGACTGATTGGACGTGGAAGGATCTCGCCACTTTGCCTTCCGTCTTGCGCTTCAGCGCTTGCTGTCCCTCCCGGTCACGCAAAACTTTCGCACGGCTCGAACCCGGCTTGCGCTTGATGCTCACATATTTCCCCAGGCCGCACTGCTTTCGCCACTGATAGAGTTGTCAATTTGTTTCTGTACATAGCCTACTTATGTTTACTGACGATTCACCAGTGGATTCTATACCTGGTGGAAGTATGTTAGTATGAAACATTGGTGAACTTTGTTTTTTTTTTAATGCAAGTGTTAAATATATTCAGCCCGTTCAAACGGAAACAGGTAGGCTGTTGCATAGAAGAAGTGCTCCTCAGGCTTTTCAGCAAAACAAGAAAAGCATTCCATCTCTAAAACAGAATGATTTAACCTAGAACCCATGAGAAAGCTCATAAAGATCAATGTTTGAAGGGAGTAACTCACTTGAAGTCGATTTCGAGGAGCCTGACTCTGAAAGTCTGAGTTCCACTCGGCAAGAACAGCAGGAATAAAAAAACACCTCGAGACTGAGACCGGCTTAACGCACAACCACCCGAACTTGCACTGAATAGGCGAAGCAGAGGATGTTGCTGAGCAGGCAGAGGAAGTTCCAATAATATTTCATCGCCTTTTTTAAAAATCATAAATTTTCCTGTTGGCGCGCGCCCGCGAGTGCTTTCCACTTGTGTTTGCTTTTTCTTTTTACTTGTTTTTTTTTCCACTACTCCCAATGATGTCAGTGTGGCAGCGAGGGGGGAAGCATGTATAAACAATTTTTCACTCAGCTCCACCCTCGGCTCAGCTCAGCTGGTGGGTCGACGTCAGTCGATTGAGCTGCGCTACTCACGACGATGTTTTTGTTGCTGCTGCTGCTATTCTTCGAACTGCCATTGTTCACTTTGAACGAGCAAACTTTAGCAAGGGATTCTCCGGATTCTTCTTCTTGGTTTGTTCTCCCACGCAAACCAAACGTACGATGGGGGAAATCGGGAGGTTGAGGAATGATCTATGCGAATTTTATAACAAAGTGGTTATGTGCTTCCGAGGATTGCTCTGGGATAGATTGATGTGGTCGAAGTTCCGGGGAAGGGGTGGAGCGTCCTCTCATTGCCATCGTCGTCAGCCGTTGCCATGCAGACAGATGTATTATTTAACGCTTAAAAGCGGGTCATGGTTGTTTGCAAGAGGGGTGGAGAGGAGGACGCTGATTGGTGGGGGAGAAAGAGTGGACGACGAAATAATGCTCTCTTGATACTTGATTGAAGATGAAAAATATTACCATTAAATAAAACCATAATCAATAGAAACGGTCTCGCTCAACTGATGAACAAGAGGATAATTGATGGCAGGTTGATGGGTTTGGTGAAGAAAGGGGGGGGGGAGCAACAGCAGCTTGATGACGGTCAATGAGAAGGCAAAGAACACACGGAAGTTCTCCCGTTCTTTCGTTCTGAGGGAGGGGAGGGGGTGGAGCAAAGTTGAATGAAAAGTGTTTCAATTTGATTATAAATTTCAAAGGGAAATTAATGACTTCAATCATGGAAACTGATCGATGAATATTTATTCCTTTCCTGTTGAGTGGAGAGTGGAGCTGGTGGCAATGATTTGGAAGAAGAGGTCGACCTTCTCTTAACTATTGAAATACTCCGTTTGCTGTTCGGTTGGTTGGTTGGTTGGTTGGCTGGATGGACGACCGTTGATGACTATCTTGCACCGGGCCATCAATCAGATATCAACTGGGTGGTTCTTCCCTGGTCGGTTGGGGTGGCTAGTCGGTTGAACTGCAGTCCACTGGCATCCGTTTGGCATTGTGTAGCGGTAAGATTTTTCGTACTCAGGAGGTTTGCAGAGCGGAAAATTAATGTCTTGTCGTTGCTCCGGGATGGCTTTTGTTGTTGCTCTTGTTGATGCTGTCATTTTCTATTGTATGATGCCTGATGATGACTTCTGATCCCAATTGATAATGAGCACAATTAGAAAGATTTTTTAATGCTTTTCAGTTGATTTGGAGCGGAAGATGACAGAGGCAATGCGGAATTTGGGTTTAGTTATCCAATTGCAAGTCGAGGAAGTTTAAACAGACATGCATTTCTTTTGTTGTGTTCGAAATCGGGCTTTATATCATAAGCCGCAAACAACTTAAATTGGTGATTTACATCGAACCCGAATAAACAAGTATTTTAAAGGTATTATACCATTTATAGTTATTATCGTAATTATTCAAGTTATCTTCCAACAATTATAAACTGAAGATAAAAGATATCATATCGATGATATTTGTTATGGTAAATCAAGATCTTACCATTACACTAATAGGTTGTTAAGTATCGTTACCATACAAAAAAATGACTTTGTCTCGAACAAAACTTCCGGTGTATTATACAGTAAATAATTTGTGAATAATATTTTTTTCTGCAGTTTTACTTTAGGTGGTATCGTTCATTTCTGGTTATATCATAAAATATATTTTTTCTACCATTACGATATACGTTAACATAATTTAATAATAAATACGATATAAAAAGAGAATAGATATCGTTACAGTATATTAATATTATATGAGAATTGCTATCATGATGATAACTGCAACAATCATTATACAATAATGAATAATACTTTTCCCGTTTTTTTCCCCAATCCAAGTAAATAAAAACACACCTTTGATGTTGACATTTGTTTTATTAAAAGCTTTTCGTTGTGAAAAATGTATAGAAATTGAGGGGATAAAATTAAAAAATACCGGCAAAAGTAAATCCAAACCAAAGCAAAGGAAATCCAACAAAAAAACACCTTGATTTATGGAACTTTAAGTAAACTAGGATATACTAGAAATACTACACTGATAAAGAAGCAATGACAATATCTATGTGTCCCATCTATGATTTTTTGCAATATAATCAACAAATGGTATCTACTTGTAACCACATACATACTTTTCATTAGTCACATAAACTTCATTTGTGTTTCTCAGAGGGTGCTGTTTATGTGTGAACACATCAGTATTACGTGGAATTTTCTATGGATTTTTGCCAATAAATATGTGTGGATTATTGCCCGTGTATAATAAGAGATCAGCGGACTCAAAAACCGTAAAAATCGACAATCAAAGGTATCAAAGTCAACAATACTGTTCACAAGTGGAATAAAATTCAGTTCGAAAATAAAATCTACTTAATTAAATTACAACATACCCTTCACGTAGACTGATAAAACCGCTCCCTTACAAATACATTTTATGATGACCAGTATTATAACATAAGTCATATATTTTGTGATAATAAACTGAAAATTACGTATTATTAAAACAGTTTCCTGTTTTTTTTTGTTTATCGTGACCATAATTTAAATTTTTCCTTCGTTATATCATACAGTTAATGAACACGGGATATACTATACGGCACTGTTAATTTCTTGTTTATGAAATCATTATCATATATAGAATACGCTATTTATGGTTGTTTAAAGTTTGAATGGTTTCTTACATTACACCAGTATTATGCACGGATTATACAGTGCGCGAAATAATTATACCGTGCACATAAAGCTAGATTTGACTCGTAATTTTGCAGGATTGTTGTCAATGCTCAATTGAGGTATTTCGTTTGACAGTGTATCTGGGGGCACCGGAATTTTTTTGTTTATGCGCTCACACAAGCAGCAGTTTGACTTAGAATTTTTCAAGTTCCCATCCCAGTAGGAAATAAATATAGCGTACATCGATCTCATATACCTGGATTTGTGATTGTAAGTAAATTATTCATCGGAATGAGCAATGGTATCAGAAGATAGACATCTAACCGTGATTCTAGTATATTGTTTTTGAGATTTCAAATATATTTCCTGGGCTTTTTCGTCGTCTGAAGAACGGACAAAAATAACGACTTATAGAGAATCTGGACTCTCTATTCGTCAAATTAATTGCTCAGAAGGTCAACCGGAATAAGAGTACGATCGTCAACTTTCTCAACGATCCGAAAAAGTATGGTACAAACAAACGTAGTGGTCGGCCATCTATGCAGTCAGCCAGAGGAAAACGGGAAGTATGGCGATTGGCCGTCAAAAGAAACTTGAGTGCATGTATAATCAAGTCTGAAATGTCTCTCCCGTTGACCAAAAGGAGGATTCTGCAAGTTCTGAACGAAAATCCCAACATCCAATATCAACAAAGAGTGAAAACACCAAAGCTTCTTCCTCGACATAAGGCTGCTAGGTTGGAATTCGCTGGAATTAGTGGAAATCTGTCATCTTTTCGGACGAGAAGAAGTTCAATTTGAACGGACCTGATGGATGCCAGATGTATTGGAGAGATATTCGCCGAAATCCTGAGACGCGTTCGGCAAGGAACTTTCAGGGTGGTTCAATCATGATTTGGGCCGCATTTGGATATCGCGAAAAAACCCCAATATGCATTATTTCACACAAAATGAATTCAGGGAAGTACATAGACTTTATTGAGAACGTCCTGATCTACTTTGGCGATAATGTGTGGGGTGAACACTGGATTTTTCAGCAGGATAATGCTGCAATACACTCTTCCAAACACACAAAATCCTTTCTAGCGTCAAGAAACATCGTTGTTATGGAGTGGCCGGCTATAGGTCCTGATCTGAACCCAATAGAGAATCTTTGGGGAATCTTGTCAGCAAGAGTTTATGCAAATGGACGGCAGTTTGACATACTATTGCAACTCAAAACAGCTATTCAAGAAGAATGGGCAAAAATCGACATCGCTGTACTGCAGTTATTGGTTGACTCAATGCCACAACGTCTCGTAGATGTTAATACAGCTCGAGGTTCTTCCTCCGAAGTACACTAAGGTTTTTTTTGCACGGGGGATACGTTCCACTTTTTGTATGGAACCGTTTTAAAAAAGACTAAATAAATAGAGTTGATAAATTCACATGCTTATACATTTTATATAGCTTCAATTTTGTTAGGATGCGTTACCTTTCCATGCAATGGTCGAAATACAGTTTTTAAAATTTTGAGTATTTACACCAAAAATTGTGATTTATTTTGAAAAACTGCCATATGATTACTTTTGGCCCAAAACGTAAAATCTGATTAGAATCAGGTCGATAAGTTTTTCCGTTCTGGAGTTATCGCCGAGAACAACCCGTGTAAAAAAAAACCGTGCAAAAAAAACCTTAGTGTAATAAATCTATCATACAGGTAAAGCTGAAGAGAAAAATCAAATCAATCAGATTTGTACGGTATAATTATTTTTTATGAACAATGCATTAATCTATGAATTAAACTATCAGAGATAGAGCAACAAAGTTGAATGAACACACGTTTTGTTTGTTTTGGTTCAAGGTTCATCAAAAATATCCAACTCGTTTCGAAGAAGGCAACTAAAGAGTCAAACCTCTAATTTTCACTTGTACGATATATTTATTTCGCGCACTGTACGTATAATGGTGATAACAACATGAATGGAAAATGTACATTAATGGTCATACAGCTAATGGTAATTTTCTATTCGGGAAGTCAAACAGAAATGAATCTCCCCATGTTTGCTGAACAACCGAAAAACATCTCAACTGAATGTGTGAAAATTTCCGCTAGCAGACAAGTGCCCAACTTGGCTTCATCCTCACACGGGAAGAACCCCGCCAAAGCCGAGCAATGCGGCGTAAAACTCGGATGTACAGCGTCCGTCAGCCTGATTCCGGAATAATTTTTTACCGACCAGGCATACGGCACGTCGTTTTTCGTTTCATTTTCCGTTGTCAAATCATCAATTCGAAAAGCTGCATCTATGCACCTCCTGCTGCAACTTGTCCAACCCAAGAGCGAACGTAACAGAAATTCTTCACCAACCAGCATTAAAGTTAGCCCCATCTGATCGATCGATCGCCGCCGTTCACCGGGGTATTTACCAACACATCCATCTTTCATCGGAATAATCAAACGGCGGTGACTTGCACGGACCAACGAAAAAAAAAAAAATGGAAAAATCTGCAGCACATACGCGGATTGAAACCCCAAGAAACAAATGGGAAACGAACCGAGACCGTGCCAAATCACACACACCGAACGAGGGGGGATCGAAACGGTCAATCTGCTACTGATGCTGCAGTTGAAAAACGGAAACCCTTTTCACACCCAACTGCGAGTAGACCGGATCGACCGAACTCTCTTTCTCTCTCTCGCCCGTCCTGAAGTCAGAAATGCTGTGGGAAAATCGAACTCGGAGATCATCGTGCAAGAAGGTGGAAGAGGGCTGAACCGCAATCAGATGGAAAAAGGGCGCAGAACAGAATCCAAAATCGAATGTATGTCGACGACGACGATGCAGCATGATGGGTTTGGGGGTTTGAAGGGACAGACGAAGATGAAAAACAAGAGATTGGTAGGATCCAATCCGGCACTATTGATTTTGTTATTCCCACCACTTCGGGTGGTGTTTGGCCCCGGCTAACCATTTTTCCCAAGGAGTAGTAGTGCGACTGGGAGAAGATCAGGGGAGTAAAGTGTATGTTCCTATAAAATGTTCGAATTTTATTAGCATTGAACGAAATTTCATTTAAATTCTTTCGGGATAAAGGTTTCGAGTTTTTCTCGTTTTCTCTGCTCTGAATTTGATGCTGTTCCGCTGATTGTTACCAACTTGGCTTTGGAAATGGGTTTTTCCCGTCGTCATTGATTGCTGTTGCTGCTGCCAAGAAAAAAGGGGAGAGGGGGGCTCCAGGAATCAACGAGCGCCATTTAAGCCATGCATGAATACACGGTTATCCGATTGAAGTACTGAAGGTGGGACGAAGCGGGTGACGAGGGTATCTTTTCCTCTTTTTATTTCTTTATTTAACTGCACTCGTTTGCTGTGTGTGATTTTTCCGTCTGAATGGGTTGTTGCTGCATGGCGATGGTGGTGTGGTGTTTCTCACTTTAGGACCCTTTTAACACGTGGGTGGACTCCGATCTTGATTTGGTTCCGTGTCCTATTAAAAGTTGGTGTAGCTATGTGTGTGTGTCAGTGTGTGGATGTGGTTGCTCAGTCAAACGATGGGATGGTCACAGTTTTCCGCTCCAGATCCGATATGTATGCAGAGGATTGTGTTCGTTTTACAGTTCAAATCGCATAAGTGATTTCGTGTGGCGATTCGGAATCGGTGCAATCGGTGCCTTAGCTAGGATCCAATGACTGGTGCTGGCCATTCTTGGGAAACACAATCCGAAAACGAGGTTCGGTGATCTTGATTTTGGACCATTTGCATGCTGAATTCGTGTTTGAAAGAGGTGAGATGATTGGGAATTGCGTGTGTAAATTGCTAAACGGAACATTGTGAAGGAGACGCCTGGTAGTTCTTGAGGGAGCTCGATTTGAAGAAAACCAGCATTTCACTCGAATTCAATTAGTAGGCCTTGTAATGATCCTAGTGGTCCGATCTGGAATGTTTTGACTGCAGATTGTTTTGAAATCTTTCCTCCTTCAGTGCTGATTCAGTAAAGATTGTCCCAATTCATTATGGTTCAAAGATGTTATATTTGATGGAAGGCGTGAACTGTGAATTAATTTTGGACACCCACTTCAAAAGTCGTTGAAATTGGCTAAATTGCCAAAGCATCTCCAGAAGAATTTGTCTGCGAGAACAGGACACTGAAGAAGAATCTAGTGGCAAAATACGTGCCCGGAAGTTGTATAATGAGATTCATAGGAAGTACGAATGACAAAAGTTATCTAAATCCACTGGTCGGGGTCAAGGTTGCTGATTCTCACATATAGCGTTTAATCGCAGCCGTAGTAGGCTCTGCAGGGCACTCGACAGCACTTCGATTCACAGATGATTCACATCGGCAACAATGCAAACAAATGACCCGAAACGATGCGATCGAAGCGAAGCAATCGAAGTGAACCAATCGAAGCGATACGCACCATGTGTACAATTGCAAATATGCGTGGCAACGCAATGTGGGCCGGTTAGAGCAGAGTTCTAGCTGTCCTGTTTCCGCATTCAAACTATAATTGAGATTCCTATAGACTTTCAGAAGAGCGCCCGCTGGAACTTCTAGAGACCTGGAAAAACTGTGAAAGTGATCAATTAATGATATAGTCTTGGAAGTTTGTGATACTTATAAAAGCATGATTTGGGAACATTTGTACTTTTAATCTCTAAACTAACAGGAGCGAAACTACGAAAATAGACTTTGAACTCTGCACTTTTATTTATTTCTTCTTACTCTTCAGGCCTTTTTTTCAATCGATATTATGCAAGCAATTTCTATGTCATTCTATGTCATTAAAATTGTCCTGGCATTCAGTACTGCAGATCTACTGTTGTAACAGTAGCTTTATTCACAATACAAAGTTACGAAATGTATTCATACATATTCAATGAATGACCTGGAAGACAAACAGATATAATTAGATAATCTTGGGATATTCTATGCCAACAAAATACTGTCCTGAACTTCAGAGCTTAATATCTACTGTTGCAACAGGAGCTTAAAGGTTATGATACGTATTCAAACATATCCAACGAATGTCCTGGAAAATCAACAGTCATTATGAGTTAATGTTTGGATATTCTATGTCATTTGAGCTGCTCTGGAGAACAAAATTCCAGATCTTCAGTTGTAACTTTAGCATTCTGGACTACCAATGTTACAATATGTATCAAACCATGTGCACAGACTCTTCTTGATGGTCAATTATTTAGAACTGATATTTATGACTTCGGTTTGATGTCGCCAATTTCCAACTACAGTTCATTCATTAGCGGATAGCTCATTTCAGAAGCAGAACATTAACATATGATATACTAGAAATTTGCTTGCATCTTTGCCGAAAAACAGCATTCGTTTTCCATTCGCCGCTGTTACGGCTGTAGATCTTAACTTCTGAACTCTAGGGACGGTTTGGTGACCTAGAACGTCCCAAGATATCTCATTATATCCGTTGACCTTCCTGAAGACTCACTAAATTTATTCAAATGCATATCGTTACATTTTTTCAGTCCATAAAGCTACAGTTAGAGCTGTAGATTTTGTGTTTTGAACTCCAGGATAGTTTGGATAACCTTAATCATCCGAGGATTATCTCATAATGTCTGTTGATCTTTCAAGATATTCAATGAATATGTTTCAATACATATCTTAGCTTTGCATAGCCCAAAAAGCTTTTATTACAACTGTAGATTTTATGTTCTGCTCTCACGGATAGTTGATGACCAAGGATGACCTAGAACATGTCATATTAATTTATGAATGTTTTTTTATATATATTGTAACTTTGTATTGCTTAATAATAACTGTTACAGCTGTAAATGTTAAGTTTTTAAGTTTTTTTTAATGCATATTGTCACCTAACTTAGCCTAAAAAACTACTGTTATATCTGTTGACCTTTTGTGTTGAACTTAGAAAAGCTTGGATGATCCAGAATATCCCAAGATTTTAGCATTATGTCTGACCCTTCTCATTGTACACGTTTCAGGAACTCAATTTCTTTATCAATCGTCCTTGCAATCATGTGGGAATAGGGAAGGAATGTTAGTGTGACCTTTATATTCCCACAAAGGTCAAAGGAAGGAGCCATGTGAGACCATATATATGATTCATCATAGGATTAAATTTTATTTGATGTAGGTTCAAAATTGAGGAATACAGGGACAAAATGAACCGCTCAATGTTGTGAAAACCATTTGCGGGGTCCAACTGGTTAGCGTTCTGCTTCCCTCAAAGTCTCTGGGTGATTTAATCGATGCCGCTCCAGATCCGCCATGTATGTTCTACATGCTGTTGCTCGCATTTATTGGATACAGACGAGTAAAAGAGAACAAACGAGAGGAGAAAGGGGGAAGCGCATGTGAGATTTTCATGGTGATATTGTGACAATGGCCATTCAGAATGGCTCGAAGGATGTACTCTCACTCTCTACTCTCTCTAAAGAACTCAAGACCGCCAAGGAAGTCTTTTTACGTCTACAAGTACACAGCCTTTCTCGGAAAAAAACCCTGAATGTGATGAAAATGCATCCATCACGGTTCTTGATATTTACAATGTTGAATAGATTATGTATACACATTTTAAAGAAAGGCTATAGCCGTTTTAAACATGGAATGAAACCTATTGAAAAAAGAAGAAGAAGAAAATTTGATCCATTTGCTATCCGTTTCTGAGGACCCGGAAAGGGAAAACCATATTTTCAACCAGATATTTGTCAATGGGAGCAAAAGAAGGTTATTTTTAAGTAAAAAGTTCAACTACTCATACTAATAGCACTTAATATAAGTTTTTCTGATCAAATGGTGTATGAATGAAGTCATTCAAAAACCTTACACTTTAGCGTATTTTCGAACGACTTTTTCAAACTTCACTAGTAAACTCAAATAAATTCCTCTGAATTCCTCTAGAAGAAGCTTATCCTTTGACAGAAAGACCCATTTTCGTGCGCGACTTACAGACTTCTTCAGTGTCGAGTGCTCGACTATCTTTTGTCAATGCCTTATTTGACTTATCATTATGGCGACAAAACTCAATTCAAGAAAAGTGAAGGAAATGCAAAAATGTAAATAAAATTTTGCTTTCAACTAAAAGATGATATAAATAATGAACAAACTGAAATGAACTCACCAGATTCACAGTGGAACTTATTTTACGAAGGTTGGATGTTTGCTATTATACGTCAATACAGGGTAGATCGGTATTTCGCAAAACCTACCTGTACGACCCAATTCTAGCGCATGAAAGAAATTGTCCTTATGACACTATATCTCCCTTATTTGCCTTTTGTGTGAGCAGGCTCCAAAGTTCAAAAAAAAAACACGTACTTCTCGCGTATCGTTAGAAAAAGACGTATCCTTGTCGATCAATTCTCCTTGTCGGCCCAGAACTTCACGAGACCATCGTGGGATCAAATGAGTGGCATAATTCCCATTCCTCCTTATAAACTTGTCCATTCATATCTTGGTTTGCCTTCCACAACTGCTACAAAAACGCTGCTGGCGTAATTAAAAAGTAGCTGCCAAACGCAAACAGGGACAGGTTCTAAATAACATTTTATTGACTTCCATAGGCAAAAAACACCGTATTGTTTGAACACTGGTGAGTGTGAGCTGAATACCTGCAACTGGAAAATTAGGAGAAAGACTAGTAATTACCATATAATTCCTTTATTGCTTATCTTGACAGATTCGCGGATTTCGTCTTCAATGGGCAGACTTCTTCAGTGTCGTGTACTTCGACTGCCGAGTATTATTACACGACACTGAAGAAGACGTATACGAAATACGCGTATCTGCCAGGATAAGCAATACAGGTAGTTGGAATCAAATGTAAATTACTAATCTCTTTTGTCATTTTCTAGTTACCACCTTGTTTGCCACGCCATATATAAGTACACGAAAAAACTGCAGTGTTCTAGTGTATAACATTTAATAAATGCTAAACTGGCCTTAAATTTGATGGTGAAAGAAGCTTGCCTAGAACTAGATGCTAAACGAGTTAGTCACTTCCCATGATGCGGATCTTATAAATCCTGTCCACGTGAAATTTCGGACACTTGTCTTTCAGTGTGGATTTTGAATTATTTCACGGATCGCTGAAACGTTTCACTTTTATGACAGATGAAACTCTATACTTCATTTCGTGGTAAAACTTGTTAACATTTTTGTTAAGTTCAGTAAAATGGCGTCGATTCAAGTGGAAGTGCGTAAACGCATTTTGTACGAACAAAATCTGAATTTATCGGTACGCGATCTTGCCAAGAAACTAAGACTACTGAAAAGTACCGTGTTTTGTGTTTGCAAATCCTTTAAACAGCGTGACTGTGGATCAGAAGGTTGGAAGTAGAACAAATCGAAAAGTATGCTCCCGAAAAAATGTACAAGAAGGTGGGAGCCAATATTGAGGCTGATTTGGCCTCTTGTCACTTGGCGAAATACGTCCTGGAATGGTTTAAGATATAAGATGTCAAATGCATGCTAAAAACAGCCAATCCACCAAACTGTCCAGAACTTCGCCCAATAGAAAAGTACTGGGCTCTAGTTAAGCGGAAACTCTTCGAAACGAAGAAGAAAGCAAATGGTTATGAAGATTTCTAGAAAAGATGGAGAATCGTCATGGCGAGTGTACCACAGAAATTCTACGGAATGAAGGATTTGATCTTATCATTTTTTTTATAATGTGGTTATGACTCTATTATTGTGAAATGAACAATCGGTTTTGTTGAGTTATGTGTAATTTTTTTTGCTGTTATTATTCCGAAATTTAACGTGGACAGGCTTTATTATTTAGTAAACAGAGACGTCAATCTAACGACTCCTAACTAATACGGTTGAAAGATTAATAATTTTCGATTGAAACAGTGGATCAGTGGATCCTATTGTATTTGAAAACGCCGGTATCTTATGGCAAACGAATTACGAAACGGTTTCAGCAGACTAGCGCTGCTGTGTATAAGCGACTTCAGTTAGCATGTAATTTCAGCATAGGTTACGTGGGAACCTCACAGCATCAAGGACTGGATCCAGTTATCCCGCTTTACGTGAATATAGCACACTAGCTTTTGAAAGCAATATAACATCCGACATAGACGAATAAGCAACTTGGGAGGAATTCCAGAGCTGAAGTTCGATTCTGTTGACATGTCTGGCAATTGATCACGGAAGGACACTAACAGCAACTCGAAAATAACTGCCGACGCGGATTTTAAACTGCTAAAAAAAGAAGGAAACATCGCAGCAGAAGAAGTCAAAACGTCACATTCTCAGCGTGGCCTGCTCCGATCTGCTCTTACGAAGCAAAGCTCAATCAAATCAAAACGTTTCCTCCCAAACTGATGTACCAGATGTGTGGATACGCCGGACCGGAGGAAATTGTCCCCCAGTGTGCCGAAGATTTCCATGAGATACGGGTGTGAATTTGCGGTGACAAAGTTCCGTTTACTCACTACCGGTTCGACAAACTGCAAGAAGCGCACCGGGATGCGGGCGGAGGGGAAGCAATGGAGCAGCAGACTTATGAAATCTTCTTGGCTTCCAGTTTGCTCCTTTTTCCTAGGCCCCAAGGAAATCTCGTATCCTTTAACGAGCAAAGAAACAGGAACCAAGGAAAAGCTCCTTTTAAGTATATAATAAAATAAATACCCTTATTATATTTTCGCATGTTATAGCCCCCACTGGCGCGGATCTCCCTGGGATATTGTCACACCGAGCAAAGGGAAATTTAGGTACGTGAAACTAGGCGAAAAACGAGCAGAAAACCCCCAAGGACGTGGACCCCTCGCTGTGCCGGTGGTAGTAGTGGTCGGGTAGAGCGATATTTGGGAGCGCATAAATGAAAACGAGTAATGTGTCCTCGCCCCCCCGTTCCCGGCCTCGTCCTCGTCGACAGCCGGCAAACCAAAGCGAGAAGGGTTAGAGCGAGTATCTAGGGAAAAGAAAACATCGACAAAATCAGGCACCAGGACGTGAGGTATCATCTTCAAGAGCAAGAAATTTTCCGCAAAACATGCTTGTCTTCTGCTTTCACGAATCAGTCGGGCCGGTATCTTGTCTAGAGCGAAACAGAGCAAACTGCTTCAAGTTTTCATTATACGGTTTGAAAGTCAAAAATCTTGGTCGAATAAGATAATAAATTCTATTACCCAGAGACAGAGAGAGAGAGAGAGAAATACCGGCTCCGGACAGCGGAGGCAAGGCAGCAGCAAGGCTAGAGCTTCTGCTGATGATTCTGGGACATGCTCAGTCGAGCGATTTTTAAGAAAAACAGAGCATCGTTTCTGTCTGATATGATTCAATTCATAAATTACACAAAACCATAAAACCGGGTCCAAAGTACGGACCAGAAAAAGACTAAAGAAAACAAGAGGGCAAAGCTCAGAAAATACATCCCCCCCGTTATGGCTTCTAAAACGACGACGACGACGACCGACCGACCACATGATACACAAATGAGCATGATGAAGTCGAGAACTGGCCTTTCTTCTTTCTCCTCCTGATCCATCCATCCCCCCTCGCACACAGTATAATAATTTAAACGGGAAATGTTTATTTTTCTAACCGAAAATTAAATGATAATATTTGGAATTCAAATTTGCCCGGCGACTGGTGATGACTCCATTCCAATGCCGTCTCGCTTTCTCTTACTTTCCTGGAAAAGTCACCCGAAGTTTGGCCGAAGTGGTGTTCTGACTTTATCAAAACTCCGGCCTGTTTTCATTTGGACATTATTGTTCTTCTGTTAATTTCGTTGGCATTCCGAGCATCCGACGAGCAAGACCTCAGAGTGTACACGATGGGTTGGACTTATGGGGGAATATCGATGCGGCCCATGGCCCGAGTAGAAGACGATTCTGGAAATTTGATTATTCGAGACATTTCGTTTCGCTGGCGGAATTTGGCCGGCAGTCATATCTGAAGTAATCGAATGCTTCTATGGTGCGGCCTTGTCCGTCAACATTCCTATTTGATGTACCAGCTTTATTTGGGCAATTTCAGACATTTGAAATAGAACGTTTCTTCTACATTTTTCGCAGATATTTACATTTTCCAATTCTCATGGATTTCTTTTTTCTTTCTCTCCTTTCGTTTCAGGTGAGTCAACGTTAGCATTACATCTGACTGAGTGACGGTACGGTGACCACAGACCGCAGTATGAATTACAAATTCTATAAATTCCCATTTCGATCGTTTCCGGCGCATCTCTGGCAAATTCCATCGAATTACAGTCGATTAATTAATAATTTCCCCACCATCTAAGAATCCAAACCAAACGGTAAAAGGCTCCTATCAATCATTCAACCATTCCCCGCTGCACCCAGCCAATCGATCCGGCAATCAGAGATCCAATCGAACAGCACTAAACCACTGATTTCCCTTCACTACACTCCGGCAGAATGTCACCGGCACAATCTGTCCATTATCACAACGAAATAATTAATAGGCCTAGCAATCCGGGATAAAGACAACACATCAATTTTTTTCTCGTCTCTGTCATGTCCCACTGATGCCTTTGCTTACTGCTGCTCTGCTAAGCAAAATTCAGACTGTCGGATGCCAAATCTGCTTGCCATTTTCCGAAGGCAGTTTGGCAGATTGTGTGCGAAGCTCCCTCGGGTGACCTTGCCTGCGCCGAAAACGACACGACGCCATGGATGCTTCCGGTACCAGAGCAAACCAATGAAGAAAAACGGAACGATCCGGGAATGAGGGGTGAAAATAACATGAAAACATGCAACAGGAAGCTGCCTACTAGATGGGAAAGAAATCTCGTTGATCCAAGCCTGCCTGCTTGGATTTGCGTGTGTGTCAGCCCTGATCTCACCCCTGAACGCAACACGCACACACGAGATTCGGTGCGAAATTGTCTGTCATTAATCATTGCCAATAAGTTGCTGCTAGCTGTCGTCTCTGGAGGGTGAATTTTGTTTTTTTTTGGTTCTCCGTCGTAAAGCAGCATTTCACCATGAATGGATGTGATTTCTTCCGGCGGCGGAGCGTCCTGCCTCAGCTTCCAGGTCAGTTGGGCCGGTTTATTCCGGGGCTTGTCATTCATAACTTCAATGTGAGACCGTTACTCTGAAGTGGGTCGAATCAGAGGCGAAAAGTGTTATTGGAATACTTGGAGTTGTTTGAAACAGATGCGGAAAATGGACAACCTTTCCGTTGAGTGCCGACTCATAAGGCTGGGCGGTTTCGTGGGTCATCAAAACAATGGTTCTGGACATTTCGTTTTCATGATGTTTTGATTGGTTCTTGTGCGGTGCATGACTTCGAAGATTTGGTTCGCTTCAATCATATAGATTTATTGGTATTTTGTTGGACGACTCTGAAAAGAACGCATGAATCATCCTTCGATTGAGGTTCCAATGAGTAATTTCAACTCAGTTACAGGTTCTTGCACGCGATCTACGCGATTCAGTTTCGTTTGAACGTGACTTCCATAACTTCTCAATAATTCAACCTTCTTAGATTTCAATCTGCAAAAAATCTCAAATTTTGCTCTTCGATAGCCACCCACCCAACCCTCGCATCCACCACCTTTCGTGACCTGTTGTGTCAAGCAAAACATAATTTCATCACGCCACTAGATGTGGAAAATAGCTGTATAGCGCCCTAGCTGTTGCCTGTTCTCATAATGGTAACGCGATGACACCGAGATGACAACCATGATGATGATGCTTCGAGAGGACGCCGTAATCTTCTTATAAGAGTATCAACAGCATTTTAAGTGCAACATTTTTCTCCGCTTTTCCGCTTATTTTAAGCGCATCGCTCTCCTCTGTGGTCGTTCGTCTCTCTCTCTCTCTGTTGCTATACAACCATTGAGTGGCTGCTGCCGCTGGAAGCCTTGTATAAATAGACAACACCTTTGGCAGAAAATCCCGACCCGTCAAAAGTACTTGAAAACAAGCAGCGAGGGAAAGTGTAGCAAAACGATGCTTGATCACTGTGCTGTTTTTACTTTTAAAAGCTTCTCAACGAAGAGGACGAAATTCTCACATTGCTGCTGCTACTACGGGAAACGGGACCGAGAGCAACTTTCAAGTGTGTTCTTCAGCCGCCGCCGCCGCCGCCTGCTTCGACCGTTGCACAAATAGGTAATGCAATACAGAATGATATTATCCTGCTGAAGTGAGTGAAAGCGAAAAGCGAGTGCCGGGAACGAGAAGAGGCAGCACACCTAAAGAGGTGCAATACTGTTGAATCATTCAACAATGATTTAATTTTTCCCGGGTATCCTGCTCCTCTTCCGCTTTGTCCCCGGGACCGGCCAGACCGAGCTCAAGGCACTCGCAAACGACGACGATGTAACGATGCACTACTACAATGTCGTCGTCGTTTGCCGGCGAACATCGATGCCAACGATAAGGTTCGGTTCTACTGCGAATGCAACGTCGTGTAGTACATTGAAGTTGAAGTTGTACCAGGCGATGGAGTGGAGAGTGGAGAACTGGAACCGACTTTCGTGGCGTTTGATCCGTTTATTTAGAGGTTTTCCTCTGAGTGGAGATGCGAGATGGTGTTCCTAATGGTCGCGAGTGGGAATCATTCTGCTTTTAAGAAATGTCGTCCTTCCGGGAATGCATTTTTGCCATATGAATGTGTGATTTGTACGATTTATAGTAATTTTGATTTAATCAAATAAACAACGTTTTCACACTCTAATGGCCTTCTGTAACTATTCTTTCAGTTGAATTCATTTGCTCTAGTTCAGGGTTGCGGCTTATCATTTTTGTTTCAGGCATATTCATTTGCCAATATCTCCTTTCAGAGGTCGATTTGATAATATGATGTATGATGAACTTGTAGTGCATGAGTAGCTACAACTTTGTTCAGTACATTGCTCTAACTCCTATATCTTCGACATGAGAGCGTATATTCACAGTGATCTTCACGATGATGACGCGTGATCTTCACCGCGAATATCATCGCGAAGATCACTGCGAATATACGCTCTTATTCTCATATAAGAGATAGAGCTATATTGTTGACCAAGTTTAGGTCTACTAAGCATCAGTTCATCATACATTATATTTTGAAATTGAGTTTGAAAGAGCTATCCGCAAATGAATATGGATAAGTCAAAAATGATAAGCCGCAACCTTGCTCTAGTTCAACTGTGGTACGTTGGATGGAAGCAATTTTTGAAAATGCTGTTCTCTTCAGGTTAGATGACTGAAGGTAAAATGTCAGTGAATCGAAAGCCAATATGTTGGAAAACCTTAACATGGACAATTTCGTTAGATCAGTGACAGCATATGTTAATGATGACTTTAATCGTTTCAGACGCAAATTGCACACAGGGTTGATGAATTGTTCCTCTATCACCTGGAAACTTTAAACTGTAGTACAGGTATACCTCGTATATATACTCAACCTTTCCAATACCAATTTCTCGACAACCCGACTGTGGAAACGAATAACAGCATCAGACAGAAGTGAAATTTCTCTACTTATGTATAACAAAAGTTTATTGAATTTATTTGCCATTTACGAGAATCGTCATCCGACAAGCTTAGTGCTGTGTATATACAATCGAGGTAACCTATATCTGTAGATATACTCCACAAAAAAGTTCTCACAGCGACCACTCAATTTCAGATATTAAATCCCCAGATTTTTTTCGTTGAAATTCTGTTCAGTTGCACGCGCATAGACACAATAGAAACATCAAATGAAAATTGAAATTAAATCTACATTTCCCCCAAAGCACATAGCACGTTTGATATTACGCCATATTTAGTAGCATTTTTGAAGTTTGGTTATAGTCCGATAGATCTCACAGCATATTATTGGTCATTCCTTGTTGTTCAGTCTTCATTTGGTATGGTGAGAGAATGTATATTTCTACAGGAGTAGCGCTCGCTGTCTCGTCCGGCAAACAGTATGTATGTGTCAAAAAATAATTTGATTAACTGTATTAACATGAAATTATCGTAGAAGATTACCCTTAATTTTCACTCAATATGTCTGCCTTCTGCATTTATGATCACTACCAGACAACGCCTGAAACTTTTGCAAACCTTGACAATGTAGTCAGGGAGATCCGTAGAGAGTTCAAGTAGGAGTAGGAATCTTCAGATACACGATGTTGCGACGCCGCTTGAACAGCGCTGTTTGTGAACAGAGCTAAGGTGCAAAACAGCTGCAACACGTGCGTTGGTTAAGGTCGAGTAGAGTGAGAGAGAGTTAGATAAAACAGCTGTTTGGAATGATAAGATGGAAAACAATGCACAATAGCGGAGAAAAAGTAAATAAAGATTTCCGGTCTGTCGTCTTAAGATCCAAGTAAGTAGAATCTCCAAAGAAAAGAAGGAAGTGTAATAATGAAAGATTAATTATAATTAATTAAATACCTATAATATTATAATTTACCTCAAATACTTATCTATCGATTCTGTAAATATAAGACAGTGCCTATGGAAAACCGCCGTAAAACTGCTGTTCTGGTAGAAGAGATCGTGAGTACACCTTGATATGAAACAAAATGTAGCCAGTGAAATTTGAAATTTGTTCAGCACCGGTCCGACTAAATCCGCGGATAGAAAGTAGGGTTGTTGCACAACAAATTGACACCTGAACAGAGTAGGAGAATCCAAAAAGGGTCTAGGAAACCACTTTATGTGCGTAATAGGATTAGTCTACACACCATGATTTTATTACAGAAATCTGTAAAATTTTAGCTATTATACAAATTCCGGTAAATATTTTACAGATAACTGTGAAATTTCACCTAAAGCCGTAAAATCGGAATACCAAACGTTCAGCTGTTGAGAATTCAGTAACAAAAATTAAGATTTCTTTAAAAAAATCTAAGTGAGCAGTTTAGAATTTGTTGTTGAAATTTGTCAATAGATTTCAATTTTGAGCATTGGCGCAAGAAAGGTAAGCTGCTTCATTAAATTTGGTTTCTATAATCGGGAATCTTGTTTTTTGCCATCGAACGCAACCACTTGGTTCAAAACGTGAATTTGATATTCGCAGGTACATCTGATACTTTTCTCGAACTTATATACCAACTGTTGAACACGCTGTTGACAGCAAACAGCTTCTCGTCCGTGAACAAACGATGGACCTCTTCCTCAGTTTACTTAGCAGTTTCTTGCTTCGCTCCACTCTAGCTCCTTTAATTCTCGTAAACAGTAATCAGGTGTCTAACCCTTTAAGTCATACTTTACCACTCTTCCTACAGTTGCTTCTGATACATCAGCCTGCATTGCTTTTTTTCTCATGTCCCGAACTTGATTACGAGTTACTTTCATCTTAATGGACTGTATCAACGTTGCCGTTCTCACACGTCGTTCCCGACGCTTCCGAAATCGCTTGGAGTCCAATTGATGCCTTAACTCGAAATAAAGTGGGTATTGAAGATTCATGGATCAACGGGGAAAAAGTTTCTATCTCACGAAAACTCGAATGGCTGCGGACATCGCTTGCTGCGATCAGATATGTTTATATACAATTTTTTTGTTGTTAACAAATGCTATTTGGAAAAAAACGTAGGGTAAACGAACATGAGTGGACCAATTTGAATGTTTTTGCACTTTATTTTATCTTTTAACCCGTAACACTGAATTTTAGTCCGAAGGAACATAGTTGATTGTGGTCAAAGATACATATTTTAATTTTTATTAAATTTTATATCTTGGTAACAGTGACAATACTCTGACTGAGCCACCGAAAAGGAGCTGCAATAAGGTAAACACGGTTAGTCTTCTATGAGTTATATGCTTAGTTTGGAACCGCAAATACAGGGAAGAGAATCTCCTTCCAAAAGCAAGATCACATTTGCAGCACTAGAATCGAGCCCTTTGAGAGTACAAACACAATAAATGAGAGCGAAGAGCCCGCCCTCGCTCCGCGAAATGTTAAAACAGGGAGGAGGCAGTCCCATGTTCGCTATCCAAATAGTTTCACTTGGGTGACCTGGGGGCCCCTTCCTTTCTCCGTTATGTAACGAATGCTTATTTCATTTGCCGTGGTCGTTTGATTGCTTACCCTGTTAAAAAAAATGCCGGAAGTAATATTGGTTAGGGTTATGAACCGTTCTCTGACGTACTTTAGTTTTTTTTAATGCAAAAGATAATGTTCCAAACTATTTTTAGAACGGGTTCATTTATAATCGAAATAAGTGAAAACCCACTCAAGATCATTCATTCTACATAGTTTTGAGGCAAGAAAAGTCTGCACATTGTAGACGAATTACGCGTATCATTTCTAGTTAAGTATAAGTTATTTTATTCACAAAATAATCTCTTAAAACTAAAACAAGTATACTTTTAATATTTCGTATAGTTTTGAGGCGAATTTCACATAATTTGAAAAGAATGTACCTAAGAAAAGAATGTACCTAAGATATTAAAAAATATTCATTTGCTTTTAAATATAAACTCTGAGATATATATCCAAGGCTTGAATTTAAAAAAAACATTTTTTATGACAGCCTGAAGAAGACATTCTTTGACACAGTTTGATAAAGAAGATTCCAGTTTTTTTTTTAATTTTGAAGATCTATACATTGATTTTAAAGAACGAATGTTTCAGTGAATGCAGTTACAAAATACAAGTTACAAAATTTCCAGATTTCTAGATTCAAATCTAGAATTCTAAAATAAAATCCACGACTGAAAATGCCAATCTCAACCTGCCGAATGAATTCAATCTTCAAAAAAAAGGAAAGTGTTTTTTGTTTTATTAAATATACCTTAATCCGTTTGGCAACCAAGAATGATCATAAATGCGTGCTGATTTGCCAGAGATTTCATTGTTTGTTAGAATGATTTAAAACTACGTCCAATAAATCGATCACTTGATTTAACTGGAGGTGGGTCACATTTTTCAAAGGAATGTTTCTTTTCAAGAGTTGAATACTACGTGGTGAGACCATGCCGATTGCAGATAAACATGTTTCTACTCAATACTATCAAAACGATTTTTTTTTCGAGATTCCTACTGTTGTTTTCTGACTATGATCCCATGGAAGAGTCTCTTGGGAATAATTATTTATTTATTTGGCATATTAAACGATGTGTCAAGAAAGTTTTTTATGAAAAAAAAATGCTTTATTTCATGAATCTTCGAGGAATATGCCATTATACAAGTCTTCATTTAGTTTTCAACCTCAGATAAAACATGATTTTTCACTTGAAGACACTTGACGCGCATGGCCACCATAATACCGACTTCTATCGCCATTCAACAATTTTAAAGACACTTATTTAAAGCAACCGTTGTAAATACCTTTAAAAAATATATCTTCAACCGTTGTAAATATTTCCTAATTTTTAAAACTGACATCTTTGTAGCAAAAACATATCGTAAAATTTCTTCTTCAGGATTTTCTAAAAAAAAATTTATCTTCGAGCTTTGGATATACATCCCGTAGTTCATATTATTAAAAAAAAAAACAAATTAATTCATCGAGCGCCAAATATTTGACTCTTTTCTGCAGATAACTCTTCAACCGACACTCTTCAATTTTCAGTAGTGGCAAAAAATCACAGAGAAAATTTGTGCATTTGTGCTGTCAAAACAAACTTCATATCTGTTTCTTTTTGACAAATAAACACAAAATATTTAACGAATAAACTGTATGACAAAGCTTAAGAAAATACAAAGATTTATGGTTTATATGCAGTAAAATATCCGAAGTGGTGATGCTAATCCATTCATAAGGGACTGTGCATAAACCACGTAGACTCATTTTTGAAAATCTCAGACCCCCCGCCCACCTCTTTGACTTTTCTTCATACAATTTTTTTAATGTTTGTATGGAGCGTAGAGTTTCAATATCTAAGAAGACTCCTAGGCAGGATTGCTTCTGCGAAAAAACCTTCTCTACATCACGGACAACGTGTTGCAAAAGGGTTGTTTTAGACTTGCCTCGTTGATATGCATGTTGCATTTTATGAAGAGGTTTTCGAGAAAGGGTTTCATTTCGAATGTTATGATCAATAATTCTTTCTCAACATTTAAGCATGAGAGAGCGCAGACTGATTGGACTGAAACTCCTTGCCTCATCCTCCTTTGCACGCCCGTCTTTTGGAATAAATTTAAAATTTCTTTCTTTCCAGGATTATAACCTGTAGCAAGGCTGCAAATGAAAATTTGCTTTAAAACATTTTTGAAGTTACCAAAACCTTGTTGAAGCACATACGGGTATAACCCATCTGCTCCAGGAGTCTTTTAAAGTGCAAAGCTATGTAAAGCCCATTTGATTGACTCGAGTGTTACTAGCCTGCAAGCCAACACCCTAGATTCTAAATTGGCAGAAAAGTGTTGTGGATCATTAGATGGTTCCAGTTCTAAACAGCCTGGAAAATGTGTTCGAAAGAATATCTCTAGTACCTCTTCAGCATTGTGATTAATGTTACCAGCCTCATCCTTAATACTGTTCACTTGAAAATCCTTAGATATAGCAAGAACTTTATTAGGTCTGCTAGTTTTTCATTTAAACTTGAAACATGTGTGCAAAGGTTTTTCCAGCCCTGTCGTTCGGAGGACTTTAGAGCCTTTTTACAAGCCTTCCGGGCTATTTTGAAAGCGTCAGTTCCCTCTGTACGGCGTCTATTCCAAACCCTTCTATACATTTTACGTAATTTAGTGAGTTCGGGGTGTACCCTTAGTTGATTTTATTGTTCGTAATGGACACGCTTGTTTAAAGGCCTTCATAATGTACGATGTTGGTACAACATTATTAGTTTATGTACGGATAGTGCAGCCAAAGAAAACATTTTCATGATTGGAAAGAAATCCGCATGCTTACAATAAATCACTGCAATAGGGAACTATGGCTGAGTCTTATGCTCGTTTTCTAATGTAATTTCCGGCATATATAACAAGTAAGCAGAAGGATTGACGTTTGCAGTTTTAATTATAGATTATATACACACACTACCAAAATGTCATGTAAATTTCTATCCCCTGAGACCGACACATGCAAGTGTCCTTTAGCACCTACGAATAAGTCGAAAGAGATGAGAAAATAAATTCAATCAAATTCAATCTTTCGTCGAATTGCGTATGTGTCAGTTTCAGGAGATATAATTTTACAGGAAATCTTTCTTTACGTTCCCCGGGTTTTTACAAACATGAACTACGTCTCGTATAAACTTCATAATTTCTAAGTGTGCAGCTTCATCAAATATCCCAGATGACTACTTAAAACCCGTTCCGCACCCTTAGTGATGTCCGGAAAAATCGAAATATTCCAATGGGGGTTTTCTGAGAACACTGAAAACCCTGATAAAAATATCAGTTTTTTTTTCGTTCATGTATCTATAAACATTTTATGTGGACTAAGTATTATAAAAATTCAAAATCCTTCGACCTTATAACTACAAATCCTATTGTGGAAAGGGTATATGAGTTATGACCGATCTAAGGTTCGTCGAATGGCTCGTAATTCATTTTTCTTAGCAGTACTGTACTGTAGAATGCTGATTCAAAGCTGGTAAAAAGCGTTGAATTGCGCTTAAGCTTCTAGTTTCTTCGGATTTTTTATTTGTGTTTGTATTTTATTGAAAAATCTCCTTTGTACATCGTCGGGAATTCGTTTGTCCTTACAATACCGTCTGACTACGACAGGGAGCACTGCTTTCCATTCTCTTGCTGTTAAACCTCTTTCCCAACAAAACACAATGGAGGCCTAGGAAAATTACCGGAACGAATCCCCTTCAAAATTCTCAGTCCAAAGACTCCGGTGTGTTGATGTTTTGGATGAACCTGTCCAGATTGCGATTCCTTTGTAAGTGCCTCTATCCCATATAGGAATTCTGGATGAAGCCGTAATTTAATTCCTACTGGAAGTGATAACGGTCTGCTGGTATTTGTTTGGTTTTGAAGAAAAATATCTCTCGCTCAGATCTGACAAGTTTCTCATTGGATGTAATTGACAATCGCTGAAAAACGCTAATGAATTTGCTCATTCGGACGCATAAAGAGATGAAGATTTGAAGCTAGGAAGAATAAGAAGAAAAGTTTTTGACGTCGTTTCGGTTGTTGAACAGCAAAGTAGGCTGTGGATCGGCTGTTGGAAGGTCTCGTCGAACGCTTTCAGAAAATTTAATTGTCTAAAAAAATGATGTTTCGTTACATGCAAAATCAAATATTGTAATTCGTTGAGGTATTCTGAATGAGGACGGCAATCGAAACCCTTTGGGATTAATTCCGATGGAAGTAAATATATGCACATTCAGTCTTTAACGAATAGTAGTGTTTCGTAATTTTTGATTCTTAATGTCTTTCAATACGTGTTAGATTTGAATTCATCACATCCATATTGCATGGAGGCTTAGGCAACATTCATTAAGTACGTCTTAATTTTAACGGGAAGGTGGGGTTTTGGAAAATGTTACGATCTATACTAAAATCATTTGATGTCCATACAAAATACATGACGATGGAGGGAGAGAGTGTGAGTGGATGAAAATAGGCTCAATCTGAAGAGTATTTTTTCACACTACAGGACTTTCTTCCTGGTAAACCGGCTATTACTTTTAAGGCACCCACACTTTCCCATTTTTGCAACTGGGCGATAACTCGCAAACCAATTCGAAGCAATTCTCGCGTCCCCCGCGCGAATTGCCGCACTTATTCTTTATATCGTCCACACTCGAGACACATTTAAATTGAATTGACGAGCTCGGCTGATTTAGTACCGTCCGTCCACGTTCTTCTTCTTCTTTCGGTTTTGTTTTACGAAGCTCTCCATAAAAATAAACAATCGCTTCTTGTTGGAGTCCGACGACCGCAGCCGGAAACAATGCAGGCGAAAGCGGAATTGGCGGTCATTCTCAAAAGTCGTAATACCGCACAAGCCGCGTCCAATCCGAAGAATGCCAATTTGAAAGCTCTGGATATAAAGCAAACCGGGCCGGGATAGATATATTCTTAATCTCGTATATAAAATCAATGAAATTTTATTGCTCTTATTCTTAGCGCGTCGACAGAATAAAAACCGCGCATGCATATAATAACTGCTGCTATACGTTCGACTGTGGCTTCGAGGCCCGGAATAACCACAAACATCCAAATTGGAAGATAGATGATCCTGTTGTGGGAGTTTGCGACTGGCAGCGGGGAGTCACGAAAATCGACTCGTAAAATCGATAACTGCCTGGCAATAAGCAGGATGAATCGAGGAAGGAATTTTATTCAGATGCCAAACAAAAAAAAAAATATAAAAAAACTGAAACCGTAGCAGTTTTTCCACTAGCGCGCATCGTCGTATTATGAACTGCTGGGGCTTTAGGGGCTATATTCGGTCGTGATAAGAAAGCGAATCAAACGATCGATCGTAACGAATATAATTTTTTTTTCGCTTCCTGGGTGAGTATGTTATTTTAAAATTATTTGCATTTTTATGCCTTCAAATAACAATGAATCGTCGGATAATAAATTGAACAATGCGGCCATTGGTTGTTGTTGTTTTTTCGGTTTTCCAGATCGTAGTAGGCACAGTTGAAGCAGGGCTTGCTAGAAAGCGGGAAGCCATCGAAACACGAATTCGCGGATTGTGGCGGGTCCGGATTAAAAAGCCCTAATTATGTGGTATTTGTTTTTGTTAGAAAATTTCATTACGTCCCCCAGGATAATTATGTTTGATTCTGGATTTGTTGGTGTGCTCCGAAATTTTCCTCTTTCGCATTTCGATGTTGTTTCCCCGGGTGATGTGCGAAATATTCGCTTGTTTCGAGGCGTCGAGCGATCAGATTGATTAATTGCAAATATTTTGCGAGTGGGTCGAAATTAATTGAAATTGGATGCCCGATTTGTAGGAAGTGATTTCACTAATCAGAACATTGTACAATGGAATATAATTATATGAATTTGCAGACTATTACCGGTTCAAGCTCGAGTGTTTGTGTAAAATAACTGCGGATTTCACATGCCGATTGATGACCGTAAGTCAACTCGGCAGAGCCAAATCACTCTAGACAGCCGTAAATATAAGCACAAATCCAGCCACTCTGCTGCCGGTCTCCTCCGATGCCAGTGGAATCACAAAATAGGAAACGGTTGGCCCAACTCTCTTGGCACTGTTTTCGCAATTTATGTTCCGGTTCAACCAATCGAATAACATTTCCCATATCTGAAATCCCAGCAATCTTCTGGCGCTATCCGCTAGCACTCAACACTCATGTTTTCTCGGGATGCAATTTGCCGGAAAACAGACAGCTTTCCCAGTCGATCTGGCCCGACAACGACGACGGCGGCGCGCTCATCTTTCCAGTCGACCGGTAGCAGAGCACACTCCAAAGCAAACAATCCAATCTGACATATTCGTTTTACCAACATTATGAATGATTTTCAACTTCAACTCTGGCTGTGCGGTTGGCCCTGAGACTTCCGAGGCGATTTTTCATTCCCATCCTCTCGAATCTTCCAGAAGCCATCAAGACTTCCTTCCCGCAACTAATCTTTATACTCATTTCCGTTTTCATGGTTATTTTGCTACGGAAATCTCCTCTAATAGAAGAGCAGCAAAAATATGATACTCTACTTCTTCCGTTTCTTTTTCTTTTTCTTTATTCATCCACATCCTCCAGTAGCAGCATCATCAGAAGAACGCTTTTGTTCGACCTCCGAAAAAATGGTCCATCGTAAAAACGACAGACAAGGGGAGCCAGTCGAGGCCTACCAAGTCGTCGAAGAAGGAGGACCACACTGAAAATGATTTTATGATAAAGTTATATTATCGTTCATTATATGGAGGCTCGAACGGAGCTTTGCCCGAACAGCAGGGGTGGGTTTATTATTCTTATGGTGGCAGGCAGGTAGCTGCTCTTATGTGGAATCGGTCACGGGAAGTACGGTCCAGGCAGGTGGACCGGCCGTTGTTGTGTTTTATGGGAAAATGTCGAGTTTTCCTTTTTTTTTCTTCGACTAGAATAGCGAGAAAGGAATCTCGACGGGGCCAAATTACTGGTCCTAAAACTAGGAGGAGTCAGCAAGGTTTTGGAATTTATGACTATCCTTCAACTGGAAGATGACTTATTTGGCAGTGAAGTTTTTGATTCATGACGCGTAGGGATTATCGTTAAAAAATCGCCTCCGGCTCCTCTCGTTGGTAGTTGCTATCACTTCTCAATTTTGTTAATCCGAACTGCTTGTTAAGAGAGGTTAATTGAATCGTAAAATAATATTTTCCGAGGGATGGCTGGAAAAGATCGGTAATGGTAATGGCGCTCTTTGTAATTTGGAAAAGCATAAATATTATATCCAGAGGAGTATTCTATGTAACTCCCTACAACTTGGAGCAGTTTGTACCGTCCATCAAGTTCCGCCAGGGACTTTTTTATACTCTCTACACTGAAAATTAGTTTTAGTTTACATAACGAAATCGAAGGTAGCACTAACGAATCTATTTGTTGTTTTCTGCAACGAAACTGATATGTACGTTTTATGTAGCTTTCTTCTTTTTTTTTTTCTTAGCGTTTCAAGCTTATTGCTCTCACAATTAGCTTAATGCTTGCTCTCAACTTAATGTTCTAAATGCGCTTGCGCAGTTACACTAGTTTACAAAACAAATCAAAAGTGATGAACTTTATAATTCGAGATGTTTAGCACAATATTTTTTACAAATCTCCAAAAAAATCGCAAAAAATTATGTATACTTATAAACACGTCGAAACTATTACTCCTACAATATTGCAATGTTCAGAACATCAGTGATAATTTTAATTTTGTTTCATTTTATGACAAAATTTTTGAAATTGGATTACACGTGTTGGAGATATTCCATTTGAGGTAAATGTGTTTTTGTTTATTTAAAAATCAACTTTTATCCATACCTCAAAAACTGTTCTACTTTAATTTTTTTTGACGGCATTTTTGAATTCTGCATAAAATTTTACATTAGAAATGATGATCAGCTTTCCGAATTCATAAATGCTGTGAACTAGTGTTATTAATTTAGAGCTTTCGATGACAGGTACCATTTTTGCATTAGTATGGTTGAGTGGCAAGTACAATCATACTCTATGCCCTAAATTTTCCTTAACGAAAAATTCCTAGACCAGACCTTAACGAAAAATTCCTAGACCAGACCTGGAATCGAACCAAGCCACCTTAGCGTTTACTGACTGAGCTAAAGGAGCTACCTTTGTAATTAATGCCACACGCGCAACAGCCAAAAGCACGAATCATCACCACACGAAAATAAATTTTCAGTGTAGACGCTGCTGACCACTTTTTCTTGAAGTCTGACATGTTGTGGACCACTGCACCTGCCTTTTTGAGGTTCCGCTTGACAATTGCCCACTAGCGTTCGATCGGTCGCAGTTGGAGACCGTTTGGTGGGTTGATCTTTTTCAACGAAATCAGCGTTTAGCAGAGGCCAGATTCGGCCACAAAAGAAAAGGAATTTTCTGCTTACGATATAGTGGAAGAAACTTCTTCTGCTAGCCATGGTTTTCGCAAACTTCAGTATTTATTGTTCGTTTTCTGTAGAAAATGGATGAATGCAAGCCACATGCACAAATTGCTTGTCAAACGAGCATCTTAACACCATATTTTTCCGTCGCATTAGTCGTATCTGCAATTGAGACAATCTTTCTAACTGTTTTGGTGTAGAATTGAAGTTTTGGCAGTGTTCTGGAATATTTTTTACGTACGTTTCATCGGTTGTATATACAAATACGGTTGTACAGCTTTCGGGTCTTCATTTTGGCACGAAACTTTTGCTTCAAATCATTTCTTTTCTAGATTCTGGTCCTGTATTAATGGTCAAATCACGAGTAGGGGCTTATGTGAGAATTCATAGTTTCATTTTTCAAATTGCGATTGATTGATATTGCTTCTATTTTTAAGAAAAAAAAAGACATAAAATTCTTAAAGAACCGGGATAAATGACCGATAATATCAAAAGGAATTCGGATGTGAAATCGGGGCGAATCTAAAATGAATCCATACCTCTCACACCAAAGTCACGAGTTCGAATCTCGCCCGGACAAGTAACGAAAATACCCAAAGTTAAGATTTTAAAGGAATTTCAAGGAGAATTCCAGTGAACTGCTCAAGAATTCAGCTAATATCCTTTGAGAATTCTTGGGAGTCTCGAAAAGGATTCTGAAAGGTCCGGTCAAAATTCCGGAATTTTTTTTTAAAAGGTCTAGGAATATTTGATGTGATCTGGAGGTCTTTGGCACATCTCTGTGCACATTACAGTCCCGGAGAATTTTTTGCGAACCAAAAGGATTCAGGCAAATTTAGTTATTTTGGCAAATCGCAGTTCAGATTTCGGTGAATTCTAAATTCTTTGGCCGGGGGTTCGCTGACTCCAGAAGAGAATTTTGGCAAATTCTGGATTCCTGGAGAGATTTGAACGTATTGAGCGTTTTGATGAAACTCGTGGTCGGTTCTGGGAAATGTTGATGAATAGATTGAAACAGTTCAGTGAGTCCTGTAGGGGATATTGACAAATCTTGGAGACGTTTTTTTCGGGAAACTGTCAAAATTTAAACTTACACTTTTTCAAAAAAAATTTAAATTAAAACACATTTTAAACTATCACAAATATACGCGACCAAATCCTTTAAATTCCACTTGAAAAAGCTTACCTTTTAATGCCTATTGCGTCTGTGATAGTTCAAACTTTACTTATTTTCCAATAGTAATACGGCTCACAAAAATGTTTTTTTTTTTTAAATTCGATGCAAATTACGTTATAGAAAATCCTGGAGAATATAGATTCTTGAACAGAATTTTAGCGGTCAAAGAGAATTCCTGCATATTAGGTAAGTTCTGGTGAATCAGGGAGAGAAACCTGATAAATTTAAGTGAAGATTCTGGTGACTTCTTGGCGAATAGCTTCAAGGATTCTGTGAAATCTAGATGAAAACTTAGATGTGTAGAGTAAAGGACGACGACAAACGTTGAAGAATCCTGGAGAGGGTTTTAACGTAAACTTGAGCAGATTCAGATAAACAACGGAGAATCATGGCAAAACAAGAAAAAAAACACGTCCAACTAATGAGAATACCATATATTTTATTCAATTGAATAAAATTTTAATGAAAGTACCGTTTGTAGAGAACGATTACTGCATATCCCTTGGAATGAGCCCAGCTCGCCCCCCTCTCACACCTTTTGAATTTGTTCACTAGCTTTAATCTTTCATTCTAACACGTCACAAGCGGCACACACAGACTTCAGGGGTTTTTTGTCCCAGGTATTGAGGATGACTTTCTTGAACTGGCCCAAGATCGGAGCAAGCGCTGCCGCAGACGGTTGAATTTTCGAGAGCTGTCATGTTTGTTTCTTTCGTTCTACAGGGATTTTAATTTTTCAAGCTAAATTTCGTTTCGAAATTGGATTTTTCGATTGTTTGAAGTGCTAATCGTATTTGTTTGAGGTGAAAATAGTTTAGCATCACAGGGTAAGGCTTGTCATAGCAAATGCAGATTGAACATCGGTTAACAGTTTCCGGTGAGATCTATCGGATTATAAATCAATTTGAGCGATACTGCTGGGAAGCTTCCCTCCCTTGCAAATTGCCCCAAATCCACTGACGCTGCACTTTCGAACCGAAGAATGTTGATATGAGATGCAGGCATGCTCTCGTTGTCGCCCACAATCGATCATTTTGTGCATTGTGAGGCAGCTCCAGCTCAAACAGTTTGTCTTCCAAACTTGACTCTATCCAAGCTCTTTTTGGTGATAGCGTCCGAGACGCAATGGATTTTACGTTTTTTGTAAGCCTTACATCCAAGGTCCTTGCTGAGAATGGTGAACGTGGAAACGTCGAGATTTGCAGCCAGTTCCCGTATTGAGCGGTTGTTTTTGTCGAACGTGGTCAACTGGATTTCACACAGTTCGCGATAAAAAAGGTATCCTGGTATGTTTTGGTGGCCATATACACAAATTTCCGCTTAACCATATGCGAATTCAAACGTCTGAACAACTTAGAAAAACTTTCACGAGGTTTTCCCGGTATGGATCCAACGCGCCTGATTAACAAAAATTTTAATTAACAACTGATAGAAAGGCAACGCCACGCACATTCATTAGTGTGTTTATAAAGCTAAAGCTGACACTAATACTTGTCTACTTGGTTTTGCTCTGCAAATTACGTATACATTTGATAATTTGTTTCCGTTCTAGGCTTAATAACTGACTTTAAGATTTTATATTAGGTTAAGTTTCGACATTATTTTGACTTCGGTATGTCTATTGATGTGCTCTATACAATACAATGTGATCTATACAATAAGCGTGGGCCATAAAAATCTCATTGTCAGTTTTCACATATTCTGCAACAACACCCAAAAGTCCGTTCAAAGACACCACGGACGTGTTGGTCCTCCGCGAGCAATGTCCATGTTTCGTGGCCGCAAACGACTTGTGGATGATCAACTCTGTGGTTCAGCGAACTTTTTTCGATCTTAGCGTCCTTCTGAGTTAGAAGTCGGCTCCATTGCCAGCCATCAAGGGCCCATGATCTCTGCCATCAAGGGCCCATGATCTCTGCTAGGCCCATCTCTCTGCTAGTGTCGTTACCTGCGGTCACTAATGAGCCAAGATGCACGAATTCATCTACCGCCTCGATTTCATCACCATCAATATTCTGCCGCGAATCACATATTTGTAACGTGTTTGCTGTGATTTTCCATGCGAATATTAATATTTTTAATAAATTTATGAACCGTTCGAAGCTACTATTTTTATAAAATTGACAACAAACCTTTTCGTATATTTACTGACACAACCCCGGTCAAAGACAAAGGAACAGAAAAAGAGCTACTCATCCGCCGAGAGGCTCGTTAGGCGCTCCATTAGATTTTGCCTAAACTCGCCTTCTTTGACCACCGCCTCACATAGCGCCCTATTCATCTTCATGCTAAGGCCTGCTTAGATTGTTTACCCGCCGTATCCCACTTGAAGAGGTATTCTTTGCTGGACTGATGATACTTCTTGGAAGAAGAAAATCACGCCTCAACAAGAGGACCCCCGCTCCGTAGTCGCAGCAACAATGGGGCCACGTGAGAGTCGATGGCCCGACCATGTATCCACGCAACTGAAGAGGGCTGGCATCCGATGATACATCGGAATGGCCGCAAAGAACATAAGCAAGAAAGTATGTACTATGTCGGTGGCGATGCCAGCTGGCTGTTCGAAACGAGCTGAGAAATCCCTGTGCCGCGCGCGTCTGTAACATGTGTTTGACAACATGTTAATACACATAAAAATCTATTGTGAACTTTGGCAAATGGCGGTGGAAGAAAGAAAAGAATTTTCCAACAAGGTGCCTCTCTTTTACAAATACAACACAGCAGCGGCCCACTAACTGGATGCATGCTTCGTGATAAATTATTCACGATCTGTGAAACATATATGGAGGTTGTTGTTCAACACCGCCGATGGAATGGCAAACCAAGATGGAGAAGGATGGGAGCGTAAATGGGAAAAGCACATTAATATTTCATCCCATTGCTTCCTTCATGTGTAAAGTTCCGGAGTGGCTTATGCTTGTTTTTCTTCCCAGACTACCTTGGTACTTTCAATCCATTGGATCAGAGAAAAAACAAAACCGGAGAAGAAGGGGGAAAGTGGCGATAAAAGAGTATTAGATTTTTAATAACTACATCTGTTTATCTAGCAACTACCGGGACGAGGTAGTGGTTCAAAGTTTCTTTCCCGACGTTGTTTGAATTAAAAAAGCAACAGAGAAAGAAAAAAAAAAAAGCTTCCGCACTAATTGGTAGCGCACAGAGGGTGAGAAACCAGATGAAGAAAAAACAACACCCACCAACTACTACTCACAGGATTGGCAGCAGCAGGCAGCAGCATGGACGTGTGTTACATTGTAGCAAGGTAAAGTTGCTAAAAAATTCCACACTTGTACAGTGAACCTACTGAAGGCGAAAGGTGGACAAAACTGGAAAAGAGGTTCAATATACTGGAAATATTCAAAAGTATTAAGAGTTCGAAGAGCTTATTCAGCCATTATTCAGCTGTAAATGAAAATAGTATTTTTTTTAAATGATTGTTTGGATTTCCATATAAAGTCAACAGTTTGAAAGTTCACAATGGACTTGAAAGATACTTTGAAGAGTTTCTACGGATTCAAAATGGAACTCATATTCCGCATTATTCAGCTTGCTTGCTGCTCTACCGAGCTTATTGTGAACTTCAAGTTGCTAGGAGTACGATTGGAACATAACCGAGCCTGAAGTTGCTATTGTTTAGTAGAAATTTCATATGAATCTTATGAAACATTCGAATAGATCCTTTCTGGAAATTTTGAGCTTCTGTTTTCTTGTGACTATACTCACTATTCTCATCATGGAATATATTTCGCATTTTAAGACACAACTTATTGGAATAATAGAAACTACGTGAATGTTGATCGGTTGAGCACTTATTCGACACATCGAAAAGTAACGTCAAAGAAGCAAATTTCAAGGAAACACAAAATTACAGCCGATTTTCATGATTTTGTCCCACTGTGCCTCGAGTTCCGTCCGTACTGCGTTTGAGGGTGCTGGTGGATTTCGGTTCACCAGTTGCATTTGCTCCTCTCGGTCTTTGTGATTTTTTGTGTGTGTGTGCTCTGACGTGCTTTGGTTTCAGTTTCTCGACTGCCGGCCCGAGTAAACTCCCGTGGCACAGTAGTGTGCACGTTGCGGAACCAGCAACAACAACACGGTTGGAAAGATTGGGGAAAAACAAAACTTTAAGTGCAATCAAAACATACTGCACACATTTGCCAGTTTGCTTTTCATCTAGTTGGAAACATTTCACCTGTGGGATTGGATTTTCACTCGCCGACGAGGGCTGGACCGATCACAAAGGAGTGAAATGGTATGACAGTGAGTATGGATTTCTCGGATGGCTACCTAATGGGGATGCTCAGTATGATTCAAAGATGTAATAGATTTTTGAATTTTACGATTCTCAAAATAAAAATAAATGTTATTTTAACAACCTTTGAAAGCGACAAATTAGACAAAAAAAAACTTGAGAAACAATTCAGAGCAGGCTGCCTTGAGATGTGAGAGATTGTTGCTGCTCCATCGTGCATGTGATTGTGTTATGAAATTATAGTATTGACTTCCTGAATTTGTGTAGAAGTTTTATTGTGAACTTCATCGATTTGAATTGCACCTTAAGTTCTATACTTCTTACGAATATATACCAAGCATTTTATGCTTGTATTTTGAACAAAACAGAACCTTCAAGTCGCAAAATATTTGAGATTTTCGTCAAGTTTTTTCAATGCCGTAAGTCTTCTAGTTAAACATTATCACATACTTGAGGTTTCCTCAATTTATCTAAAATAGTATGTATGTTCAATCAATTTCTTTAAAATTTAAACACTTTTTGTTGTCCCTAAAGTATTTTAAGAAATTCTTCAACTTATTAAAGTCCCTAAACACCTTTCAAAATTTCCTTCTTCTTTAAGAATTATTTAATAATTTTCTTTGCTCTAAAAACTCTCCTAAGACTCCTTTTTTCTCTTTTCCCAAAATCTTCTGAAGATTTTGCATCTGTTTTATATTTTCCTCAATGTTTAGATGTTACCTACCATTTTGTAAAAATTTACCCCAAATTTCTTCAAATTACACTATGTTGGTTAACCCTTCTATGAAATTCCCCCACTTCTCGAGTGCCAAAAATAATTTAGGAATTTACCCAACTTCTTATAGCTCCTGGATCTTACAAAGTTCTCTAGTTTCTATACTCCTCGAAGTCCCGAAAACTAATTTTGAATTGACCCAGTTTCTGGAGTTCATAATATACCACTGTATATATTTAGAGTTTCTTCATCTATTTGAAGTTCCTGAAAACTGGTAGGAATTACCTAAACTTCTTCAAAGTCCCCTATATGAATTAAGAATTTCTCAAAAGTCTCCAAATTTTCGTTTAAGCAGATCTATTGATTTTTTTGTAATTTTTCGAAGTACCCGAAGTTAGTAATGATTTTTAAACATTTAACTTATTCTTTAAGTCCCTGATGTTATTTTTAAAGAAATTATTATTCTCCTAGAAATCTCGAAAAGGATTTGAGCATTTTCCCAATTTTTCGAAGACTCTAAACTCGAAGAGTTTTCCTTTCGGAGCAACTTCACGCGATTATAGAACATCTCGAACACCTCTAAATCTTTTACCCTCTTGAAGCCTCATTTTAATAAATTGCCTAACATCTCGAAATTCACGTATTTCTCAAGAATCTACCACTTCTCTTAACTCTCCAGCTTCTCTTATTCCATACAATGTTTCCGAGCTTTGCTAAACTTCTCGAACGTTCAAGATCTTTTTAGGAGCTTCTTAAGGATTTCCAGATTTCTCTAACTTCAATAAATTCTTGAAAATTTGAACTTCTCTAAAATTTGAAAATATTCACTTAACTTCTTAAAATCTCAGAATATGTTGAAATTTTAGGTGTTCCTAACACTTGATGTAGATTTCAACAGTATTCACAGATTTCACAACCTGTTGATTTCCCTCGAAAAAAATATTTTTAAAAATTACCCAGCTTCTCAAAGTTTTTGAAATCCTAATTTTTTTTACCACTATCGAATACTCACAATTTTTTAGGTGTTGAGGAGACGACCTGCACGATATATGGGGATTTTTGAAATTATCGTACAGATTGGGCCGAAGGGTCTCAGATTGTTACAAAACTTTGCCCAAGCGTAGGGTTCATGGATATATGAACAAAAACAAATACTAGAACAAAAAATTCAGGGTTGCTAGTTTTCCTGGCAAACGCCAATTGAAAATTTTAGATTTTCCCAAACATCACTAACTTCGAAAATTCATAACTCAAGAACGATTCATCGTAGAAATTTTTCAACTTCTCGTAGTCTAATAACATCTTGAAATTCCAGAATTCTTGAAGTTTGTTAAGCCCTTTAGTAATTCTCCAAACTCTTTTGAATTCCTCAACTCCTCGGCGTTCCGAAAAAAAATCCTAATATTCTTTGAATTAAAATGAAAATTTCTCCAACTGTTTCTCCATTTCTCCAACTCAAAATTTCCTCAACTTCTCGAATCTTGGTGGCTTTTTCCTAACTTCTCGTACTTCTCTAACATCTCTAACAGACATCCATCTAATAGTTACTATGGCCTACTTCTGGTGAATTGCAGAATTTCTTCTAAGATGTTTTCATTTACTTTTCCAAATGTTTTTCTGTATCTTCCTGTGAGCATCCTCTTCAGCAGTTGGACTTCTTTGTAAATTGTTTTCACGAATCACGTTTTATCCGGTATTCTTCGTTGTTTTTTTTTTGTTCTTTACTTCATCATTCTTGGGTTTCTTTTCAACGAACGAATGACGATTTTTCATTCTCATAATTTTAAAATTTTCATCATTTTTCTTTTTGTTTTCTTTTTTCTGTTTAAAATTTTTCTTCACCTATTTTGGTCGCCATTTTGTCTCCAAAACTTTTGGGCATTCTAAGGGTATTTTTGAAAGCGTTGGGGGAGAAGAAAGTTTTTTTTAATTTAACAAATTTTTTTTCATTGCCTCTCAATACTGTTAAAGTAAAATTCATATATTTTCAAGAATTTGAATTTAATTTTATTTTTTGTGAAAAATTGCCATCTTTTACTAATTTTTATATTTTAATGGTAAATTTTGATTAATTTCTGGAAATTTATGATTTGTCTATTTGTTTATTGATACTGATAAACGCTCCAGACATAACTATTAGTACATACACTGACGCATCCAACTTACCGCGACATGTAGCCTAATTGAATATATTTATTAAAAATTATTAATTAACGAATTTTTAAAATTGTTATTTTAAATTTTTTTTTATATGCTTTTAAATAAAAGATTGATTTTTCAAGCAAATAATTTTTATTCAATGCACGATTTTGTTTTTAATTATTGCTTGAGAGTCTTAAAATTATGGGATGTTTTTTATTCTGGAAATTTACAATTTCTGTATTGCTATATTCCCTATTTGTTTTCTGGCAGATTTTCTTTTTCTATGAAATGATTGTTTATCTGCTTGCTAACTTCTTCATAGCAGACAAAACTTATCGAATTTGAAGAAAGAGGATAGGACAGCCTTCGAGAAAAATTGATGTCAAAATTTCTTTGAGGTAAAGAAATGATCGAATATTTTTGGAAAGATAGCAAGAAACTGTGGAGATAGATTCAATAGATTTAAAGTCCGTGAACTTTAAAACTCCTTTTATTAAACTATTTTAATTTTTTTTAAATCGGTTTAAAATCACCTTCTTTAACTATACCGATTGGTCAGTAGCGTTACTGTACTAAATCTCTTCTTAAATATTGCAAGAACTAGGATTACATTTTAAGGAGCGGCCACGTAAGTGTGGTTGAATTGAATGTAGGAATATTTCTTCCATCCATCCAGTATATGACAACAGATAGCAGTTGTAGTCTAGGTTCTGCAAACAACCCTCTAGCTTATTTCAGACTATTCAGGGACAACATTTCTGTCATTTCAGGATCAACCAAGCGAAGAACATGTATTATAGATCGCACGTGAAGTAGTACCGTTCTCTTATATAAACTTGCACATAATTCTATAAATAATTAACGCTAATACTGGGAAATAGATAAAAGTGGGACCATCAGGGCACCCGATTGAAGTACTCATGATTGAGAGAGTGGGAATACCAACTCCCCATTGCTAACAGTTTGTGAATAGAGAGCGGACGCTTCTCCCTGGTCATTGGGGCATCCTCATGTTCGATAGCTTGCTTTTTTGACTAATTGTTCAATCTTATTGTTGGACGGAGAGCCCATTGCCGTCGGACTTAGTTTCCGTGCTACAATGGGTGGTATAAAATCTTGTCATTCTTAATAGGAAATCTTGAAAAGAAGCAACTCAAAACACATCAGCTTCGGGCCACGCCCTACTTCGAGAGTACATTAAGTATCTATGATCATTCGTTAGTTTACACCAACCCTAGTAGCACACTTGTTGCGATTCGGTTGAGATAACATATATATGACTTGCTAAGTCATAATCATCTATAACTAATTATGACCATAGTGTGCTACTTGGGAAAAAGACCATTTCTAAAAAGTCCACCAACAAATCCCACACCCAACCTCAAATAAACCAAACGAAAACAAAATCGTCAACGATTGGTTGCTATGCAATTGGCCCGTTTCCAAAAGCTATCCACTCTTTTTTTTTCCTTCTCGAAAATTAATTATAAAACCAATATCTCTGCAATTTAAAGCCACAATGTTCATGCCGACAACTGGCAGCGTGCGCGTATGCCCTTTTCTTGAAAAACCGAAAATCACCGTTAAATAACCCTGTGTTCTGTGCGTCGAAGCGAGGGTCAGACTTTTTTAAATTCATATCGCATATCTGTTTTTATTCCTTTATCACAGAGTTTAATTAAATTACATGGGAAATTATCCTGAAGTATAAATACAGTTTTCAGATTTTTCTCCCTTCCCCTTCGATTAAACGCCATTCATTGAGTCTGGCATGCACCACCTCTCCCTTCCGCCACAGCTAGCTGCCAACGAAGCCCTGCAAATAGTGTGAGGCGCGAAAAAAAGTAAAGTGGACGGACCGGAGTGTAGGGCACTTGCCATGCTCAAACACGCTTCGGATTCAATTGAATCCTGAAACGCTTTTCATTGCGCTCACTGTATTCTGGATCATACACACACAGCAACAAGCCCAACTGCATATATACTAGAACTGATTGCGTGAGGCGGCAGGGCGCGTCGAAGCATATCGTGCTAATGGGAAATTTATCCCTTTTCTCGACTATCCGCAGTACATTCCGGATCCCGAAAAGCCTCTCGAAATTGAAGCTCTTGTAGCAATTTGGAACCAGGGGGCTGAAACACGCAAAATCGGATTTAATTTTCTTCACTTCGTCTTATCGACAAAAATTTCCCTAGAACAAATAACACACAGGATTCGAAGTTCTATCGATCATTTGTTTTAGTGAAATGATTTCAGATTTTATGGACGTTAAAAATTTGTCCTGCCCCTTGTGTGGTGCACGTCTATCACAGTCCACTGTGATAGTTTTTTTTTTGCGCAATAGTAGGCGGCTCAGCATAATTCGACGATGGGTGCAATCGAAATTCAATTAAATCAATAAATTGTTTATTTTTTGCGCCGGCAATTTTTTTTTAATCAATATTTGTCTTGCACTTCGTATTCGGGGTTTGTTCCGTGTGGCCACCGGATGACAAAAAGAGAAATGGCAATGGTGGTTTATGGAAATTGGGAATAGTCCTCGTCGTCGTTGTCGTGTTTCTGCCGTAAATTATTGCAGACGCCAAAAAAGCAGTGGCCGATCAGAAGTAGAACGAAAAAGTGGCGTTTCTGTAGTGGCCTAGATCTGGTTGGGAAACGGAGAAATGCCAACCGGGAGATGCAACCGAGCCGAGCCGAGAGTCAAGTGGATCTAACAATAGGACACGGGCGTTGACGACGACAACGACGCCATTGCATTGTGGGGTGAGCGCTCGTTTGAGCGTCTGTACAAAAATAGCATCCGGTAAACTGCTGGACCCTGGCCGGTCGCAATCCAGCGTAGAGACATTCAGAAGTTCTTGTTTTTTTTCAACGCTGCTTCCTCATCCGTGTTGCAGCGCTGGTGGCCACTGGCTGCATCTCTCCAGTTCAAGTTCAGTGGAGTGGACGAGCTGCGTCCGCGTGGAAATGTTGTGTTGCAGATGACAGCAAGTGGACGACGACGAAACCGGGTGCGGCGGTGTCACCGTGCAGTGTAGCTTTGTTCGGATGCACAAAAGCTGGGATGCACGCGGTATGTTCAGATGAGAATTTTAACGGGGTATTTGCGGGTAATCAGGAAATGGTAAATTATATCGTAGGTTGAGAATCGAATATTCGGCGGCTATCGTGGGGCGACCAGTGGCCAGCATAGAGTGCCTAACGACTAAAGAAAACTTATATAGAATTAACTACTTAAGTACACTGTTGCTAGGGCTCTCTTAGGCTAGCTAAATGATGGAGAACTTAGCCCTACGGCCTACTTCGATTCCAACACTTTCATGCACTCCTGTCAAATACGCATTAAGATGCATCAGTAGAGGTCAATTTAACAATTAAATTCAATTAAATTTTTTGACAAAAATTAAATACAACAGAGTATTGTGAGGATGCCTGCAATTTCCGTTTCTATTGCTAGATCTAGTGAGTTTGTTCCGTTTGGGGTACTTATTACTATATTGTCATGTTCTTCGTATTTGTATTTTGGTCGTTGTGAAATGTTCTTAGTTGTTAATAACAAGATTTGTTTTGTTAGATAAGGCCAGCACACTTATTATTTTTTGAAATATGGTGGCATTACCATCGACAATCATTTATTCTTAGTCTGAAATTATCAGACGAAGAAATTCAGTCTTAATCAAACTGAACTAAACTGAGTCGAAAGCCATAAATGTGATAATGATTGCATTACTTAATTAGCACATAGAGAGTGAACGGTATTTTCATAGAAATCTTAACAACCTTCGGTATTGCTCAACAGTCTAAATCGCAAGAGCGAGCTATCTAACATAAGGATGCCCCAATGGGCAGGAAGAAGAGCCCGTCCTATATTCACAAACTTTCAGCAATGAGGGAGTGGGCATTCACATTCTCCCCATCCAGAGTGCTTCAATCGGGTGCTCTGATGGTCCCTCCCATTTCCATATTAGAGTATAAATTTGTGTAAAGGAAAAATACTACATGCCTTCGTATCTATTATACATGATCTTCATTCGGTTGATCCTGAAATGCAAGAAATGTTATAGAGTGTTAAAGTGTATAGTTCAGTGGTTCCGCGCTTAAGCACGTTTTCGTTCGTTTTCAGCGGAACAGAAAAACATTCATCAAAGCAACGATGCAACCAAAACGGCCACGACTGATGCTTATTATTGGGGCGCTTTCAGTGACCTCGTTCCATCCAACCGATCCGCATACGATTCTAAAGGATCCTTATGATTCTAAGGTCCTTATGATCAGCAATGATGGGAAGAAATTGTTGATTAGATGTCTACTTAAGAAGATGTCAAGAACTCATGCTACCTTCATAAACATGTGAAGTTGGAAATTGGATCGGATTTTTGGGATGTATTTCCTTGACGAGAAAGCATATGTATATTTGCTTTGATATTAATGAATCGTTTGGTGTGACGGAGCTAAGAAAGTTAATGCCTTCCTTTGTTTTTCTAAGGTGTGGCCTAGTTAGAATTGGAACATAGACTATTGCGCATATTTCGGATATAGGGTAAGGGGATGTAATGTTAGCCTAGCTCCTTGATTCGGCCTATGTACCAAATATGCCATTATTTCTTCGATAATCAACAAAATCATGTTGCTATCAGCATGACCGATTTATTTCAAAGCAATTGAGACAAAATCTATCAATTTATAGTAGTTCACTTTCGCGTAGTTTTCGATTTCCTTGACTTTTTAGACACCATGACTTTACTCGTTAAGCTGAACAGATTATCTATACGATCTTCAAATGATCTAAATTTGCCGAAATTGAACCTATAAACCGAATAATGCAGCCAGGATGTACAGAATATAGTCACATGTTATAAACTTACAGGTCACATTAGCAAAATAACAATGATTTAACAAGCAAACGGTGGGCCAATGTTAGGGACATATTTTTTTTCTATGTTCCCAAATATGGCCTGTTGTATAGAAAGCTTAGTAAAAATGTTGTTATTGGTAACATTTACAATACAAATGTCTGAGTTCCGGTTAAAGGTTGATCATATGGCTCATCTTAACACAAATTAAAGGAACAAAATCTGTGTAGAGTGAATTATAATGTTTTGATTGTAGAATAACCGCTAAATCATATGTAAAACTCACTTAAGTGTTTTTTAGCAGTTTAAGTATAGTTTGATTTGGGAAATTGTTTGTTGTGAAGAGCGAATACAGCTGGGAACGCCTTGAATCAGACAATCAGGAAGAAACCTGTACGAAGATTGCATTTTATAGAAACTCTATCGAATGGGACGAACTTACATCCATGATTAGACCTAATTTGGTACCCTTAGACCAACATTACATCCATATCTCTCGAAAGTTTCTGACTTTATAGAACAAGTTGTGTAGCTTTTTGTGATACATTTTACCAGATGGCTTATTAAACATATCCTAGGAATTGTATAGCTAGTTAAATTTTGTTTCCAGCCCAAATACTTTATGAGTTACAATGAAAAATGTAATCGATTGTTACATATTAGGCTGAGTCAAGGGACACATACCCTACATTAACAAAATAGTATTCTGTTTCAACTAAAATGTTCGATTTTGTATGAACTTTAGAGGGAAAATTCAAAAAGTAAATCATTTCGAATTCGAAGAAATTTGCGGAATTTTCCCGGAATACGTTTCATCAACCGACGCACATTGTTCTCATGCATCGTTTTGGCAATCTTATTCCACTTGGTTCTCAATTCAATGATGCTTTTGACGACACTGACTGTCATTCACCGTCAGCTTCCTCTTCATAGTAGCCCAAAATCTCTCTATCGGTCTGAGCTGGGGACAGTTTGTTGGGTTGAGTTCTTTCGGTATAATCTTAATCCCGTTGGTTTCATACCATTTTACTGTAATGACATCTTGCAAGATTTGGCCCAAACATCACAGGTTAATTGTGGGATCTGTTGAATAGCAATATTCACTTTTGGAGACATTCCGTTCTGTACAGCTCTGAATTAAATGTCTTATCATTGATTGAGAAACTAGGAGAATTTAAAAATAACACTTCATTAGATCACTTTAAAAAAAAATAAAAATTAAACCTTGAAACACTTTTTTCAAATTTTCGCTAGTAAACGCGAGCAAATTCCTTTAAGTTTCACTACAAGTATTGATGAATTGGCATTTGTCAATAAAACATCGAAGAAATTTGTGATTTGTGATTTCGGTAGATCATGGAACTTATAAAAATAAAATTAATTGTGCACAAACAACTAGAGAATCCTTCGTGGTCTGCCTCAAAAATAGCAAAAGTGTTAAAATTCTTGTAAGCAAGCGCTACAAGCATACTCTGGGTGTGAATAGAGCACAACGCATCTATCATAAAAGTGGCACTAGGGACAAACAGCTGAGGAGAAAGGTGTTGAGGTACGTGAAAGGCAACCCAGGTGTCTCCATACAAGATTTGGCAAAGGAATGCGATTCCAACTTTTCCACCGTGAAAGAAAATAATATAAGTCTTTTTGTGCCAGTAAACATCCGAATCGCTCTCTGAAAAAAAAATAGTTGCCAGAAAGTGAGCACGATTACTATACGAACGAGTTTTGACGAAATTTGATTGCTGTATTTTAATGGATGACGAAAAATCCTAAGTAACATTCCCAAAACCATCCAGCTTTATTAAGTTTTACTTAAGTGTTATGAAAGCCACAAGAAATCAATTCGGTTTTATTATAGCAGCAAGAGATGCCAATAGGTTTCAAATTTTAGTAAGGTTTATAAGAACCTATACAGCTTCTTTACAACGATCTTAAAACCTTGACATCTAAAATTCCTTTTACTCCTATCAAAGGTTTTATTTTGACTTTCTAAACTCATAAAATGCTGTTTTGAAATGCCGTTTTAGGACTCATTCATATTATCTTATTATGGTCAATTGAAAAATCATTTTAAAACCATTTTGCTTCCAGTAAAATGAAGTAAACGGCTAATTGGCATTTAGAAAAGCTACCAAGCGATCAGATAGTTTTATAGTAGCCAGTGCTAAGACAAATTGGCTTTTTGGCAAAACTGTGATTTCTTGCAATCGCCATATGAAATAATTGAAATGTGGAAAAATAAATACACCAAATTTTCAATGTAATACAATTGAACTGTAGATCTGCGACAAATTCGGTATTCTTAGATAACCTTATTGAATTCCATCAATTTTCAAGTTTCTTGATTAATTTATCGATATTTCTTTCAATTTTGTTTTTGTTGTTGTAAACTGGCATAATTTCCGAGGCGCATTAATTTTCAGCTCTTATCGTGCCAATATTCACCATAAAATTAAATGCGCATATGATTTGGAGCATGATACGCTATAAAAAAACTCAATTTGTTTTATATATTTTGCTATCAAACATAATTTCCCGCAACACTTGAGTTTTTTTTTATCCATTATTTACTGTTGAATGAATCAGAAGAGCAAAGAATCGAACAAAGCAGAAAAACAAAAACCAACCACGATATTGCCGTGAAGTTTGACAGCTGTGGCCATTCGGCCCTATACTTATTTTGATGCCAATAGGTTTTATGATGATTCTCAAGTGGTCATAACGCCTTTCGCTAGAACATTTTCAAAACCTTTATGGTCTTGGAAAGGTTTTATTAATTTGTTTTCACAACCGTCTATAGAGTGGGCTACTTTGTACACATTTTGGCTTTAAAAATGCATAGAGGAGGTGTTGGTGGACAAACCAGTTTTGAATGTAGTTTCATCAACAAAGCCGGGAGGAGTGCTATACGACTGGAATAGAACTGAAATTGTTACTTGGGATATGTCAAAATGGATTATAAACAAATCCCCGGACGAAAATTTTACCTGACAACTGGTCGCGGGGATGTCCTTTCCAGGTATGAATTTGTTTTTGCTGATAAGTTTGTTCGGAAACTAATCTTCAAGGAATCTGTAGTTCAAGGTTTTTATCACATCTCACACTATGACGTCGAAGGTTTACATTAAAGAGTGTCTGAAAAAGGGGATTTTACCCTTCGTTCGGCAACCCAAGATCAACGTTATGTTTTAGCCGGATCTAGCCAGCTGCCACTACTCTAAGGAGGTACTAGAATGACATGCTGCAAACAATTTTAATTTCGTAGCCAAAAAGATTAATCCTCCGAATTGCGCTGAGTTCAGACCGATCGAAAAATAGTGGGCAATTGTCAAGCGGAAACTTCGAGGATGCGGTTGAATTGACAAATGCACAACAAATGCGTTAAACGTGAAATAAGCTCGCCGGTACAGTGTTACCAGCGGCTGTGCAGATCATGATGGCATCGATCACAAATAAAGTGCGACAGTTCTTTCGAAACGGTGATATGTAATAACTTGTTATATATTCTTCAAATGCTGAATGAATACCCTTTTGTTTGACGTTTTGATCAAACGTGTATGTTGTATAGTTCTTGAGTTATGATCACTTGAATGCGTCCAAATTTACATTGAATCGGGCTTTATAGACCTATTACTATGCTGTCTATAGATTAAATTTTTTGAGAAAGTTCTGTGGAAAGTTCAGTTGGTAGAATATTTGTGAAATCAAAACATATGATTTTATTAACAGCCTGAATTTAAAATCATTCTTGCGAAGCGGTTTTTAATTTACTTCTTTGCAAGTGTAAACACAAGGCTAAGAAATATGAAAATAGGTGTTGTCTTTCGGGCCTCAAACGAACATTTGAGACTACATCACGCCCTACACTCTTGAGAAAAATGACCGAAGATGCTTTAACATTGCAAGTCCTTAATGGGTTGAATCATACCTATCGAGTCAGTTGCAAGTTCTTCATTACAAAACTGGACAGATCAGTGCCTTTAGAAGTATCACAGGATAGTATCTTATAACTACTCCTATTTATTATGGATATTATTTACATGCAAAGTGCTATGAGGTATTGTGACATCAACTCGTAGATAACACTGGTTTCTTTACTGATTACAAGGTTTTTCAAATAGCAATAAGCAAAATAAGAGCAGTTATTATGACATTATTCAAGACGTTGTCTAATTTGAACACATTCAAATTAGAGTATGATCAATTGCCTTCCCGTCTCAAAATCAGCCTATCATGTGCGCTCAACACTCTCCCCAGCTCAATGTGTTCAACTCCAGAAAACCAGAGCTTCAGTAGGCAAATAAAGTCGCTGTTGCACAAAACTGCGCAAACTAACTTTTTGTTTGGTGTGTCGACTTAATTCAGCCAGCATAAATCCTCCATCCACTGCATCGCATCTGTTGACATGCAGTGCTTGGTCCAAAACTCATACAGAACAGTCCGCGCGCTTCATCCAGTGAGAAATTCCATTCCTCGAAAACGATCTTTCTCCTGCACGCCCTCGCCCACCGTCTATCAGTTGCGAATATTTCGAATAGCAATTTGCATATTTTCCTTATTATTCATTTTTGCCATCCCGGTGCCGGTGTTTGAGAGATGGCGCGACTGCAGGGTTCTGCGGCAACTTTCCAAATCCCGAAAGAGTGGCGGCCATAGCACCCAGACTGTAGTTTTGCGCAGATAGTCAAGCTTTACGTTCTAATTTTTTCGCCCTTTCTCGCTTGCTTCGTTTTGATGCCCGCGGGAGCACATTCTTCTCCTGTTAAGGCCGTTGTTAGTGCCATGCCAAGTACTTAATGCGCTTTTGCCAAAATGTTTTCTCTCCCCGAGTTCAATCCACCATGCGTCTCCATAACGGCGCTTAAATGCCAAAAATTCTGCCTCCTTCGTCGAGATTCGGATGGTAACAATATCTATCTTAACTACTTCACTCTGTGGTGAGTGAGTGGCAGCAGGTGTTTTCATCAGTTACGCTGAGTGAGAAGCACTTAACAACACTATCTTCGCCCAGTAGTTACTTTATGTACCATACCCGGGTGCCAGAAGAGCAGTATGCGAAGAAAGAAAGCAAGCAAATGTGTGTAAGAAGTTGAAGTTGGGGGCTGGGCTGTCGAGTGCGCGCGCCAACTAAACTTCATCTCGTTATGATGTTAACGGCTGCTTCTTGCCTAAGCCATCGTCTGCACAGTTTCGTCACCACCGCCGCCGTTGCCAACCTGAACCCTGAGCCTGAACTCCCGAGACCGTGAAAGTGGAAAAGTGCCAAGAGCACATCACAGTGAGTGCGTCTTTTTTTCATGCTTTTACATCTCTTAGGGGAACGTTTTCTTTTTACTGCACTCTATCATCTTTCTCTGCTATTATGGCTCCATATGTGAATGCCTGGATATGAACTCGCACATTTCGTTTGAGAGGTGAATTAAAGGGAAGAAAAGACAAAGAGATATTAGGTAGGTGTACCTACATGGGACTTCGGATAGTGCTGTGGTGTAGTGTTTTTCGTCGGAATGTTTTCATACTGCCAACTAGGAATTTCTAGTTAAGGTCAACTAACTAGCTCTTCGTAGCAAGGGAATATTTCGAGAAGTTGATGGGTGAAAAACAGTGAGAAATGAGTTTGGTGGGAGATAATGGCTTATCAAAGCTTGGAACAAAGTTAGATCGAAGTAGTCTGCGATAGAAATCTGTTTTATTGATGATCTATTTTTTTCTCCGTTACATGTGAAATTTGCCTAACTAATCAGTTTGAGGCAATAGTAATTTCCGTCTCTTCCAGGTGCACTGAATGGCGTATACCCATGGTTTGATGCGTTTTGTCCCTGCTGATTCGATCAAATCTATCGAACCCGAAATTAAGGAAGGGAAAAACGTGCTACCAGAACCAAACTTCAAATTGTATTACTTCACTTCAGTGGCCTGCTCGATTCTGTAAATCTTGAGCCAATTGAAAAATGGGAGAATATCAAGCTGAACTATGTATTAGGTTCTTAGTAACGTTGAGAGATTCTCTCCGTCGACTTGCTCTTTCGTTAATAGTTTGTCTATTAAACGATTTGCTGATGTTTTTGACGTATTGGGTCCTTAATAACACTTTATATTATCGTACTGTGTTACTTTACTTTTACCTCGATTATTAGGATTTTCATCTCCAGTCTTAACGATATTCAACTATTGAGAAACGTGAAATATCGTCAAAACATGGTCAAATAAGAAACCTGAGCGTTTCCTATAGTTCTTTTAGTTTCTCGGCTGCACTACCATTAAAGACTGTATTCGATGAAATTTGGATACACAAAATAGGTCACCAAAAATTTTCCTTGAGCCCGATTCTTTTCAAACTTTCTGGAAATAAAGTACTACTAAATGTTTATGTTTTGACATCATTGGTTTATTGAACCTACTTCTCCCTCCCAACCCAAATTCCCGCACCTTTGCCTGACCCCTTTCATCAAATTTTGGGCAATGATAGGACCGACTTGACTTACTTTTAACCACACTTTCTTTAGTTCAAGTGCACTTTCTATCAGTTTTGGAGTTTTAACGAGCTTTGCCTTCATGATTGCCCAAAATTTTTCAATTGGGTGAAGTTCCGGAGTGTTTGGAGGGTTGACGTCTTTTGGTACAAATACTACATTATTATCTTTGTACCAGTCTAAGACGGGCCGGGCATAGTGGCAAGATGCCAAATCCGGCCAAAACAGTGTCAGGCCATCGTGAGCTCTCAAGAAGGGCAGAAGTCGTTTTTGGAGGCATTCGTCCTTGTAGATTTGTCCGTTGACGGTCCCAGAGGTGATGAAGGGCTGACTCATTTTGCCACATCCGCAGATTGGCAAGCGATCTTTTTTGTCGGAATTTTTTGTCGAATTTCGACAGTTTCTTCTTCCGTACACTCTCCGGAACGGTCAAATTAGAGGTGGCGACGTAGTGTTCCTGTCCTGGCATTTGTTTGCTGTCGGCTTTAATGTAGGTCCCATCGTCCATCACAATGCAGAACGGTTTTGTGAGCCACTCCCTGTACAGTTTTCTTGCACGAGTTTTGGCCACCGAGTTCTGTTTATCGCTCCGGTTCGGTGCCTTCTGGACCTTGTACACATGTAATCCAGAACGTTTCATTGTTTTCTGCACAAAACAAACTGAAACTTTCGCCTTTTTCGCAACATCCCTGATCGAAATGTTGGGATAACGCTTAAATTGGTTCAATACCATCCTGGCCTTCTCCGGATTTGATGTGCCACGTTTTTTGCCACTACCATTTTTCCGCTTGGTTGTCTTACGGTCCTTGAACGTTTTGATCACATGAGATACGGTTGAATGTGCGATTCCGAGCTGTTTTCTGATCCATCGATGAGAAGCGTTTGGGTTTTCGAAGTGAGTGCCCAAAATTTGTTGGCGCACTATTTCTTCATTCGAAGCCATCACTGAAATCACTCGACCGATTTTCACGAAACTCATTACACAATTGACACAACACAATGCAATACATTCAGTTAAAATTTCAAAAATTTTTACCCACACGCTTAAAAGTTACGAACAATTGCGTGTGTCCAAATTTCATCGAATACAGTCTTTACTACATGAGACATTATTGCTACAGTGATACGAAAATCTAGCGGGGAGTTGTGTATCATTCTCCTTTAACTTCTAAAAGCGCCATTTAAAAACACTAGCACTTGTGACTTTAAAAAAAAAAGCAACTCCAAGACCCCTGCAAGGCCTCCCGGGAGATGTTTTGGTCGGAGATACATGCCGTGAGCCACCATGAAATAACCACAAAAGTGTCCAATTCATGAAATTCTGAAGCATTTGACTAAATTTTCAATGCAATTGATTCAAAGATAACGAAATCGCGAGCAAAGTCTATTTTTCGTGGTCGGAATGGACTAATCGTTCAAATCAATGTCTTGCTGATGGTCAACGAAGTCTGTTCACTTGAGGTATTCTTCGAAGCCCAAAGTAGGCCGTGATGCATCTCTCTGCTAGTGTCATAGTCGGCGGTCACCAATGATCCTAGATACACGAATTCGTCTACTATGTCGATTTCATCACCGTGGGTGTGAATTTGCGATTCCGTTCTCGTGAACCTCTTCCTTTTATTTATTGTTTTTTCGATGCATTGATGATAAGCTCTGCTAGCTCTATTCTTTAGTCCGAGACCACTATCTTTTCAATTACTAGTTGCACTGAAAATAAAATTTAGTTCGTACTACGAAATCGATCGTTACACATACCAATCAAATCGTTGTTTTTTTACGACGAAATTGTTCGTATCATTTGTGAAGCAAGTTTCGTTTTCAATACCAGATGCGTTGTTGGAAACATAAAGCATTTGTATGTTTAAAATGAACATTCGTGTATTGTACGTAAAATAAAAGTTGTGCAGGTACAATATAAGAGGAAGAGTGATGGGCTAGTGCGTACAAGATTCATTTTATACATTGTATGACAAGGTGTACACGGCCATCAATTTTACTCAGTTTTGAGTCGCTTTTGACTCATTTTCGCCGACAGTGGAGTCACTCACATATGAGTTAATGTGACTGAGATTGGCTAGTGTACTTATCTAAGACATCGACGTAAATCAGATGGATGTTTTGGATATGTCGACTTGTCAAATTATATTTACTTTTATTTGATTGACTCCAATTTTAACGAAAGTGAGCCAAAAACGACTCAAAATTAAATTTGAACTCCTGGTCGTGAAATGATGCGAGATGACAAGCAGTACGAATGTTTCAGTGTTGAAATCCCATTCCTTGTGTATTCTTTCGACCATTTATTTCAACTCTTTTCAATGTTTTGCAGATGTATTGGTGAGAACACTTGAACTTTTTGGCAGCAACCCCTTTGGCTCAGTGAATCCTTGTTGTTGTTGAAGGCACGAGAACGAGAACGAAGTTCTTTTGCGCTCATAATTCCTGGTCTGGTATTCCACTACCTTGCTTGCGAGTAGTTGTTCGAGAGGATATGGTAAACAGTCGAAGCCTCAATCTTTCGCCTTTAAAAAGTTAAACCGTATGCTTTTTGCCGAGGTTTCTGTGCAGTTCGCCTCTTAAGTTTCGGGCGCTAAAATATGGTTCTTCTTTCTCAAAATCACGCCTGTATCCGTTTACATAATTACACTAAAACGGCATAAGATAATTAGTCCTACTGAAAAAATTTCGCCGTTCCACTGTTGATTCATGTTGGCTTTTGCGGAATTCAAACCTCTCTCAATATGAGAAGGAATACAATTCAGAGATTTTGTCTTTTTTGCAGTTTTTATGTACGGAAATATGACAAATTTTTGACGAATAGTCTCTCGACAAACAATCATGTTGCGTTCCTGCTTAATTTTCTTCAGCAAATGCTGAGTATTCGAAGTGAGTAATCTGCGAAAAACTGAATATAGTTGATACCTTTATCAATAATAACTACTGTTTTTGACAAAGACGGCAAACTATTCAGAATGTTTCTTAAATAATTAAAGATAAAAACATTATTCAGAAGCAATGTTTGTTTTCAACTTCTTCCTTTGAAATTTCATTTGCGCCACCCATTGATTTACAGTTGTTTCGTAAGTTTCGGAGAAAGCAGAAAAAAAAATCAAAGAATTTTCTCGATTGCCTCCCTAGCACGATGGACCCTTCAATATCGAGTTAGGAAGAGTTGACTGTATTATTGTACTTAACATTATAGTTCGTTCAGACTACAGCTGATATTACTTAAAATAAGTTGTCTTGCAATAACCATTGATGCCTCAAATGTTCAGTGGAATTTCTATGCCTTTTGCTATAAATAACCTACATTACCTACAACCTACAACCTACAGCAGTTATAGGTTGAACGTATTATAAAATGGTAACATTACTGTATTTACGAGACTTCCAACCATTTCAGTAAAACTATTAGTGAGAGCTGATGATCAATGCAAAGTAAATGTAAGATCTGCTTATTCAAATGTTTATTGCTTCCAATTTCATGTAATACATTCAACGCAATCAATGTTTCAAATGAAAATCCAGTTCAAACTACGATTTGCTTCTTATGTTTTCTTATCGGAACCATTTTTAGATCTTCTTTTTGTGACTTTGTGACTTTTCCATTTTCTCCTGCTCTAGTGCAATCTTTTGCACTTTTCTGGAAACATTTTGTTCCTCCAAACGTGCTTCCGTTGTTGTTTGTGATCATCACGTCACGTGTTTGTGATAATCAAGTTCCTGTATGAAAGACCATAAAAGGGTGGGCCCGTAAGCAGAGACACTTACGCGAAACACGCGAATATAGGGAAGAGAAGCTCATTCCAAAAGCAAGTTCACACCCACAGCACTAGAATCGAGCCCTCGATTGACAGAATAAACCCAATAGAGGGGGTCGAAGAGCCGGAATCGTTCCGCGACAGGAGGCAGTCCCATGCTCCCTATCCAAATCGGTTCATTTGGGTGCCCTGATGGTCCCTCCCTCTCCCCGATATGTGTTAGTTAATGTAATGTTATATTTAGTATATTTTGTTGTGGTCATTTGATTACTTACCTTGTGTAAGAAAGTTTGGCTGAAAGTAAAATTGGTTAGGGTTGTATACCGTTCTAAACTTATTGTTTCAATTTGATGTATTCACGTCCAAGTTGTCTTCAGGTATGGTATTGCTCGCGGTCATGGATAGGGAAGAGAACAAGCAAAAGGAGAGAAAGCATTAGTAATTGGTAACATGCTATGCGCATGTGAGAGTTTCATGGTGATGTTCCCATAACAATTGTTCAGAATGGTTCGACGGATGCGTATAAGAAATAATTCCCGATTAATAACCACTTGTTTACTCAACTCCATCACGTTAAGTTAGAGAAGACTAGAAACATTTTATTACGTGCTCCTTGATGCCATGATCTTCCGTCGCATCTTCAAGTGGTCATCACAAGTTGTCCATTTGGTTCAGGCACTTTTGAAAGTTGATGTGTGAATGGGCTCACACATGAAATCTACCGCTACCAGCTCGGCAGAACGCGCCCTTACCCCTTTCTGAACCGAAAGGCAGGGTTACTGTTTGAGCAATTGTTATGTGTACAAATTCATTCATAAAGATGGCTCTTCAGTATATGTCTAAAAAATTAGCCCATATTGTGAATTTATTTTAATAATTAATAAACGTTCAATAAAGGAGGCGAACATAAGGGAGTGGAGAAGAATAGTGCTTCTACCCTATCGAGATTTTTCCTGAACAAGTCAGAGCTTAGAGGTTATCTGTGCATTATTAAAGATTGGACTCGGAAGAAATGTGGCACTTTGCTTCGGGTGTAACTTTTTATCGCGTAGGTAGAAATTAATGGAATTTTTGGTAATACTAGTTTAGAGTGTTATGTTTATGTGTCCAAAATTATCGTGATTTGTCAAGTAGTTTTCAAGATGCATTCGAAAGAAGAGCTACGCCAGCAAATCTTGGGCGCGGTGATCGATAATCCTGGTCAGTCGCACAGATGGATCGGCAAAAGGCTTGTAATCCTCCATTCCACCGTGTCCCGCATTGTGAAGATGTTCCAGGAGACGAAGACCATCGAGCGGCGCGCTGGAAGCGGCCGAAAACCGAAAACGGAATACCCAGAGAAGGCGCGGAAGATAAGGCAGTACTTTAGGAACTACCCGAACCTTTCAACCCGAGACGTGGCCAAAAAGGTCAATTCGTCGAAGTGGCTCGTCCAGCAGACCATGAAGCGGGCTGAGCTACGTGTTTTTAAGGTCAGGAAGGCGCCAAACCGGACTGAGAAGCAAAACACGGTGGCCAAATTGCGTGCGCGTAAGCTGTACCGTGAGTGGCTGGTCAAGCCAGGCTGTCTCGTCATGGACGACGAGACATATATCAAGGCGGACACCAAACAAATCCCCGGGCTCGAGTTTTTTGTCGGTACGTCCCGCATGAAGGATCCGGAAAAGTTCCGCAAGAGAAAGATGGACAAATTCGCGAAGAAGAAGTACCTGTTGTGGCAGGTTGGCAATCGCTGCGAGTGCGGACGGTACAGCACCATACTGCAAAAAAAAAATGCGCGTTATAGGTCAACGTTAACCCCGTGCTTGGAATAGGGTCCCGGGTTACTTAAGTCGTTACCTACCCTATAGTTATTTAATCCCTGAAAATTTGAGAAGTATCCGTTTTAAAATGTATTTTTGGTGATCATTTTTGTGTGTCTCATTTTTTCCGAGTCCAGTCTTTAGTATGTGTGAATGTTACGGAACACTAGCAATCATATTCGAAAAACGCTGTAAATTTCTTCTACATTTTTACAACAACATTTCTTAAATAATCCGTTTTAAAAATACGTCATGACAGCTCCTTGAAATGCTAACCGACTGCCGGCAAAGCCTGCTGAGGAATACTCGCATGTTTCTTTCCAATTTTAATGTTCTGGTAGCAGAATTACTCGGAAACCGATTCATAGAATGCATCTAATCTAGCTTGCCGATTACTCTGATGACAAACGCCTATGTCAATAAGTCCCGCAAAGAGGTTCAGTTGCCAAAACTGCATGCCCCATTAGTTTTCAAACATTACACCACAGCATTGATCATTCTTCCGGAATCGTAACCCATAACCGAAACCGCAATATGTAGTCTGTTTCAATCAACGGAACATCAAAGACGAACCGTTACTGGGGTGGGGATGGGGTCCTGCTGGACAGCAGATCAGGCTTGATAGAACATGAAAATTAAATATATGAAACAAATGTAACCACTTGTCATTTCACATGGTTTTTGTTTGGTTTTGGTCAACCGAATCGCACATGTCCCACGGAGAGAGTGCCATTTGATGCATACGCAATGCCGTCCAGCGACCACCAAACGACGACCGTCCGCCGGACAGACAGACACCCAGACCACGAAATCCTAGGCTCAGAAAGCTTTGGCAGCACTTTTTTCACCTTTCATTGACCCGCACCCCCCCGCTTCATGATGGCATGCATGTTTGATAAAAGGGGGTAGATTTTAACGCAATTATTTGCGCACAAATAAAACACTCACCCGAGTGTTCGGCCGAGTTCCACTTGCACAGCTTTTTTCTCCCCATTTCGCAAACCGCACACCATCATCGCGCGCCGGGACTATTGAGGCGTGTGTTTGCGCTTGGTGTGTGTTAATAATACAGAATCCCGTTTGAGTGCCGAAAAAAAATCCATTCTTTCTCTTTAGGTCGGTCTTTTTTTTTCGAGGGTTCATTGTTTTTTTCCTCCCCCGACGGCGGTGGTGAGGGGCAAAAATTAAACAATACGCGAAAAACCAATTGCACTCCGGTCTATCACCGAAAAAAAACTAACAACAACAATAGACCGACCGACGAATCAACATGGCCTAACTAGTGGATGATGGTGCGTGCACTGCGGAATGTATTTGCGTGAGGCAATCAATAGTTTCAGCCAAATCCAGCGCCGTGTTTTTCCAAAGCCTCTCAAATGGATAATCAAATGGATGAAGTTTTTGGCGATGAAAAAAAATAACACTGTTTAATCTGGTAACAGAGAAAACAAAACAGTTCATTTTTGTTCGGCTTCAGGAATGGGAGATGGGGTGGGAGGGGCTAAATTTCGCTTTTCGTTTGAACCACTACCGCATGCACACAAAAATACACAGCCGGTGGTGATCAGTTTTTGGGAGAGAGCCCTGCTTGACCGATGGTGCGTTATGGGGTATAATATTGCGAGAATTTTGCACGCATCAGGAATTTTCGGATCGTTTCAGGGGGAGTCGGTGGCACACTGCATGCCTATTTTCAGGCGACGAGGATGATCCGATGGCAGCCGGGCAGCGTTGAAAAGAATTTTTCATCGGAAAGCCTGGCACCCTCGGGGGAAAATCGAACTCGAACCGGAGCGTCGGGCGGGAGGGCGAAGATGATGTTTGGCCGAAATGGACGATTCTTCACGCTTCATGGTTTGCTACCAGTAGTACTAAAGCGAAACGAGCGAGAGTAACTCCGACTGCGGATTCCGAGCTGTTAATTCGGTTTTCTGGGAATTATGAAAATATTGTCCCTCTTCACTTGAGTGTGACGACGGTCGGAGGATGTGGCCACAGGGAATCTCAATATTTTATGATAAAGTGATGGCTTTTTATTACATTAAAGTGATCTGTTTTGCTCGCGGCAAAGGGATGGAATGCTAAGGTGAATGCAAATCTCTTTAGCGGGGGATGAAAACGCTTATTCAGCAAGCCGCAAAATTGAGCAATTTGGGCGTTCTCAATCAATTTACGATTGATGAACGGAATGAAAGCGCTTTAATCACCGGCCGGTTGACGTTTTCGGTCGACCCCACGAAACAGTGGCACGTTCTGTTCAAACAAGCAGGAAAGCAAAACATGAAATGCAAACTTCTGGTCACTGTTTTTGGGGAAAAAGGCTTTTCCACAGCGCAGAACTGCAAACAAAACACTATTTTGCGCCGAGACCAACAGCAGCATCAGCATCCGGTCGAATCTGTGCTGTTGTGTGCTATCTTGGCAGGAAGTTTGGGTGAGGTAGGGGGGTTAAGAGCATATGCCTCTCTTCCTACATGCATGCCTTCATATATTCATAACATTTGCTGCGTTCAACAGTGCGGGAACGATTTTATTTATGATGCCATTAATTATGAATTGTTACCGACGTCTAACTCATTCAGCGGTGCTCAGTTGGGAGCCATGTTTCGAAGGCGATTTCATTTCGAGGGAATGTAGAAAGGATGTGGACTGTGAGCAAATTTAATCTTAGCCTTTATTTTCGTTATCCTCGAAGAAATTGAAATGAAAAAAAAAAATGTCGTTCAGGTGTTTTGTGTGAGGTGAACACGAGTTGTATTGTTGAGCTTCAAGCGAAAGGCAATTCCAGCAGGTGCAGCTGAGCATTATGAACTCGCGTAGTAAGAAGAGAATTCTTTAGAGGATGAACAAACTTGTAAACACATTCCATAATTTTAGTTTACCTTACTTTTGAATTATCATTTTCCTAGAGCAATAGGGTGTCCCAGAAAGTATAAGCACGATTAAAATTAAGATAAAACCAAATCGTCAATTTGCTCAGCAATTGGAGACACAATTTTTAGTTCAACTCTTCACCGTTAAACTCAAATTCGGTTCTTAATGTATTGCTCAATTCACTGATATAACTTATTTTGTTTAAATTTACTTTTAACTTTACAGTTATATTCACTTAACTTCAAAATGACTTCATACTTGCTAAATGCTCTGGCTTAATTCCACTATTTCCAAATTTTCTCGTACCCACTACTCGTCGATGATGATTAGGCCTCCCCCTGTCGGTTCAGATTGATGACGAAAAGAGAAGGTTTTATTTGTTATCAAGACTCCTTTTATAAATGTCAGTTGACGAAATTCGGAAGAGGCAGAAATCCAAAAACGTCAAAAAACGCTAGCTGTCTGTTGTATCGTCGAAGCGGAAACCGTTGAACAAAGGATCGGCTGCTGACGATCGATGATCACGTTGACTCATAGGCTTCGTTGCTCGCATATGCGAACACAAATTTTTTGGAGGAAATTTTATTTTCACTGGCAATCGCTTCTGCGTCTGGTGATTTTCCATCGGATGTAATTATGGGTATTATGGACGAGGTGAAACTTCTTTCGTCCTTATGTTCGAGAATGACCACTTCAATGGAAGCATGTCAAATTTCCAATGCTGCTGACCAGTAGAGCTGGCCCACGATCTAGCATTTGCCAGATCCAACCCGACGATTGATGTCACGACGGGTTGGCGTACTCTTGGGTCGAAAAGAATTTGGAGAAGTGCCTGAACCGATTATGATTCACGGAAACATATTCGGGAACTTCAGCAAAAAGCTAAAGAGAAGGCCATCAAGCGGAAAAAGGCGCGTTGCATGAACAGCCATAATGGCTGTTATGAAAGCAATAGCAGCAGCAACGCCCATAATAATCACAATGGAAACCTGGATATCACCAACGCTCATCGTGCAATTTGCAGCTCTCTTCTGTTGGACAATGACTTCTTAGCAGCAGCGAAAGAAAGATTCTCAGGGGCTCCTGCGCAACAGGGTATTAGGTTTCAACTTCAACAGGAATATCATTAATTAATCTAAGTAAAAGGCTCACAAAATTTAGAAAAAAATGTTTGCAAAATTATCAGCAATCAGTTCCCAATTGATATTTCAGAACAGAGAGCGAAATCAAATTATGTCCTAAACAGTTTTCAAGTATGTCAGAACAAAATTAAAATCAAACAACTTCCCTTCAAAAAAAATCATCTTGATGACAAAAATGCTGGAAACCCTGGTGACATTTGTGACTTGTTTTAGTAGTTTTTCCAGAAATTTACACATTTTCAGATGATGACCGCAATCTAAACTATTTTTCATTCTTGCTTGTATCTTCAAATGACATTAGAGTTGGTCAGGTACATGTTCAAGACAGTCTTGCTGGTTTGAAAAATCTTGATGCTGCGAAAGCATTTATGAAAAATATTGCATATGAACTAGCTTCGCATTTGTTTTAGCTCTTCAATTTGTCACTTGTTTCAGGTCATTTCCCAAAAATTTGGAAAAACTCATACCTAATACCTTTTTATAAGTCAGGTAAAAATCCGAATAACCGTGGAATTACTATCATGCCTAGCATCCTAAATCTTTTTGAAGTTATCGTCAAAAGAAAACTGTTTAGCCATGTAGAAAATGTTATAACAATTTCGTAGCATGGTTTTTCGAAGGGCACTTAACTTCAACAAACTTGTTAGAATTCGTGAGCTATTCATTGAACGCAATGGACAACGGCAACTATGTCGAAGCGCTGTACTCTGATTTTAGCAAGGCGTTTGACCATATTGACATTCCTCTGTTACTCTGCAAGTTAGGAAAAAATATGATTTAAGGATAAATTTCTTAAATGGATACAAACGTATTCAAGAAATCGGCAACAGGTAGTCAGTTTTTATGGGAGAAAGTCACACCCGGTTCATGTATTATCTGGAGCTCCCCAAGGCTCACATCTAGGACCTCTACTTTTTATCTTGTTCGTCAATGATATTTCTTACATACGTAAGCAAGTCAGAATTCTCATCTATGCAGACGACATGAAACTATTTATGGAAATTAAAAATGAACAAGTTCATGTAACTTATACAAACGAAATTTATGGGTTAATTATAGAAATCTAGTCGAGCAACTCGAATCGACCCTTGCCACTGTCGAGTCGAGCAAAATTGCGCATTACAGAAGCCGACTGACACTGATCGAGACGGCAACGGAACTCAACTGGTAACTGCAGTGTTGAAATTTTCCAAAATGTCTTTGAAATACAACATCATGCAGTAATTCATTTAGCTGTTATCTTCGACAGTCGCCAAATAAGTATTTACATTTTTCACTCTTGTTAATTACTTAAATGTTTTTGTTATGCAGAACACTTCATTGGGGCGCTGTTCCAAATTCCGGGGAAGTTAATGTGTGGACAAGTGACGATTTCTATTTCAAAGATGATTCAGAAGAGGACTTATTATCTAGTTATCACCAATCAAAGCGTGATGATAATGTAGCTATTGATAGCATTAATGCTTTTTTTGTACTTTTCTGCTAAATTTCTGGGAAGCTTTCTTACCGATAAAATCTCTTAAACGAAGTGAGATGGAAACCAAGGAATTGTTAGTCCTACATGAGTTTGTGTCCTTGCCCAAAGTACGATGTGTACGGTTGGGGAGATGGTGTTTACCATGTTTTAATATGGTGTTCTGAGCAATGAATGTCACAATGGTCATATCCTGCGTCAGCGATAATCTCTTGAATTTCAGGGAAGCTCTTTCCTGATCTACGACAAAGCTTTTTGCTGAAATACTGGGAAGTTTTCTCCTGCACGTTTAGCAAGTTTCCTCATGAACTTCCTGCCAGTCACTTCTGAATATCTTATAAATTCACATCTTACAACCCAACCCAACCTTCCAGGAACAGCTGACAAGTTTTTTCCTGAATTTAGTTACTGTTTAAACTTCTGGTGAGTCCCATCCTGAAATGCAAGGAAAATTACTCCAAAACTTCGGGAAAGTTCTCTCCAGAATTTCTTGAAAAATCTTCTCAAATTTATTGGAAGCTTGTTCCTGAACTTCTGAGTAGTCCTCGTCGGAACCTCAGGGAAGTTTTCTTCTGAACTTTGGGGAAGTTTCCTGAATTTCTTGAAAAAATCCTGCTTTAACTACTAGGAAGTACCCCCTGGAAAGTTTCTTCCTGTTTTTCTTAGAAGTGTCTACCTGAACTTCCGGGATATCCTGAACTTCGAGAAAGCCTCATTTGAACTTCAGGAAAACTCTCTAGCACTTATGAGTAGTTCCAACTTAGCTTTCGGAAAATTTCCTTCGGAACTTCTGGAAAGTGCTCTCCTTCAAAGAAGTTTCTTGAATTTTTTGAGAAATTCATTCATGAACTTATAGGGAGTGTTCTCTCCAGAAAAGTTTTTTTCCTGAAATTCTGGGAAGTTTTTTCCTGAGTTCATTCTATTTAAACATCCGGTTAGTCCGATCCTGAACTTATCAGAAAATTTCACCGAAACATTGGGAAAGCCCTCCCCAGAATTTCTAGGAAAATTTCCTTAAATTTTTTGGGAATTTCCTCCTGAACTTCTAAAAAGTCCTCTTCTGCACTTTTGGGAAGTTTTATTCTGATCTTCGGGGAAATTTGTTCCTGAACTTCTGAAAAAATCTTGCTCAACCTACTAGGAAGTACCCACTATTCTTCTTGATAGTTTCTTTCTGTTCTTTGAAGAGGTTTTTTCATAAACTTTGAGAACGTTGAGAAATTCTCAAATGTTATCTTCTAAATTACGGGAAAGCTCTATAGCATTTGTAGGAAGTTCCAACTAAGCTTTTGGGACGTTTCTTATGAGTCACTTCCTGAACTTCAGAGAAGTTCTCTCCTGAATTTCTACGACGTTATGAGCTTTGTGGAAGTTTGTTTGGAATTTTTTGCGATATTTTAGATAGCGCCCTCCCTGGTTAGTTTCCTAATGAACTTCGGTAAATTTCGTTATCCTGGACTTCTGGAAAATCCATCTTGAATTTCTGGGAAAACTCCAAAACCTCTGGAATGTTAAAAACTTCTAAGCAGTCCTGTCCCATAAACTTCTTCCTGTAGCCCTGAGAAGTCCTCTCCTAATTTACTGGGAAGTTCTCTCCTCAACTTCTGGGAAATATGATCTTGAACTTCGAATATGTTTGGGATACTCCTGGGATAGTAGTTCAATAAGAAAATTTCTTTCTATACTTCAAGAAATCTAGGATTAATTTCATAAACCACTTACCACCAGGGGTGATTTCCTAATCAAAGTGCAAATGTACTGTAATAATGTGATTAGAAGTAGTCTAGAAAAAAAATTGTCAATTACTCGTTTCCGAGCGATCGATTGAGTCGACCAACTCGACGAAAATCTCGACATCTGTAATAGCAAAATTGATCGGTCGAGCAAAATGACGGTCGACTCGATTTCTATAATTTGCCCCATAATTATTTGACAAATGATGCAAAAAAGCTTACAAGAAATAAACGTTAAGAAATCTAACCGAATTGCTCTCAGTAGAAAACGAAATACACCACACCTGCTTCTTTAGGAACTGAAATTGAAGAAAAATGCGAGAGAGTCAGAGATTTAGGTGTTATTGTAGATTTGAAGCTTGATTTTATCGACCATTACAACACAATTATCCATAAAGCAGCCCATATGGTAGGTTTCGTTAAACGGTTTGTTCAAAACATTGTACGTTGCATATGTTCGATCTATTCTAGAGCATTGTTGTGTCATATAATCCCCTTTTATGAAAACCTATGAAGAAGAATTAGAATCAGTACAAAAATAGGCTGGAAAACATTTCCACGTTGCGAAGAGAACGAAGAGAATTTGCCATGATCTCTTTTGTTAACGATATTGTATCAGATCGCATTTCCATCCCAAATTTATTATGTAAACTTAATTTCTACACTCCGTCGTGGCATTTGAGAAATCGAAACTTGTTTGCATTCAATACCAATCGGACAAAGCATGCGAAATTTGGACCAATTAACTTGTCTCTCTATAATCTGCATTGTGAATCTATTGACTTAAAAATGTCAGGCAGCAACCTAAGACATTATTTTATGTCTAGGTGGTCTTCCGGTCCATTGGTTCTGGTTTTCGACCACATTTCGGTGCGTCCGTAAAACTTAAATCTTCACCAAACTTACTGATACTTTCTAGTTTCGTCAGTTGACATACACAGTTAAAAAGAACCATACCATTTTCTGCGTTTTCTAATGCACATAAAGGGAATGCTAAATATATTTGGCAGAAAATAATGAAATATTTCATGTAAATTTAATCTAAATAACGCCTGAATCAAATCTGGTGTATGAAAGATTGCAAACATTGTTGTATGGCGCATAAAAGATTGCAAACAATTTCGTTGTTTACGCCTGCTTTGGCTTGATATTAAATGAGGGGAAATTTTACGCGCATGTAAAAATTCATTATTTTTTTCTGTGTATTGAAATATAGGGAATAGCGCACCATTTGTTTTGTGCACAATCTGTAAACGTTTTACGGGAGAAATTTTTATGACTTCATTGCAAAAATTCACTTTCTACACTGATCATCTAACCATCTAATCAGTATTCTTACGTCAGTCGGTGTCTTGTAGTTTCGTGCTAAAACTTTCTGGGACACTCTTCATAATACACGAACATGTTTTCAGATAAAACTTATCAGAAGTCATCACAACAGCTACTTTGTTGCATGCCATTTTAAAATAAAACGTCGAATTAATTTATTGGTTATTGATTAATATCGAAACCAATATTTCTCGGACATGATTGATCAACAGCTTCAGGGTAACACTGCTTGATTGAAGTATGACAAAGTAGATGAAATTTTATCTTTGCAGCATATAAACTTCGGAGGGGGCAGTACAGTACGAGCTCGTAATAAAGAACTCAATATTAGTAAGAACCCTCAATGACCGGAAAACATAAATTTGGCCAAGTAAAAATTCTACGTTTGCTTAACGTATTTGATAACAGTACATTACGTAGTTGCATCTTCGTTACTGATTAGAATTTTTGTAATTGCATAGCATAGAGAACCACGAGTCCTCCCTTAGCTCAGTCGGTTAAGGTGCACCTACAAAACAACACATGCTAGAAGTGGCTGGGTTCGATTCCCGGTCTGGTTTAGGAATTTTTCTTTAGGGAAAATTTCTCGAACCTCCTTGCCACACAATCATACAAATGCAAAAATGGTACCTAACATCGAAAGCTTCTAATTAATAACTGTGGAAGTGCATGTAGAACACTAAGTTGAGAGCAAGCAATAAGCTTATTGTGAAAGCAATAAGCATGAAATGCTAAGAAAGAAGAAGAAAACCACATAGATGGAGCTTGAAATTTAATAAAGGCTGTTAAGATAATTATTGTAACAAACACACAAAACTTCACCAGACACATTCCAGACAATAAAACAAATAAATGTACTTTTTTCATAACATGTTTCTTTAATTTTGGCACATCCATATCGATAACTGTTTTCTCAGCTTTTCCCATTTCAATAGTAGCACATTTGTTACAATAGAGTTGATGCAACTTAATTGTGCCTCATTTTAGTCATAACCAAGGTGCTGCAACCATATTTTACGGTTATTTGCTACTTGAGTTTCTTTCCATCTACACTTTTTTTTAGCAATTCCAATTCTACTTCATTTTCTTTTAGTATTCCTTGGTTGGCTGATGCTGAAACAAATAAAGCAATTTTTTGTTCGCACTAAAAACACATATGATTGAATTTTAATAGAACAAGGTCACGCACCGAAAATATATCTTAGTTTCTCGTAACAGAAAAGGTTGGTTCTCTGTGTAATAACAGCTGATCTGACAATAATGGATGTTAATGCTCATGGTCAAGCACAATGTATTTATTTACCATACCCATTGAAGTAAGCCACTATATATAGTTTTGAACCGATTTATCTCAAGCGTTTTTAGCTCTTCTTGTTTTTCAAAGAAATAAATCATCACACTCCGAGAGCATCCTTACTGTTAGTTTGAAAGAAACATTCAATTTTCTGCCTTTTCTGATGCACATAAAGGGAATGCTAGATATGGCTGGAATCAGGTCTGTTGTATGGAAGCTTGCAAACATTGTTGTATGCTATATGAAAGATTGCAGACAATTACGTTGCTTACGCTTGCTATGGCTTTCAATTAAACGGGAAAAGTTTCGGAATTACGCTTGATATACACAGAAAAAAATAATGAATTTTAACAGACTCGTAAAATTTCCACGAGTCTGTTAAAATTCATTATTTTTATCTGTGTATATCAAGCGTAATGTATGTTTCTAAATATATAAGCCACCATCATATTTTTGATTGACCCGTCGTATCATCAAAAGTGGTTTGAATGGATGCCATTCAAATAATCGATTTGGTTTATACACACCGATAAAGTGAAACACTGAATTTGGCGTGGGAATCAATGTACATCGCCACTTCCGACAACCCTCTGATGAATGAAGACGATGCGCCAATAATTTCCTCTCTATTTCATCTGACGAAACTGGAATCCCAGTAGAATATTGTTTTACTCCTCTCGACGTGTATTGTAACGCAATATGAATACTTGTTGTAGTATTGTACATCGTAACCAGTCGGACATCGTCCTGTAGATGGGCAACATCTAGCCCGAAAGCGGTCGACTAAAAAGGTAAATTTAAATCCCTTTTTACGTTTTGTAAGAACAATAAGTATTGTGTCCTGTTTCGCGTCGCGTCTCTCGTGTGTACTTCTGTATTATCTAATGCACATCAATGGAATGTTAGATTTGCCAGAAAATAATGGGATATTTCATGTCAATGTAAGCCAGATAACGCCTGAATCTAGCATGTTTTATGAAAGATTGTAAACATTGTTGTATGTCGCATAAAAGATCGCAAACAATATAGTAGTTTACGCCTCCTTTGGCTAAGATTTAAACGAGGGGAAATTAACGCGCTTGTAAAAATTCATTATTTATTTCTGTTCAGGCTAAACGGAAATACAGACCGGGAAAAACGGGAAAGTTTTTAATTCACATGAGGCCACTCATGTTCAAATTCAGTGTTTACTTTGCCAAAAAGAACCCTGCTGTTGTCAACCCATCAATCTTTTTTCGAATATCTCGGTGATTTCTAGTGAAGGTGAACCTGCAGAGGTATGAAGTTAGATATTATGTTCAACGAGTTCATTGAACTAAACCTTTCAAGTTACATATAAATGAGTCAATACCCGAGCAAAGGATTCTACCAAATTGATAACAAATTCTGATACCATGTTATCAATGTTTTATCACTGAATATGTTATCATGGAGACTGAATAAATAGCCAAAATAACATAATAAATAACAAAGAAATACTCGTTGAATACCACAATTATAGCTTATTTTTATTATAACCGAGAACATCTTGATAACAAATTCTGTATTTTATGCATATTTATTGAAAAAGTTTCAAATTATGCTCTGAATTTGAGATCGAATTCTCACGCTAATATCTGATTGTTTTCTATATAATGCAAAATTTCTTGTTCAAATATGCTGGTAATATTTATAGCTTTTCATTGAATAAGTAACGTTTGTCATATATATTATGTTTAAAATGATAACATATGATAACAAAATGAGCCACTGGTGACAAGTAAATTTATTATTCGGTAACTGGTTACCTATATGATACCAGCTTGTTATTTTCTTTTGCTACGGTATTCCGTAACATTTTTATGAAATATATAATGGCTTCTTGGCCGTTTCTCTGATTGAATTAAGATTTTTTACTATGTGCCGGTGAAATTTTTCTCAAATATCAAAACCATCTATTTTTCAATATCTCAGTAGATTATGCTCAGCCATTAACTGTTTCTCACAATGCCGCTGAAAGTTAACCAAGTTCGAAAATACCTGCTCCCTCTCCCTTACATCCTAGCGGCACCATAAACTGCTCTGAAAATTTAAACTATAATTCATGGCTCAACCACTGATACTCCTACTCCTTTCAGAATCAACCTTTCGTATCCACTTTGCTGCCGGAACCACCCCAAAGTAACATTCGGAATTGCCATTCACCATTTTTGCCATTTTCTTCATCGTCCAGGGATTGCAGTGTTCCATAAAATCACGGAACATGTGTTCAACTTCCTCTGGAACCGGTGCGGCGCGCACACCTCGGCCAAACCTTATTTACGATATATGTTTGGATGTGTGTCTTTTGTTCGGCTTAGTTGATGTTTCAGGGAGAGAAAAAAACCAATTCCTAGAAGCATTCTGCATCTTTGCTCTTTTCGGTTCCGTCACTAGTCCGGAGCGGTGGCAGCGATGGGCTTTGCCGGATCGGTAGGTTTTCCTTTTTTTTTGTTGTTTGGATTAACTTGTTCAATTTGCCTACCACCACATCATTCGCTGGTGCTATGCTACTTACCTACTACTCAAAGGTGCCCGGAGGCGGCGGCTGGAAAAAAAGCAAATCAAATGTTTGTACAAAGGAACGAACCGGGATCTCGGTGTAAGGTTATATGCATACTCACAACCTTCCCTTCTTCTGACGGGTGGGCAGCAGCAAATTCTTCGGCAAGGATCAACCCAAAGAAAGGCAAAAGAAAAAAGGCAGCCCAGAACGCGCAGAATGATTTTATGCCCTGTCTCTATTTATTCGGGGGTCAGAGCAGAGATTGTTATCAAATTTATATCCGACTAAAAGGGTTGGATTATACGGTTCCATTCTACGCTCCGCTTTGGGTTACAACTTTTGGCGCTCGAGACCAAACGGAGCTCCTTTATCTTATCTCGCCTGGCAAGTCGGGAACTTCTCGGAAAAATACTTTGTAAAGATCGAACCACGGGATGCGGGACTGTGCTGCGGGGGACGATGGTGGAGATAGCTTTAACTTTTCCCCATCGCATCGTTCGAACTCAGTGTGGCAGCCGTCTCCATTTTCGCTTCTACAAGATTCGTTCCCGAGATTCCGGTCCCAGTGCGGTTGCTGTAATCAAAATTTATCCTCGATTTTTCTTTCCGTGTTTTTCGACGCTGGCTGCTGGAAGATTGTGCTGTTTCGATCGCGAAACAAACAGAAAATGGAAGCATCATTTTTACGGTGAAATCGCACGTGGTGCGACGTTCGTCATTTGAATACAAAAGTTGACGGTCTGCAGTTGATCATCGAACCGCCAACGGAAAGCTCTAAAATGTTAGTCCTCCCGGGAGAGTTGAATTTATGGGATAAATCAAAGCTTTCATGTCGTTATCTGTGCGGCCGATGGTTTGGGGGGTGCGTAAAATAGCTTGAGTAGGGTGCGAGGTGGTCACTTGGGAGGGGTTCGGAGGACGAAAAGCCTAGCGCGTCAGAAGGGTTGAAAGGGATCTCCGGCACAGGCAACATTGCTCACATATTCTGGTTTCATAGAATAATTATGATTATTATTCAACACATTATTTTCAACAAAGCCGGCGTATTATGTATTCTGGTGGCTTGTTCGCTTCGGATAAATTATTTAAAATTCATTCCATCGGATTTTCCAGTGTTTGTCCGACCGACCGACCAACCGACGGACCGGTCAGTGATGGAAAGCCGGTTATCTTGCCGCTGAGGCAATCCGAGCGTGAACTAGAGTATTTTGAGTTCTGAAATGATGCATTTTGGTGAACTGGTTCGGAATAATCTCTACCACTGTTTGAAATCATTAGACGCTAGGTGGGTTTGGGTTATACTTTTAAAGCCCTTTGATACTGATGAACAACGTCTTCTGTGCGTAAACTATTGAGGAGAATTGAAAGAACGTTTATTTTAAAAAATCTAAGATTACAAAGTGAAAACTTAAAAACGTAAGGCATTTTTAATAACAGACTGGTATTATATAGGGTAGGGCAGTAGATCAGCAAAGGCTCTCATTTCCGGCAAATTTACTGGAAACATCATATGTACCAATAATTTCGATTTGTTATATCAAATCATTCATTTGGCACGTTAGTTCGATATGATAGCTACAAAACCATGTTTATATCAATGGCGTCAACTGTACTTCAATCTACTTGTGCACTGACTTTCAAAACACAAACAATTATCAGAATCTTGTCAACTATAAATGTATATCATGTGATCAAGACAAATAAATACCTTTCTTAACCATCAAATTTGACTCCGCATATGTAGCTCAGAAAAGAAAGGTCTGGTCTGTGTGAATGTTTTTTTTTAGTTCTTTGATTATCGAGATTTTCAGTCCTGGGCTGGTTCATCTCCCAATCTCTCATGTGTGAATGTATTTCATGAATGTTTACAACCTTTCTGCATGCAAAAAAATACAAGTACTCCAAACTAAAACCTGTCCACGTTAAGTTTTGGACACCAACATAATAGCAGCAAAAAAAAGTTACACTTCATGCAACAAAACCGATAGTTTATTTCACAATAAAAGAGTTATATCTACATTTGAAACAGTTCATTAAGAAGTTAACCCTTCTCTCTGTAAAATTCTCGAACTTTCTGAGGTACACCCGCCATCAGGTTCCGTACGACATCCTCAGATACGCCCGCCGTGACGATGCTCCATCTTCTCTTGAAATCATCGGTACAATTTGCTTTCTTCTTAGTTTCGAAGAGTTTCCGCTTAACTAGAGCCCAGTAATTCTCTATTGGGCAAAGTTCTGGACAGTTTGTTGGATTGGCTGTTTTTGGTACGTATTTGACCTCTTGTACCTTATACCATTCCAGGACGAAATTCTCATAGTGACAAGAGGCCTAATCGGGCCAAAACAGAGCTGTAGTGCCGTGTTTTCTGATGAACGATAGCTACCGTTTTTGCAGACATTCTTCCTCGTACACATCCTTATTGATAGTGCTGGTAGAGACGAAACTTTAAGATTTTCAACCACAACTACAAATGGCCTGCCAAATCAAATACTTCTTCAGGCACTTTCTTTGTCCGGAAATGCCCGGCATCGGCGTTCCTTTGCATTGTGGTATAAACGACTCTGATACTGTTTCATCGTCCATTATGATACAAGAAAATGTTTGCAAAAAATTGGTGTAAAGCTCTTTAGCAGCAACTTTGTACGCCTTCAGTCCTTGCCTCTGCTTCATTCTCTGTACGTATGATATTTACTTCCCAACTTTGTGAGCCACATTTCGCACACATTGGGATGTTTCTCATTAACGCCTACCACCTTTTTGTCCATTTTTTGGGAGCATACTTTGCCATTTGTTCCACTTCCAACCTCATCAGTCAAGCGCTGGTCAAATGATTTGTCAAGATCGCGTACCGATAAATTTGGATTCTGCTGGCGTTCGCACGAAATGCATTTGTACAATACCACTTGATTCGACCTTGAAAAAAAAGTCTCCGAAATTTAACGTGGACAGGCTTCAAGCCAGTTTAGGGGTTTCGATGAAATGCAAAAAAAAAAAAAAAAATGCCGGAATTGCGATGAATGTTGGATTTTCAACAATATCTCAGCAGTCTGTGATTTTTGTTTTATTCGATTATTTTCCGTCGTACGCCATCACCTGGACCCCCTACATATCAACACGTGAGCCGGGACCAACGGGTTTATTTCCTTTCCGAAGGAAGACGTGACCAGATTTTTTCGCCAAAGACCGACCACGACTGGGATTGAACCCAGATCCATTGGGGTGCCATTAGCAGTCACACTCACCACTAAACCACCGGCGCCTATTTTTTTCTCGACGTTCACATTACATATAATGGCAAAATAAGGGCAATAAATGAAGTTGAATGGTGGGTTCTGCTTTGTATGACAGAATATAAACCTTTTTTTTTTTTCATATCATCTGAAAATAGTAGGTGGTTATATAAAGAGGGTGTCGACTTTCTTAATAAAATTCCTCCAATACAAAACCAAATGCATTTTCCTTAAATCAATCGACCCAAAATTTCCCCATAGCATTATTGTTTAGGTTATTGCACGAATTCAAGTTGTTTTTCTGCTTAATAGCATAGAAATGCAGGCAAGAGTTCATGGCCTTTTTTCTGGGATGTCACAGGTTGTACAAATAGTCCCTGAGCTCAAAACTTCAACAATATTTGTCGGCTATACAAGGTAGCAGTATGTGTTCAATCATGTTCATTCAATCCCCTGGAAGGTCGACAGACATTATGAGAAAAACTGGGTTGTTCTAGATTATCCAAACAGTCCTGTAGTTCAAAACTTCAGTCAACCCTCACTATCTGGTGTCTGAGAACTCCCTTCTAGTAAATTGAATATTTCCGAAACATACAAACGTAAGATTCTGACACTTGCACGACGAGGTTTCTTAAATTATTCAGTTTGTCCCCCTATATATCTTTTATATGAAAAACGATTGTTACACAGAATTTAGAGATATTCTTATTTTACTTATATCCGAAAAAAATCATTGGCAGGGTGACATCTGTTGGCAAATATAAATGAAGATGGAGAAATTAGAAATCCATCATCTGGGCAGTGTTGAAACATTTCGAGGACCATTTGACTGTTTTCCGGAAGGTTTCATCAAGGCAAGACGCGGTACTGTGAACCGAACATTGTGTTAGAACGTCATAAAGGCTTTCAAGTCGTTATTCACTCAACACACTCCGCGCAGTTCTCGTTGTTGATTATTTATAGACATTGAATCACTGAAATGTGTACAGTGAGAATGGCTCGTTACTGCCAGCCCCATTCAGTTGATTCATTTGGAGTATTTCATTGATTTTGATCAATCACAGAGTAGCAACCATTGATACGTGCAGTAAAGCTAAGCTAAGCTAACAAACATTGAAAGATAGTTTTGATATTTTATGTCATACTAACTTAAATGGTAGTCTTTCCTCTTCAACCAGTTAGGGTGTCTAACTATAAATAATGGTGAAAGCGATTTGACAAGCGTTGCAAATAGCTTTTTTTTTGGACCAAAGATACTTCATTTGACATGGCTTGTTTCGAGTGGCGATTGGCCTCTTTTTTCATATTATTTTTATATCTCTTTAGATAATTAGATAGGCGACAAACTTTTGAAGAAAATACAACAAGACATCTTGGGCGAACACCAAGCGGAAAAAAATGATAAATTTCTTCGAAGACCTGCGGAATCCAGCAAATGGGATGGACAAAAATCCCTAGCGACTCCACCGATCGTCTTCACCATAATAATTTACCTGTGTTACGAGTAAGGACTTCTGATCGTTTTCAAAAAGCATAATCAGCACTCGGCTGAGAATAATTTCTTAGCAACTGTAATTGAGCTAGTTTTCAGTCAAATTGTCAAGCAGCAACGGAAGAAATCAACGTTGTGACTAAATATTCAATGCAAATCATATTATAACAATAATATTTTCAAATATTGGTTTTGGTTCACCTCTTTGGAAATTCCCCTCTCTGATATGGCGATACCTTCTCAGGTGCATTCTGGAGCCCTTGATTTCGTTAGGCATTTTTTGTTCTTTTTGTCGAATTATAGATGTGCGTTTTTTGCAGTGTTCCGCTGGTTCATAAAATGTTTGTTGTTGATTGCAATTTGAAGCGATCGTAGTCTCTTTTCGTTATTTTGGCCAAACTTCCACAACTACCCTTGCGAATCAATGAGCTCAAAGATTTCCAGACTTTTCGGCAAACTAGAATGGTTTAAATAGTTGAATCGTGTAAACCAAGTTCGTTGGCTTGATTATTTTCTTGCGTTGAATTTTTTTAACATTTCTTTCGAATCCCAGGCAATTTTTCCAAATCCTATATTACTATGTTATTCTATTTTTCATATTGGAAAGATGTAGACCCTAGAAAAGGCCTAGAAAAAAAGGAACCGAAATTTTTTTGCAAAGTATTTCGATGTTCAAAATCATGACTTATTGTCTTGTTGCGAGATGTAGTTAATTTTTAACTGCCGCAAAATCGTAAGTTTTAATTTATTCAGAATCTTTGAAAATAAAGACCTTCAAACATACTGATAGTTATAGGAATGTTGAAAAATCAGTTTTACTCCATTTAAAAACAATTCATCTCATTTCTCATGCCTGTCATCCCTTCCTCTGATTCCAGGTTGCTGTCTGACGATGCATCTGCAGACACCTTACCAACGTACGTACTGCAATTAATAAACTGTTCTCTGTCACATGGCCGTTTTATTTTATGTTTACCGGTCTGGCTTTTATGTCAGGTCTTTTACTTGGGTCAAGAGTTCATAAAACTTCTCGCTGCTTTCATAGAAAGCATTTATCTCTGTTTCCAAGATAACATATGTTATTTAGCCGATTAAGGAAAGGAAATCTTTTTTTACACATTTACTGAATCCTGCCCTAAATAGGTAGAGACCTGTTGTGTCTTATTGAGTTTATTATATTATTTTTGTACCGTTAAAAGACCCATGTTTACAGGGTGAGTGGAAATTTCTGACAGTGAAGTATATGGTCATAAAAATGAGATGCTTGCATGAAATTTCATTTTCAATGTGTTTCCTGTTTGGTATATCCTTAACGTTTGTCTCGTGACTCGGGTTTGTCCTTTGGTGTTATCCAGTTTGCCCAGCATGTAGCCCCATGTATTGAAGTCGAGAGGATTCCAATCAGGCGATGAGGCAAGCCATTCTTTCGACTAAATTTTATTCGGAAAATTGTATAGCTTTTGCCTGGTGGGACGGCACAGAGTATTGTTAGAAGAAGCATCATGTATTCTTGAAGTGTTTCGAAAGGCAACAAAACGTTACACTGAAAATTTATTTTCGTAAACTAACTTTCACTCGTTTCGTAAACATGAATCTTGTAGATAGATCAAATGTTCCGCATATTGTATGGAACGTTCACATTGCTTTTTATCTGGTGAAATGCTATCAAATACACCACTGGATTGTTCAACTGACTGCATAACTAATGGCTGCCTAGCTAACGTCTTGCTAGCAACAACCTGCTGAGCCAACCTAACAAACTCTTTAGCAGGAAAATGTAATTGTTCGTCCTGAAAAGGACGACTTCAAATTGTCTACATTTGTATTAAAACTTTCTCGGTGAAGCGGCAGGTTATTTATTCAGTTTCACGATGAACCTTATCAAAAGATGGCTACCAACAGGATCCAACAAAACCCCACAGTGACCCCACCGACTGGGCAAAAATAAATTACTGTCTTGGTCAGCCGACTAGTAACTAATGGCTGCCTGAATGCGCCAACGGCTTGCTAGCAAGTTGAAGGCAGTTTACCGTCCAGGGTCTTTGCCGCCGCCAGCTGCCAAACCAATACTGTGAACAGTACCGAACTGCTTCAATGCTACCAAAAGTATGAGAAATTTGTGCCCTTTATATCGTTCACTGCTGCATATGAAACCTCCCTTGCTCACATTTGAAATCTGTGATAGGAAACTACTGTGCATTTAGTAAATTCAGCCTGCAACACGGAATTATATGACAACTCCTTTTATTTGCCCTGTTTTAAAATAAGGTTACAATTAATCAAAGATAATTTTTCATTGTTGAATTTATACGCGGAAACGTACATCAGACTTATGGCTGAAGCTGGCAGGATTGGGCTTGTGATTTATGCGTTTAAAACAAAATACATGAAGGGAAGAGGCTCACGAGAAGAAATCGTGTGGCAACATAAATGCTTTTATGGACAAATTTGCCAGCTCCAAAAAGAAATCATAAAACAAAACCAAATGCAAACAAATACCATTAATTTGATGTTATTTACAAAACATGCCAATGAATCTCATTTAAGTTACCAATCGAAAAGCAATCCACAAGTATCCATACTTTTCTCTCATCGTTCCCGAGTAATAGAATGTGCTGCAACAGTTTTCCTCAGAAATTAAATTCATTTGGATGTTTTGGTCCGAACGGCCACTAAAACCTTTAAAGCCAGGCTTCCTCTGTCCTTGCCCGTTGGAAACTCAAATTGAGTTGAAATTGTACAAAATTGCTGTAATTCATCCTACACACACACACATTCGGATGACCTTTCTCTGCTCCGCCACGTTGCTTCTGTTGCACTTATGGATGCTGTTGGATGCCCGGTACTGCTGGCCACAGACCAAAACGACCACCCACAGTACACTAGACTACACACACACACGCGCGCGCCGACAAATCCTCTCTATGTGTACCCCGTAGAACTGTCTGCAGTCTTGTGCACATCACCACCACCTGGATCAACCGCGCTGCTCGGGAATAAACCAACAGTCGCCCATGAAGAAGGATTAACAAGGTTTAGAGAGGAGGTAGGGGGGTGAGGTGCACACTGTAAAATTTAAAATTTCGGATATGTGTTGCATCCCGGACAAGGCTCGACGCCCAGTCCCCAGCCAGTCGCAGTGGTAGCGCAATGGGCTTCTCGGTTCGTTGCATCTTTTATGCATCAGCCGCATATAATTTTTCATGTATGGATGACTGGAAAAAGCACATCTAAAATTAATATCATCATCTATGGCCACCGCCATTGACCGAATGCTGCTGCTGCTGCTGCTGGAAGCTGCTAGTTGGTAGCTGAGTAGCCAGAGTAGTTGTACCAAACTCCACTCAACCGACGACGACGACGACGACGACGCCAAATGCACAGCGATGCGGGATTAGGTGAGGACGACGATGACGCGAGGGTCGACATTAGCAGTGGCACCTTGTGCAATTTTTACTCTGCATTCCGGGTACATAATCGCTTTCCGTGAGCATTGGATCCGTTGTCGTAGGTGTAGGTAGGTACATAGCATCACTGGCTGGCTGGCTGGCTGCCGTTCCGATGGTGGTGGGAATGAATGTTGTAGGTGCCGTCGTGGCATACATAAAACAAAAATTCTGAGGTGAGCTGAATGTGAATTTTATTTCGGTTTCTTCCTCTTGTTGTTCTCCTCCCGGGAATGAACGAGAAAAAGAGGTGTCATGCTCAACCTGGTTCCAGCTCCGGGTTCCGATTTGCGAGGAGCGGCCTTTAGTCTGTTGCTGATGGCTTTCGGATACTTTTTTCTCGCTTACCTTGGCAGAACGACTGGGATTTTCGTTTTTTTTTCTTCTTATTCTTCTACTGTTGCACCAGCAGCAAACCAAAACGAAAGAAAGATAGAGTGCAAAATCTGGCTGGAGATTCTTGATCTTGGAATTTGTGCTTCTCGTGCGCGATGGCGGAGGTTCCCTTGTCCGTTAGGAAAGCGGAAAGCCATTCCCGGGCGGAATATATTACTTTGGGGGAAGAAAATATCACTTCCTGGAGGAAATAAAATTGTTTAAAACGGAAATGCTTGATCCGGAATGGTGCCGTCGAGATACATGGATTGGGGGAAACAAGATGGAGAAAAAAAAGACTCAAGAATAACGACCTGGTGGTTTTGCAATCTGAGAGTCTTTGGAGTGGTCTCGGTTGTTTTACATAATAGTATTTTCTGATATAAAGTATGGCCTCTCACGGCGGGCGTTTGGCCAGATGCAGGGCTCTTTGCCGGAAGAGACACGCTCGTTAAAGGAATAAGATATGCAATTTCGGCGAATAACTTTGACGTCAAACTGTAGTCTTGTTATCTTGGTTTAATCTTTCAGTAAAAATGTATATAACGTGATCTAGAAACACAGATTGTTTAAGGGTACTTTTACGATTTTGCTAATTAAATACCATTTTCGAAAGTTTCATTGCACAATTTAATAGATGCCGTATAAAGGTATGTATATACCTTCAAAAAATGGAATAGTCCCTGTTCTTCTTCTTCTTTTAGCATTGTTAATGTTACTCAATGACGCTTTGATATTGTATTGACCCAATGAAATCAATGACCCTATGATATTGTATATGACTAATCAAAAACTGTTGCTGAAATAAATTACATGGAAAGGTTTCAATCTACTGATTCAAATAGAAACAGTAGGCCCAACGCGTCCCGTCTCTAATATAAATGCTTGTCATCGTTAGTATTACATAAGTTACACTTTTCTGTGGCTACGTGCTTCAGATTATTTATCCATGATCAGATATTTACCCATGAACAAAAGATTCACCCATTTCCTTGCAATTACATTCACTTATTATTCCTTGAGCAGACCAGGTAATTTGGTTATCCATTCCATGAAACAAATTGATAAACAAAAACATAAGTTGCCACGAAAACGGAAATTATACTTTTAGTCATTCCCTTATGATCAGATAGATCTCACCAAAGGCGTCTTCACTCCAAGTCTATTCTTGCAAAACGAAGAATCCTTCGAATGGTTAAAAATAATGATTTAAAAATTAATATTTTAAAGTAAATTAAATATTTTCATAAATTTCCCTTGTTGACTACTCCCCTTTTTTTGAGTTGGTCACCTTAATGACGAAATAAAAAAAATGTAATTCAAACATTTCACCACAAGGAACAAATCTATCTACCAAATATCATCAAATTCTGAGCTTTTTTTCAAAATATTTGAAGAAGTTGGTCAGCTTTTTCTTCTAGAAAACTGAATAACTTCTCTTAATTTGTTTGAACAAGCGGTTATTCGACACTTATGTTTGTTGGGGTATTTTCTTATATATGTATATTTTATTTTATGCGCACTCTATTTTTTATGGAGACATTATAATCCAATCGTATTATAAGAAGAAATCATGAAAATACCTTTTTTATAATTTTTGGTGGTGTTCCATCACAAAGACTTCATATTTTTAAATTATTTATTTTTTATTTTTGGAGCTCAAACATAAAGCATTGCATTAAAGATTATTAGAGATGCCGTAGCCGGTTTTGAGGGGTTTCTGAATACTTATAGTTTTGAATACTTATATTGTGTTTTGCTTTTTTCTTTTAAAAAAAAAATGTTTTAAAAACAGTTTATAAGAAGTTAATATCTTATTGATATCAGACGTTAAAGATTTATAATGTATTTATTGTATGTATGTATGTATGTGTATGTAAGAAGCCACCATCCTAGCGTGAACCTTGACCTGAATGCGGTTTCACTTAACAGAAAGATCATGCTTGTTGCCGTTCTAAATTCAGCATACTGCTGTATGAAGGGCCAAAACGGGTTAGGCAGGAGACACTTACGCGAAACCAGCTGGAATGAGAGAATCTCCATTCAACAATATGATCCGATAAAACGAGTAACAAAATACGCAATTCAATCAAGCTTTCCAATAGATGGTTTGTTTGAGAAAGACGCGTCTAATTCATTACAACTGTTAGAGTGAAATGTACCAATCATGAATGATAGGCACATCCCCTCCTAAACTCCGGTTGGCTGTCCGCTCCATTGTCCCATTGCAACTTCAATAATGCCCTGATTCTCCCAAATTTTCTAAATCAATAAAGTATAATTAGGTTAATGCAATATATATCAAATATATAATCTGTGTAAGGCAAAATGAGTAGCTTGGACTGGATAATTTTTGCGTATTAAAAATATTTATAATGTATATATTTTCTACAAAACATCATTTCCAAGCTTAGGTTCGGTTCTATATAGGCTGTTCCCTCCTTTAGGCACACCTCTTATATTATTTTGAAAATACGAGGTCTTCTATGTGCTTATCTTCACGTTCTTTTATTATCGCCTTTGTTGTTGATTGTTGGGCAATGAGAAAGCGGATTCGCTATGGAAGGTGTTATTGTGGTGATATTTAGGATCCACATATAACTTTGAACGCATTCTTCTTTCCTATTTTTGTCAGAGATCATTCGTTAGCTGGCAGTATAAATGGAGTGAAGGAGATCTATGGCAATGGCTAGATTCTATCAATTCAGGGGTGTCGAAGAAATCTTGATTTAGTGGGGTGGATGTTGGTCGATACTTTCGTGTGATGTCGCGCCGCATGTCGAATCATAATTCTATAAAGACTCATTCATATCGAGTTGAGCTGAGAGACAGCAATCTCTGTGAACGTTGGCATGGTTACCAGGACGCAGATCACTTAGTTTGTTTTTGTGCTGAGCATCGTGGAGTCCGATCAGAGCTCAGTGGTACCCTTTGGGCTCGAGCTATGTATCGATTCGAGACATTTTAGCTGTGCGCGATCTAGAATTCAGCAAACTTACCTATGTGTTTTTGACTAACATTAACCTTAGACTATAGTTTGATTAACCAACTTGCTTAGGTTAAATTTTTGAGGATTGAATGTGTGTGTGTGCGTGTGTTTTTTAAGGCCTCCAATTAGTTAACTTGTACTAAAATTTGTAGTTCTAGATATCAGAAAACTTATGTTTTGTATACTGTGTTTGAAATTCCCACCTCAATTTTCCCATCCATAAAATTGTAAATCCATTTAAACTCGAGACGACGGCGAGTAATCGGTTTTATTCCTCTTACTTAGTTTTAGTTTTTGTTTAAAATTTATTTAATGTTTATTTATATTATGAATTTTTTTTCCTGTTAAGTTAATTCAAAGGAACCTGAATAAATAAACATGTTTGAAAAACTTAGTATTTTTTTTTAATGGAATGAATTCACCAAAACCGCTCAATTATTATTATTTAAAGCAAAGGTTTCAATCGTAGATGAGCTGTTTATCGCATCGAGGCTTTTCATTGGTATCAATCAAATTCAACTCAGAAACTCTGCGCTGGAGCATTTGTGGCCCGTACTATGTCTGGCAGAATATGCCGGTTTTCTAACTCCCCTCTCCCATGTCACATATTTTGAATAACCATCAAACATTTTTTGTATGGATCGTCATAGTTTACAATCTATTTGCCCAAAAAGAAAAATTAGACCTGATTTATTAATGTATGTATGTATGTATGTAAGAAGCCACCATCCTAGCGTGGGCCTTGCCCTGCATGCGGTTCCACTTAACAGAAAGATCATGCTTTGTTACCGTTCTAAATTCAACATACTGCTGTATGAAGGGCCAAAAAGGGTTGGGCAGGTCCGTAAGCAGAGACACTTACGCGAAACCTGCGGGAATAAGAGAATCTCCTTCCAGCAGTATGATCCAATAAAACGAACAACAAAATACGCAATTCTGCTATGCTTTCCACTAGATGGTTTGTTTGAGAAAGGCGCGTCAAATTCATTACAACTGTTGGAGTGGAATGTACCAATCATAAATGATAGACACATACCCTCCTAGACTCCGGTTGGCCATCCACTCCATTGTCCAATTGCAACTTCAATGATGCCCTGATGCACCCTCCCATCCCAGTATTTGAATGTTTTAAATCAATGAAATATAATAAGTTCATGCAATATATATCATGTATAGAAAATATAAGGAAATAATGTTCATCGAGTGTGTGTAATTTGATGCCTTAAAATGGGTAGATTAACTGAATTACGCCGTCGATATTGTACTCCTTGCATATCGCCATTTCTTAAATGATGATTTCAGATTTAACGCTGTGAATCCTTTCTGTTGGTTTTCTGTTATTATGCGCTGCATCTCAAAATCTACGAACAAAATACTATCCGACAGATGTAATAAAACAATAACAAAACAACAAAGACCTAATGAGTTCGAATATCTGCTAGCGATTCAGTTGAAGTCAGATCAGCATCGATTTGCATAGAGGAAAAGTGTATGTTACCTAGAAATCCTGAAAGCCTGAGTAATGGAAACAATGGTAGTGATATTGATAAAAATGTTATCAATATATAAGATAATGTAAAATAGTTAATAATATAAAATTATGGGACCATACAATATAGAATTATAATAATAATTCAATTTCCATATTTTAACGACCCACGTGTTCAATATGAACCCAAAACGTTATGGAATGCAGTAGTGCAGAAAACAAACAAAAAAATATTCAAAACTACTTAATAAAACCCGGAAAGTCCATTGATGATCTGTAATAATATAGCATATGAAGAATAGAATTACTTCCACTGTATCGCTCTGTTTCTTTGTATCGGTTCACATTGGTATTAAAGAGCTTATAATTAATTAAATGGATTTACCTGCAACATCATAGTATCCTCTCATGACATAAAATAATTGAATTAACACTAATAGTATGATATACGTAAAATATATGGCTACCCTCTTATTGACAGACTTCAGATGTTTCATCTTTTGTAAAATTGATCATAAAGATTTAGCATGAAGTAAATGATTACCATTATCATAGATAAAAATTTCAATTTATAGATGTATGACGTTTCTTTTTTGAAAAGCAACAGACTACTCCAAAAGACTTTTTTGAAAAAGTTTTCTCTATACTCTTTTAGTTACATTCCAAAGCTAGAAGTATAATTGATCGAAGAGCCCGGTTTACCGACTCTCTAGCCCTTTACCGCCATTTAAATACACTTAAAATTCAAAGAACAAATGTTAACGCGATCACACAGCAGTCTCTCCACCAACCAATCCAGTACACCATCGGTACATATCTACGATTCAACGACACAGAATTAAAAATGATCATGCTGTCATATCAGAGCAGCCAGTAAACGAGTGGGTTTCACCATCCATAGTACTATAGGAGACACTCGACTCTTAAAATATCTCGTTCTCACTCGTTTCCTTCAAGTCAACACTGCTCTTCCAAACTCCCAACGATGCTCAGACAATACGCACACACATACTCTACCTTTCTCGCTGCATTCTAATTGGATCGCCTATTTTGACTAGTCTATTCGCACACTAGCACACAAGCTTGAATTGTGGTTCTTTTTTATATACTTTTCCTCCTATTGCCGCGTGGTTCTCGCTCACAAGCGTTGAATGGAGTACACTAGGGATGCCTCATATCTATCTTACATTAGAGAATGTTGCATATAAGGAATTTAAGAAATATATATATTTTTAAAGAATGGCACAGTATTTGTTAATTACAAAAACACCCTCTATCATTAGGTTTATGATGAACAGGGAATGGGGGATAGTGAAGAAATGTCAAAACAACATCGGTATAGCTCAGATTTTTTTTTCAATATGAATCAATTAGTATCAATCAGGATAAAATTAAATTATGGGTTTGTCATTTATTTGATAAACCCAGAAAAAATACCTATAAAATAATATAAAAAATAATAAGGATTAGTTATGGCGAGTCTGAAAATCGGACATCCCTGGCTGGCTATAATCGGCTATTTTTCTTCTTCCAATTGCTCAGACAGCTTACCTTAGGCCACAAAGCAATATTGGGTATCGTAACGAATATGAAAACGAAAACACACAAAAACTCAGATGATCTAACGTGCAGTCCACTTTATGCGACGTCTCTGATGTTCTTCGTGCCATGCATAGAGCTCTACCAGAAGCTATCACATGACACAAGAAAACAACCTCTATATCTAAGCAAGTGGTGGACAGAATCCAATAGCATAATATAAAAATTGGTAACATAAAAATTTCCCCTCCTTGCAACCGTTTCGAAAGCAAGCAAACATTAGCCGACCAATTACGGCCTCACAAACACTAGCATTCCCTTTGCGCCCGGAACTCTCACACACCACAAGGGCAACCTATACGACAAAACGCTTCGTGCAAATATTTTCTTCTCATTCGAACGCATAGGCGAAAGTGAAATGTAAAGAGCATATAGCATAGCATTTCTGTATCACTGTGTACCCTTCTTGTTATAAGTACTGCTCTCTACTTCGAGCCACCACCAACACATAAAAAAATATCACTTATCTGGTCACATCCCCTGTATCAAGCTTATGTGCGCCTGTGTGGTAGTATCAACTCGGCCCATCAAATCGATCATCCGTATCGCGAAATAATATATCGGCACTTCACTACACAGCACTAAAAATGAATTTGATCAATGGCCACAAAACAGTCGTTTCGCAAGATTCCTTAACACGATATCAGATCACCACAATGAAATCCATATGGAACACACGCGATCTACATTTATTGCGCACTAAATTCAAAAGAAAAACTCTTCGGGGAAAACTTCTCTACGAGAGAGCAAAAAACACGACCGTTCGTGCCGCTTGATCGCTCTCGCTATGACTAGACCTGATTTATTAATGTCCTCTGAAAACTAGTTTCGCATAACGGTGGTGAGTCACAGTTCGCAGCGGTGAACATTCGTCCCGAAAGTTGAAAAAATTGAGTTACCAGCCAAATATCTCTCCAATAACAAAATTGTTGTTACCTGGGAATATCTGAGATGTACTATTTTGGTATTGTCTCACCTCAACATTTTTATGGCATTATCTTCAGGTATTTTACCTCTTATGCATCGGACTTAAATACAAAGGCCAGTTATCAAGTTATTCGTTACTGTTCAGGAAGGAATACACTTTAATAAGGAACCACAACTAGTTATGAAGTCTTTAAGCCGGTAGAAGCCGGAGAAGCAATCGAAGTAGATGTACATACGCTTTGGCTTATTTTGCTGGAACATCAAACGAACCAGCCATCAGTTTTGTCCAGTAAATATGTGATTATCGAAATCCCTAGTCAAGATGTCCGAAGAAACGTCTTATGTTAGTTTTAGCGATAAAGCTAAAAGGTTTTGTTCACAGATGTAGAAAATGATCATTCAATTCTTCTTAGCCTACGTCATGTAGGGATTTAATCGGCTGAGTTGGTATCGCAGTGATTACCCGTTTTGCTTACCAAGCAGATGGTCGAGATTTCAAACCAAGGCCCGTACTCTTCGTTGCAATTTCTCACTTTGCCCCACTAGCCTTGAAATGGAAGCAGTTAACTCTGCCGTTTTCATTGATCGCATCAATTACTTCCGTGACTTTTGATAATTAACCCTACTCCATTAACTCAAAATTGATAATAACCCTACTCCATTAACTCAAATATCCATTCCGCGGTAGCGTGAAGAATCAGATGTGTATTCAGTCTTTAGTAACAACAACTGTCGAACTAATCATCCTTTCGCCTTCCCGAAGACTGTAAGAGGACGTGACCGGCGCCGGTACTGGCCTATAAATAGAATGAATTAGTGAACATGTTCAATGAAGATGGAAACTTATTCCAATATGTGGTTCTCTGTGATATATGAGATTAGATCAGTAGCGGAGGAGCATCTGCGATATGGACGTTTAAAACCGTAAGATACGGAAAATTGGAAAATTGTTTTAACAATTTATAAATTAACTACCTACTTCAACACTCCAAAAACTACGTAACGTGTTTTATGCCTGGCTTCAAATTCGTGGCTCTATTCCACAGCTCTAAATCAATCAATCGAATGGTTAACGTTCAAAAATCATCTTCAAGAAAAGTGCCCCAGAAAGCCCCCTCGTCATCCCGGATTTACCACTGTGAATTTGAATTGAGATTTTGACGCTAAATCCCTCCCTCCCGAGCAAGCCAAATTGAATTCTGAACCCTACCATTACCGCTCACCAGAAAGGGCATTCAAATAACGTTTCGCGTTATTGCTAGTCATTTATCCACGTTCTAGTCCTTTCCATGTAATACCTGGTCGTTTGCATCCCCGAAACAAGCGGCTCGGATCGGGGCTGTATCTAAACACCACCGCGCTATTATGAGGGTATGGTCAATCCTATTTCACTTCCCCTCGGTCGTGCCCAACCCCTAAATGGTCGGTGATGATGGTCGGATACCTGTGGCCAAAATCCTTCTACCAACCACACCCCCCTTCATCCACCGGCTGTCATGTTTCTCTCCCTGTCGAATAAAACCGATCGTAAATATTCAAATATGTTACACGGTCCGTCGGACGAAAGAGCTTTCTTATTTTGCTTACTTTTCCCCCGAATCCACTTACCCCGACGGTTTCACTCTCCATCATTGACAACAACGACGATTTCCCCAAGGAAACAAACCGGCATATCCAGTCCTGATACCAGGAAGGTGATGACCATCAGAAGCCAAAAGTGCCAGGTCAACTGAGAGGGCGACTATCCCTCTTTTGCCTCGCCACGTACCACTTACCTACTGACCGTCAAGACAAAACAAATAACAACAGTAATAAAAAAAAGTTCTCTATCACCCTTTTTTTAAATATTCATCTCATGTTCCGTGTAATGTGGAAACGTCATAACGGTCATATTTATGGCCGCAAAGTACCCCCCGCTCGGCTTGGCTAGCGCATCGACGGACGACACGGAGGGAAGTTTTTTTCCCCCAATTTCCACTTGCTTAATTATTCAAACGCTGGCGAGTTGGACTTGAGCAGAGATTGAATTAAAGAGCTTTTTCAGGTGCCACACAAAACCAGGATCGGCAGTGCGAATATATGACCACAGGCCCCAGTGCTCTCTCACTAGCCGTTAAGATGCCACCGTGTGGGCCGTGTGAACCGAGGTTTAGTTCCCGAAAGGTCGCAGCAAAAGGATATACTCACCTCATCGAGGGTGTTGAAGGTGGTTGTGGGGGAGGGAAATGAGAGCCATTAATATTTTCCTCATTAGCAATTCCACAAGCGGGTGAGCAAGGAGGGAAAAAGTGCACCAAGTGGGTTGGGTGGTGGTACTTCGGCCCATCAGGACACACCGCAATGCTGAAGTAGTACGAGAAAAAAAAAAAAGGATTCTTCCGAAAGAGGAACGGGACAAGGTTCGTGCCGTGGCGTTCGTAGTTGGTGCTGGTTTTGTTGTGATTTAAATTAATTAATTGTGCTCTTTTTTCTATTTTAGAGTTCGTGCTTTGGTTAGATGAGTAAACGAGCGGGTGAAAATAGCTCGATGGGGTTTTTTTTCGGGGGGAGGACGGGTCGAACAAAATCAGAGCTTGTTTGGGCCCAGTTCCTGGGATTGCGGATAGTGGTGATGTGTGCCGTTTTTCTGCTTCGCTGGATTGCGCTAGTCTTTTGGATTAATATCGATTGGACCGCAACGCAAAAGGGCAGTAAATATTTATTACGGAGCCAGGCACGGAGGGAGATAGAAGGACGCGGCGGTAGAGGATACCATATCGCCGCATTCCACCTAGTGTTAGCGCTATATTATGCAGTAGTTTCATGGTTTTGTATCTAGACTCGTGACGCGGAATTTAATTTCGATTCATCATCCGGAGGTAGTTGCGAGGTCGACTTCAGTCATTTGTGAATTTTAGTTTTTATATATTTTATCAAAGTCATTGACAAGTACGTGCATACGTGTTTAATCTGAAAAATCTGAATCAATATCTGAAATCGGAAGACACTTCAACCGATTTTTATTTTATTTTAATCTCAGGCAACAGTTTCCACTGGTTTCCATTAAACTATGAGGCCAATTTAGAAGTCGTGTCAACCGTCATTTTGATCGACAGATCTATTTTTGCTATTACATATGTCGAGATGGAAGAAATTTTGTCGAGTTGGTTGAATCAATCGATAGATTGGAAACTAGTGACTGATTTGTCACATTTTGTTGAGTAAGATATTGTTGTGATACGCGCTTTCATTGGTTAGTGTCATTTGACTGAGCAAGGTAAGAAATACACTATACCATTTTTTTGCCATCGAATCAACAGAAAATAATGTACTTATAACAAAACAAATTTATGCCTAAACAAATTTCCGCCAGTTCCAACTGCTCATGGAACTGATTAAAATTAATATGGACATCAACACAGGCTTTTGTGGCAAAACTAATACTAAGTAGAAGTGGTAGAAAATTGACCAAGATCTCGATTCACTTGGAACACCAATGACGCATTTCACGCCAACTCATCCAGTGTTTGGCAGCATTCTCTCAGAACCTAATGTCACTTTGTGGATGTGTAGACTATGTAATTTCAAGCAACTTTGCATACTTTGTTTTTTTTTTCAAAATTTATCTAGACTACCATTTGAAGAGGGCTTAAGTTTTTTGATAGATTTTTTTAAATCAACATAACTCAAAAGGAAAAGACTTACAAAAAAGTGACTTTAAGAAAATCGTCCTAACTTCAATGAAAAATATAGTAAAAATTGTAAAATCGATTCTAACACGGTAAAAAAATATTTTAAAATATAAAGGTAATATGCAAAAAATGCCTTTTTTTTAATTGGAAGATTTTTTATCTTAATAAGTTATGGTCTCCAACACCCCTATTGAATCCAATAAAATTTAGCAGTCATAAAGAAATTAATGTATTGAATGTTTGGTAAAAAACAATAATCATCTAGACTAACATATGAAAACGGTCAAAAACATTAAATTTCCCTTAAAATCAGTAAAACAGAACCAAAAGTGTACGTTTAAACTACAAGTCAATCATAATTGCTGTTTCGGATATTCCTATATTTAGAGATGATTCAAGTATGGCTTTATATATCTTTAAGGTGGGGGTGAAGGAAGGTCAAGATTTGTTACAGAATGTGTAAACGGTATGGCAAAAATTGGGCCGCTGATAAATCTAAAAGACGTCATATTTGAATCGTCTATTCATGGATATGCATCAAGTCTTATCAGTTTATAAAATTCTAATTTGATAAAACTTGATGCATATCCATTTCGTTAGAATCAGAATCGATATTACATTTTTTTTTCACAAAAGTTTAAACAACTTTCTAAAAGTCACCTAAAACTTTTTATCCTTAAAAGTGCCCATCGTGCAATGTATGGTGCACTTTTAGAAAATTATATTGCCTTTATTAAAACAAAATCGTTCATTTAGCCATATTTTTGCAAATTGACTTAAATTTTAAAATATGTCTTCTTAGCGTGTAAGAATTTATTTTACTATTTTTACAATATTTTTTATAAAAGCTAAGACGATTTTCTAAAAGTCACTCATACATCACTTATTTGTAAGTTTTTTCATATTTGAGTTATGTTGATTTTTAAAAAAATCTATCAAAAAACTTGAGCCCTTTTCAAATGGTAGTCTAGATAAATTTAAAAAAGAAACAAATTATGCAAAGTTGCTTAAAAAGACATTGTCTTACCACCCACAAAGTTTCATTAGATTCTGAGAGGGTGCTGCCTATCACGAAGACGGTTTGGCGTGGAATTCGTCCAATGCGCCTTGGGTCGGAATAACAAAAAGTAAATTTTATTTTCTCGTTTGAATACTATTACACTGAGGTTTTTTTTTTTGCATGGGGGATACGTTCCACTCATAGTATGGAACCGTGTAAAAAAAGACTAAATAGAGTTGATAAATTCACATGCTTATACATTTTCTATTGCTTCGATTTTGTTTGTATGCGTTACCTTTCCATTCAATGGTCAAAATACAGTTTTTAAAATTTTGAGTATTTACACCAAAAATTGTGATTTTTTTTGAAAAACTGCCATATGATTACTTTTGGCCCAAAACGTAAAATGTTATTCGAATTAGGTCGATAAGTTGTTCCGTTCTGGAGTTATCGCCGAAAACAGCCCGTGTAAAAAAAACCGTGCAAAAAAAACCTTAGTGTACCTTTGGGATCCTAATATTGGCTATTTGGGATTCTAATGAGCTGTTGAAATAAATATTAGAACTCTGATTGTTTTTCCCTAAAGTACCTCTACACGCATAATTTCAGTACATTGGGATTTAGAAATCTACCCTCGAGTTAAGTAGTTTATGAAATTAGGCCTAAATTCCTAGTAGTATTGAATTATAATACCCACATCTTAGAACATATTCTAAAAAGTTCAGAAGAAGACTTCCCATAGCTTCAAGAAGAGACTTTCTTGAAAAAATATAATTTCTCCGAAGGTCAAGCAGAAACTTCTCAGAAGTATAGGGAGCACTTGTTAAACGTTCAAGCTGGAATATTCCAAAAAAAATCAGGACAAAACAAAGCTCGCAGTTCAAGCTTATATTTTCCAGAATTTCGGGAGATAATTTCCACAAAAATCAGAAGAGGACTTCACAGAGCTTCAGGAAGAAGTTTAAAGAAGAGGACTTCTTAGAAGTTTGGAACTTTCCCAGAAGTGATGGAGTCCTTCCCAAGAATTCAAGATGCAGGAGTTTAGGACCAAACCTCCCCGGAGTTCAGGAAAAAACTAACCAGCGATGGCACCATCTATATTTTTTCAATAATTCAGAAACAAACTTACACATACTTCAAGACGATACGTCCTAGAAGCTCATGAGAGAATTTATCTGAAGTTACGGAAGTTTAGAAGTGCTCGAGGGTTTTCAAGAAGTTCGGAGCAGAATAGTTCAGAATTACAGAATGAGGATTTCTCGAAGCTAAGGAAGAAACCCCTCAAAAGAACAGAAAAAAAATATTCCAGGGGGTACTTCCCATTAGTGTAAGTAAACATTTCTCAGTTATTCAAGATCAAACCACCCCGAAGTTCAGAAGATAACTTTCCAAAAGTTCAAAAGAAGACTTCTCAGAAGTTCAGGCAGAAACTTCGAACAAATGTAATGGAATATGCTCAGGAAATAAACTTCCCCGAATATCAAGAAGAAACTTACCGCTGCCGAGACGGAATTTATAAAAAAAAAATCAGAAATTCAGGAGAAGACTTCCCAAAAGTGCCGCAAGAAACTTTCCAACAGTGAAGTTGTTAAGTTAAGTTAACATTCCAGAATTTCAAAATTGGATTTTCTCGAAGTCCACAAATTGCCAGTAAGGCCTGTACTCGAAAAAAAAAATGCACCAGACAAAAGTGTTCGCCAAAAAAAATATTTTAAGTCGGATTTTCTTGAAAACTTTCAGGGAATGAACTGATACATATGGGTTATGTTTTGGCATAATTTCTTTATTAAATTTCTTTTCCATCGCTGAAAGCCCGCACCTTTCCCTTAAGACCCCTCATTACATTTTGTGCAATTGTGGTGCCGACCTTTTTGGTCACTTTCTTCCATTCTTTCTTCAACTCCAGCTCGTACATAAACAACTTGGACGATTTTTGAACTTTGCCCTTCATTCGGGGCTTCGTCAAGGTGATGGTTCAACATTGCTCTTGAAGGTGCTATGCGACGAGCGGCGTTTAACATGCGAGGCACGATTTTCAACATATCCGGTCAATTTATCTGCTTTGCCGATGACGTGGATATTGTTGGCAGAACATTTGAGGCGGTGGCAGAGCAGTACACCAGACTAAAGCGCGAATTAGAGAAGATTGGGTTATTGAAGATAAATACGTCCAAAACGAAGTACATGCTGGCAGGTGGAACCGAACACGACAGGACCCGACTGGGCAGCAGTGTAACGATCAACGGCGATGAGTTCGAGGTAGTCGATGAATTTGTCTATCTCGGATCACTGGTTACTGCGGACAACGATAACAGCCGTGAGATCCTGAGGCGGATTATCAGTGGAAGTCGTGCCTACTATGGGCTCCACAAGCCACTACGATCAAACAGACTTAGCTCCCGTACTAAGTGCGTCCTATACAAAACGCTAATAAGACCGGTTGTTCTCTACGGGCATGAGACGTGGACAATGCTTGAAGAGGACCTGCGAGCACTTGGAGTTTGTGAGCGACGGGTGTTAAGAACCATCTTTGGTTCAGTACAAGAGGACGGATTATGGAGGCGAACGATGAACCATGAGCTCGCGCAACTCGCCGGCGAACCCAGTATTCATAAGAAGGCAAAAGCTGGAAGGATACGTTGGGCAGGACATGTTGCGAGAATTCCGGGCAACTATCCTGCAAAAATGGTGTTCGACGGGAATCCGGTTGCTACAAGACGACGTGGAGCGCAACGAGCAAGATGGTCAGACCAGGTGGAACAAAACCTAGGGGATACAAGGTACCCAAAGGATTGGAGAGGAGGAGCCACGAATCGGGCATTATGGAAGGATATTGTGTATCAGACTGTGTTATAGTATTGTGACGTAATGCTATGTAAATAAATAGATAACCAATCCAACGTCGATGGCGCGTGATAACCAATCCAATGTCTCGCCTCCGTGGGACCGCAGGAAGGGCAACAGTCGCTTCTGAAGGCACTCGGTGCGGTAAATTTCGCTGTTGATGGTACCTGTTGTGATGTACGGTTTACTCAGTTTACCGCATTAGCATATGGCCTGCCAGAGCAAGTATTTTTTTGGCGAATTTGTCCACTTTCTTCTTCCTTATGTCTTCCAGAACATCAAACCGTGATTTGGCAACGTAGAACTCCAGCCCCGGTATCTCAGAAATACAGGGAATACTTCCTAGTAGTTCAAACAGTACTTTCTCAAAAAATTTAGGAACAAACTTCCCCGAAGTTCAAGAGAAAACTTCCCTAAAGAGGACTTCTCAATAGTTCAATAAGAATCTTACAAAAAATTTAAGAAGGTTTTCCAAGAAATTCTAGTAAAAAACATTCCCTAACGTTTTTGAGCAATTTTCTTCGCAGTTCAGAATCAGAGGTTTAGAAAATAACTATGTTAAGGAAAAAAAACTTACCAAATATTTTTGGATGGTTCGATTGGTTTGTTAAAAGTGAATTTCCGAGAACATCAGGAGCGACTACCCAGAAGTTCTGGAGAAAACTTACTAGTACAGGAAAAACTTTTCTGAATTTTAGCATTTTATCATTGAAATTAAAAAGATAATCACTGACGAACCAAAGAAGCAGTCTATTCAAAAATCATTGATATGATCAAAATGATATTCACTGCTCATGACACCATATTAAAATATGGTAAACACCATCTTCCCTTCCGTTCATCTCGTACTATGGGCTGGGACAAAAATCTATGTAGGAATTACAATTCCATAGTTTCAGCTCACCTCATTTAAGAGACTTGATCCTTGATTCTGAAAAATTTCCCACTTCCGTACTAGAAGCAAAGGAAAAAGCCTAAATGCTTTACGAGAAGGTCAAAGAACTTCGAAATAAATACGTTGAAGTGAGATACCACATCGATATTCAGCCGACGCCAGATCCGGCCAGAACACCACGTCTTCGCTCTTATGGCATTTCTTGATGAATGACGCAACTTCCGGCAGGCATTTCGTACTATAAATTTCCCCGTTCACGGCCAGTCCGGGGCGAAAGAGCAGCGGCTTTGACATCCCCTTCTCGCTGATTGTCAGCCACAGCGGCACCTTCTTGGGGAACTTGGTGTGTGAAATGAACTTCACCTCGAAGCTCACTTCCTTCGTGGGGGAAGTAAAATACGAAGTGTCAGTCAATCACCACCGCCACGCCGCGATTCTCCGGGAAAATCGAGTTGACCATCTTATTCAGCCGTTGCCGCTGCGTCATTGACTGCAGCCTCGAAACCAGTGGACGCGACTTCTGCTTCCTGACATGAATGTTCATGTTCGCCTGGTTGAAACGACCTCCCGGCCAAGCGCACGCAGCGATGTAGCCACTTTTCCCTCGGTCTTCCTCTTCAGCATCCTTTGGAGCTTCTTGTCGCTCAGGGTCGTCGGCCGTTCCGGAACCGGGCTTTCTTTCGATGCTCTGATTGTTGTCTAAGAGTGCTCAAGATATGTGTAGATCCGATAACAGGCGTAATTTGGTCCACTAGAGTTGCTATGACGATGTCGCATGTAGTTTCGTCAGTGCTGGTGAAGGTAAACCCATTAAAAACGGCAATTTTTGTTAATTTTTTTTTTCAAGCAAATGTTAATAACTGCCTCGAAAAATACTTAACTGAACTTTAGAACAGTGTCCCAACGAAGTTTTTTGAAGAACAGAAACATTAGTGTAATGCACAAAACAAGAGTGAAAAATGTAAATAGTTATATCAGCTAAATTGATGAAGGTCCTGAATTATTGTCTGTATCAAAGACATTTTGAAAAATTTGGACACTGAAGTCAACAGTCGAGTTCGATTGCCGACTCGATCAGAATCAGTCGAATTCTGTAATGCGCAATTTTGCTTGAATGGCTCGACTCGACTTCTATAATTGACCGCTATCAAAAGGCTAGAACATTCCATGAATTAAATACCGTAGTTTTTGTTTTGCTAAGGCAAATCAATCGTTCAACGCACAAAACCCTGCTGCAATCAATTAGTCCGAAATTTAAAGACCGCACCGCCTCCGTTCCCGGACCATTGCATTCGACCATACCACCCACTCTTCGTCCGACTTCGAAATTGTGTAATGCACTATTGAAGTACCACCTCCACTGCTTTGGATGCAAAATTTTATGCATAAATACCACACGCTGCATCACACAGACGAAGCCGAAGCAGCACCACCTGCACATTGCATCAGGTTTCCATCGACTGTGCCAGCCTCCGGAACAGTGCCGGCCCATTCGTTCCCGTTTCAACCCACACACACAGCCACACACACACATTCGAACCATTCATTCACATTTATTATTTGTTATTGTTTAATCTAAATACAAATTGAACATATCGTACCTCAATTTATTTTCCAGCCTAATAGCTCTCCTCTGTACAAGGTGGGTTCCCTCCGCTTGTTTTCAAAGCGGTGTTTCGAATTCCTGTCGCATTCCGTGTCCTTCAGGCTGAACCAATAACAAAAACTCTCGAATGATAACAAACACAAAAAAAAGGATCGGAATGTGTTTTATTTTATCCTCCCGTGTTCTCTCCACAAAAGGGTGGTTGGCTTGTTTTATTTACTGGGGCTTTTCGGTGTCTTCTCGCCGGCATTCCGCCCGCGTTTATCACCGCCAGTCAATCGAAACGATATTACCGACACGGTGTTCTCACCCTCGATGCAAAAACCTTTCAATCGTTCCTGGTTTCCCACGTTCCGAGAATGAATGAATCGAAAACCCGGGCCACGTCAACCCTCGGTCGGGAAGTCCTAATTTTTCCCGCCGGCCAACCAACCGGCCCTCCAAGCGAGAGCCAAAGTTTGGCAGACAGCGGTCACTGCGGAAATCCCAGGAACCGACGACCGACAGACGATAGAGATTAATTCAATTTATTTCGTATCCTTTTACTTACGTTTCCTTTAACGATTCCACCTTTTTCTTCTCTTCTACTTCCAGAGCATTATCACATATTTGTCGGTGATCTCAGTCCGGAAATCGAAACGCAGACACTGAAAGATGCCTTCGCTCCTTTTGGGGATATATCGTAAGTAGTTTTCTTTTTCCTTCGCCTCTTGAATGATATTTAAGCAGAAGAGAAAAACAACGACAACCGCAAGCGCTTACTTCGATTGAGTGAGTGAGTGAGCTTTGGTGAACCGAGGGCGGCTGCAACTGGAGAAGTTGCTGGAAAAAGTTTCCGAGGACTAATTTGAGTGATAAAAATCAGCCTTTTGTGAGCACAGGAAGGAGGGCGATCCAATTTAACGTAGTCAACGCGTCGGTCGGTGGATGAAAATCTAAATCGAAAAGTTCCGTTTTCCGTTCCTGATGGTTTTCCTATACGTGTTCACAGGCGTTATACGCAGACGACGACGAAGAAGAAGAAGATCATTAGGAACCACCCGTGACGTGAGATTCAATCGAGAATGGGAAATAGTTTAGATCGCACTGCCTCTGATATCCTGGAGGACTTCCGTGGGGGGGAAGAGGAAGTGGGACGCAGGAAAGTTATATCAGTTTCGAGGATGAATACATTTGGATTGAAAATCAATAGCACACTATTGACTGGATGGGGGTGAGCCACAAGAGAGAGAGGAACTCTTTGATGAAAACGTTTCGAGCTGGGAACGACTCGGAGATCGGAAATAATCTGATTTCCCTCTTTCTTTGGTGGAGTAAAACGAAATGAAGTTTTGGCATCTGGTTATAATCGCATGGATTTGGCAAAACAATCTTCTGCGTTTTGAAAATTTAAAATTTGGAATCGCCTAAACAATAGAGTTATCGCAGAACCATCTCCATTGGTTGATTACTTAGCTGAGTTTGGAAGTTTTCGATTATTTTATGCTGAAGGGATATCAAAGCGAATGCTGGAAATTTCGAAGCCAAGAACAAAAACATTGTAAACAACAGCAAAACACGAAGAACAAGATTGTTTTATAAACACCAAGTCCGATAAATCTCCAACGATTGATGATAAAGCGAGCCCTTTAGTGTCGTAGAAGTCTTGAGAATTTTTCCGTTGTTAACATTTCGAAACCATTTAACTATAGCCCTCGAGTCGTTGTCTTTCGTTGTCTCTTCATCTTATTGTGGCTCGAAAGCATCAACGAGACATTTTATTAAAATTTGGCTGGAGTGTCTTCTAATATCTTTACAAATTTTCAAGCGTGTTATTTTACATTAAACATTAAATTTTTTGAAATAGTATAGTTTTAGAAAGCTCCAGGAAACCGCGTAACTTCAAAAGTGTAAACTAGAAGGAGCATGGAGTTTTCCAAACTATTGATGTAGAGCCACTATTTATAAACGTACTTCCATATTTAATTTTCTCAAAAAATAGAAGTTATTTTATGCAGGAAGCTTCATCTTTATATCGCAAGTACTTACTTACTGTCATCTGAGCATGTCAGAGAGTCGCTAGTTTCTCGTTGAGTAGATGCCATACCAACATTAACCGTCTTTTCATCTCTCAATGGAGAAGATGGGGGTAGCAGGCAGGTAGCAGCATACATGGAAGCATCCTTACTGTTGGTGTAAATCGGCTCAGGTCGGCTTTTAAGCATTGTTCAATTACTTTGCTTTCCCAATGAACATCGACCATCACATTCCATCACTCATTCTGATGGGGATCCCAGAGGCATGCTAACTGTTGTATCAAATCGGTCCAAATTGTCGCTCAAGCATTTTAAATAATCTTGTCTTCCCTATCAAAAATCATCGTCAAATTTTATATATGGCCCCAACAGCATCCTTACTGATGGTGTTAATCTGTCCAAATGGAATTACAACCCGAGCAGGAACGAATTACTTGATTACTAGCCTTGGTATTTAAGAGCTCAGATTAAGAGGTAAAATACCTGAGGATTATATCATAAAATTGTTCTCACAATGTTATGCGAATAACAAATTGAGGTAAGTCAATACTAAATTAGTACCTCTCAGGTATTCCTAGGTATCCTAAATAACAAGTTATGCTATTCAAGAGATATTTTGCTTGCTATTATTATCTACTTTGTTGAGCTATTTTGTCTCTTAATCTGAGCTCTTTAATACCAAGGCCAGCTATCAAGATCAAAATTAGGTATTCATATGTTGTTGTCTTTTGCTTGGGAAGTGCAATAAACCTTCTCTAGGTGTCGGGGTCAATATGACCCGGAATGGATTTAAAAAAATGCTATAAATTTTATAAATAAGCATCTAGACGTTTGAAATTTTCTGGACTTTTCCTAAATCAGAGGAAGTTACGTTGACCCGGATTTCAAACTCACATTGTGGAAACTATATATGACCAAATTTTAAAGTCTTTGCAGTCAAAATGCTTATTAGGGTCCCAATTCCAAGTTTCTGGTGTGTACTGCAGATTTTGACCCGATTGGCTACAAGAAATTTGTGCCGGAAGAGAGCATGTTTTGCCACGATTTGTGAAGCGGCGACAGATAAAAATTTTCATGGGAAAATGCTTCTCGATGGCTCAAACTTCATGATTTTTGTTGTCTAATCTAGTTCTAGACTTGCAATGGACTAATGACCATCCGGATGTCCCGGAGGAACATTTAAGGAGGGGACAAATACAGATTTTCGCCGATGCATACCTTTCGACGGCTCAAACTTCATGATTGGTAACAAGTAGTGTACTTCTAGGCTAGACATGGCCCAATGACAATATTGGCCATTTCGGGACAATCTGGATGCGCCGGGGGAATCGTTCGCCTCCGACGGCTCAAACTTCATGATTTTTGTTGAGTTGTGTGCTTCTAGCCTTGAATTGGCCTACATGGATTTTCGCCAATTTTGGGATATCAATGCTAGTCACTATCAATTAGCATCTACTTTAATAAAAGGTGTTAAACTGGACGTTTAAATGAAAAATGTTAAAACAATATCAAGTCTAAGAACTTCAGATAACTTTCTTAAATTTCAGAGCAGTTCCGAGAAATCCAGAGATGTTTCAAGAACTTTAGAGAAGTTCCGAGAACTTCAGGGAAGTTTGAGAAATTTAGAGATGTTCCGAAAACTTCAGAAAAGTTCCGAAAACTTTCGACCAGTTCCGAAAACTTCCCACAATTTCCGAAAACTTCAGAGAAGTTTAGAAAACTTCAGAGAAATTCAGAAAACTTCAGAGAATTCCCGAGAATTTCAGGAAGTTCCGAGAACTTCAGCAAAATTCCCGGAGCTTCAGAAAAGTTTCGAGAGCTTCAGGAAGTTTTGAAAACTTCCGAGAACTTCAGAAGTTCACGAAGCTTAAGAGCGGTCCTCGAAACAACAGATAAATCTTCAAAACTTTAAAGAAATCCTCGACACTTCAGAGAAGTTCAAGGAATTTCAAAGAAGTCCTCAAAACTTCAGATAACATAATGTGAATTCAGAAAAGTTCTCGGAACTGATGTTTAGTCCTCGGAAAATTTTGAAAAGTTCTTGGAACTTAAGAGAGGTCCTCGACACTTCAGAGAAATTCACGGAACTTTACAGAAGTCATCATAACTTCAGATTAGCAAGATTAAGATAGGATTAAGAGACAAACTTTGGAAATATTTAGGAAGCTTCGAAGAAGTTCACGGACCTTCAAATAAGTCTTCGGAGCTTTATATAAGTACCTGGAACTTCAAAGAAGACTTCCAAATCTCAGAGAAGTCCTTGGATCTTATGCGACAAATTTTAGAGAAATTCACGGAACTTCAGACAAACTCACGGATATTCAGAGGAGTACACAAAACTTTAGAGGAGTCCTCGAAACTTCAGAGAAGTTGATGAAACCTTAAAGGTGTACGCTTTAACTTTGAGACGTTCACGGTACTATGGAGAAGTTCACAGAATTGCAGATAAATGATCTGAACTTTAGAGAGCTTCACGAAAATTCAATAAAGTCCTTGGAACTTAAAAAAATTTCACGGAACTTCAGAGGAGTTCACGGAACTTCAAAGGAGTTCACGAAACATCAGAGAAATTCACGGAACCCCAGAAAAGTCCTAAGATCTTTTGATCGATTTGAGATAAATTCACGGAACTTCAGAGAAATTCGGAACTTCAGAGAACTCCCGAGAATTTCAGGAAGTTCCTAGAACTTCAGCAAAGTTCCCGGAGCTTCAGAAAAGTTTCGAGAGCTCCAGACAGTTTCGAAAACTTCAGAGAACTTCAGACGTCCATGAAACATAAGAGCGGTACTCGAAACAACAGATAAATCCTCAAAACTTCAGAGGAATCCTCGACACTTCAGAGAAATTTAAGGAACTTCAAAGAAGTCTTGAGGACTTCAGATAACATAATGGAAATTCAGGAAAGTTCTCGGAACTAAAGAAAGAAATACCAGAGAAGCTCACGGAACACCAGAGATTTAATCTTCGGAAATTTTGAGAAATCCTCGGAAATTTTAAGAAGTTCACGGAACGTCATAGAAGTTCACGGATATAAAAACAAGTACAAAAAGCTTAATAGAATTTTTCAATGAAAATAAATTATTTGTGACTAGGTGAACCCGGTGCGAGCCTTGCTGCGTATGCAACTAAATTAATGAAAATTTTATAGAATCTGCGAGTTTCAGTTTTCTGAATAAATCTTGTTAAAATATTTTGGGTTAGTAATGTGTGTAATTTCTGAAAAACAAAAACAAAGGTTTGAGTTTTTAATTTAACTCTTGGGTCGGTAGTTTCTACCGGTTTTTTTTTCTGCGTAGAAGCATTTCATAGATAAAACATTTATCTTCATACGAAGCCGTATCCTGTCAGTTTGAATGTAATTTTCAGTAGCAAAACCTTTGATTTACTTCTTGTGCAAAATGTAGCACTGAGAGTAACTCAAGCACCCCGCATTTTTGACTAAGAAGGGGTCAAACTTCTATCAGAACATGCTGCTTACCCGAGAAATACACATTGTATGTTTTAGTTACATGGATAATGCTCATGTTTGGTTCAAATTTCTGTTTCATTTGTTGAGACCTCGAAAAAAATCCTGCCCAAAAATCTCCACATGCCAAATTTGGTTCCATTTGCTGGATTAGTCTCGAGTTTTGCAGAGATTTGTGTTTTATTTGTATGGAAGCCGCCCCCAGACTGGGAAAGAGGATCCAGACTGGGAAAGAGCTTCGGACCATCATAAGAATCCGGCCTCAACAACCCCTACACATAAATTATCATAACGGTAGGTATTATTATCATGTTTGGTTGACATTTGTGTCTCATTTACATGAGAGCCCACCCCTTCCAGAGAGGGAAGGAGTCTCAAACCTCCATAGAAACATTTCTTGCCTTCAGAAACCCTCACATATCGAATGTGGTTCCATTTGTTTGATTAGTTCTCGAGTGATGAAGGAATTTGTATTTCATTGGTGTGGGAGCCCCCTTCCCCCCCCTTCAGATGATGGAGGAACCTTCCCCGACCCCAAAAATCCATGCATAAACAATTTCATACCAGTATGGATAATTCTCATGTGTGGTTCAAATTTCTGTTTCATTTGTATGAGAAAACCCGCACCAACCCACCCCCCCCCCCCCTCTTGCATAGAGGAGAGGGGTCTCAAACCACCGTAGAAACATTTCTTGCCTACAAAAACCTCCACATTCCATATTTGGTTCCATTTGTTTAATTAGTTTGTGAGCTATGCAGAAATTGGTGTTCCATTTGTATGGGAGCCCCCCTTTCCAGAGAAGGGGAGGTTCTCTAACTATCATAAGAACCTTTCCAAAACCGCCCATACAAAATTTCACGCCGATTGGTTCAGTAGCTTTTGAGTCTTTAAGGTTCAGACAGACAGAAATCCATTTTATATATATAGAAGATGAGATGAATTCATAGCACTTGGTTTCGACTCCAACTTCATCGAACGGTGCTTGTAGTAAATAATTTCCAGTTATCTCCATTCACCGTAAGACTCGCTTTTTCTAGAATTCATGACTCCAGTTCACGGATCTGGTAATGGATTTTTTTTCCTTTGTATGTGTTTTAGAATAATGCACTGCTGATGCATTTCATTGAATGAAATTGTAGATGTAATCAAGTCCTATAAATTCATCATACACATTTTTTTCAATAATCAGCTTCTAAAATGATTGAGAAACTAGGAGAATTTAAAATCAACGCTTCATTTAATCACTTTAAAAAAATAAAAAAATAAACCTTTAAACACTCTTTTCAAATTATCACTAGTAAACGCGAGCAAATTTATTTGAAATTTTCTAGACGAAGCTTATCTTTGGGCAGATAAACCTGTTTCGTGTGCGACTTACAGACTTCTTCAGTGCCGAGAGTACTCTGAAATAAGTCTGTAAGTCGCAGACGAAATAGGCATATCTGTCAAAATATAAGCTTTCTCTAGTGGAATTTCAATGTTTTATTTTTTATTTTTTTTAAACTGATCAAATGAAGTGTTAATTACAGGTTCTCCTAGTTTTCCAGTCTACAATCGGTCTACAAATACGCTTAAAAAAGTTTTTTAAATAGTGTCTTGTCCCAGTGAAGAGAGTTCTAAAATAAGCTCGTTTTAGAAGCTAAGTTTTAAAAATAAAAAAAGACGTGATATTCTACCACCTTCGAAGTGAGTGGCAGCAAACCTCCACACAAGAACTCGGAAGATGGTATAATTTTACTATATTGATTTAAGTAGCTCCGTAAGAATCAATTATTATATATGTCGAAATAGACGTAGCAAAAGAAAAAAGCTTAGTTTTTAAATCGCAGCTTGCTACGACGCAACGAAAGCCATTTATAAAATAAAGTGCTAACACGAAGCAGTGAAAAGAGAATGATTGATTTGGAAATTCTGTTGTCAATTATGTGTGGTGAGAAGCTTGGTTTTTGCCGGTTTTGAATCACGTCAATTATGCAGTTCAACCAGCCTATCAACATTCCCACACCAAATACCAGTGAATGACAGTAGACGCCATGCCCGGGCTGAAATTTATCTGGGCTCGCTGTCAGCTGTCTAATAACAGTCGAAAGGTTTGTGTTGATAATGTTTCGAATAGAAGCGAAGAACCACATGCCAAGAGGAAGTACAGTCCTGTAGTAAACCACATTTTTTTGGCTGTTTTCTAAATGAAGGATTCTAACCTAAATCTTAAATAGAAGTTCAATTGAATGCCCAACACATGCAGAGGGTGTATGATTAAACAGTTGAAATATATCAAAGATGGAAGCTTGAATTGACCATATCAATTTTAGGAACTTTACCTTCTTTTCCAATTATTCCTCCCTGTTAGATTAAAACAACCACAAGAAAAACGCTAGCCTCGGGAACTGCTATAAACATCGTGAGAAGCATTTCTTTTCTCATGAATCTAAGAAATACTAAACCAACTTGTAAACTTGTGTATGCAAAATGCAAATATTTCGTTAGGTTAGGTTCGGTTAGGTGAATTATAGTTTTGGAATTGGTCACTTATCAATTTTATCATGTTTAAGGGAATGCATATTTATGAACTTCTCATGAGTTTCAGAGAAGTTTCTCAATTATGTGTATTCTACTTTGAGCAACTTCCGATTATAAAATAATGATTTCCTGGATTTAATGGAAAATTAAACCAATTTCCAGACATTTACTATTCATGATCTGTGACGTCAATAACCTGACTTTGTATTCGGTTCCGTAATAGATCAGGAGAACCTTTCTTGCTCTGATTGGCTCAACTTAAAATATTCCCGTTCAATTCTTCCCTTTGCCAAAAATAATCCACCTCCATTTGCTAACCGTTCGATCCCGTAATCTCTAAGCCTGGCAGTTATTTTATTTATATTTACGTTTGGATACGTTTCCCTGCACATATATATTTTGCCTCGCGGATTTTCTCCTATCCCTCATATCGCCTAAGTCGCACCACCCACCTATCCCAGCACTTTCCGCTCACGGCAGGGAACCGTCGCCGAACGCGTTCGTTCCAACCAGATTCAACCCCGACAGGGAAGAAAACCACTTTGAAGCCGCATCATCGTCATTCCATCCACAGCATTTATGGAAAAAGAAAACAACCTTCCGTCCTTTCTTCGCAGTGTGCCATGAACCATCGTCGCATATCTTCTCCGTGGCAACAGTAGTCGGCGCAGGCAGGCAGGCGGCACTATGGCAATGGGTATTGATTTCGTTTATGTTTTTCATTTTTATAAACTCTCTTTTTATAAACTCAATCCTTCCTCCTCCTGCCTTTCAACCCGACCTCGATTTTCCAACCAAGACCGAGTGAGAAAGATGACGCTCCCTTGGTAGAGGAGACCCAGAACTAGAAGCCAGCAGGTAGGTCGGTAAGTGTGATTCTTTCGATATTATATTTTCGGGAAATGCTGTGGGAGGGGATCGTTTCCCTCTGTAAGCACGAATCCGACGACGAGGGTGGTGTATTACAGGCAAAGCATGTTTAACATGTTTTCCTTTCCATCGGAGTAAAAAGCTGAAATAAGTGTGGTTGCCTTCGCTGCCTCTGCTATCATACACACACACGCTCAAACACGTTCACACAGGAGAACTATAATATGGCAAATATTTATCAATTGTGAGAAAATTGAATTTCCCTTCGGGCTGCAAATCGGTTGGGATCGGGATTGTGTGTCCTTCAACAAATCATGATCCGTGCCGTGTGATGATGGGAGAGAGGATACGAATCACGTTTCCTTCGATCTCTGTGGTGGGTTAAAATGGTTGGGACTGGAATGGCGGTTGGTTTTCGTGAAACAAAATTAATAATCGCATTGGGGAAGTTTAGGTTAAAAGGGTTTATGACGGTACTGCCGTGCAGTTCAAATGTGGTAATTTGATTTGCTGGATACTTTTGAAGGCAAAGTGAAAAGTTTCCGATAGCATGTAGAGAGTCGAGTTAATACAAAATTTAATCACAACACACAATTGGATTATCAGATGCGCATATCCTTTCGGTTCATCGGAATTTCTCGGAGCGTCAAAACTGGGAATCACTTGTGAAAATTAAACCACGTTCGCCAAAATTCCACTGTGCAATCCGGGGTTAATTTATTCGTGTTCACATTTGTCCGCAAAGTCATCGAGGATTTGGTTGGAGTTCGTACAACACAAACATCTATCTTAAATTGAGCAACCTCAAACAAGGGTCGCTATCAGATTTTATCCTTCACCCCCAGCTGAAAGTAGTTCCCAAATTGGCGTAACTCGGGACAGATTCACCCTTTTGTTCTTGGTTTGTTATTGAATTAGTTTTCATCACACTTATCATCACGATACATCTTCCTAACGATTCGCTGTCATTCGCCACGTACATGCCACATCTACATACGGAGGGTTCAGAACTACTTCGACGTAGAAGCTCATGTTCGTCATATCGAGCCAGTTTGGAAATATACTCATCAAGAGCTTACCTTCAAACCGTGCTACAATAATTTGCTAAAGACGAAAATTCCATCCAAACCCCACATGTAGGGGAATTAGTTCGATGTAACACGGGATAACAAAACCCGGCCCGTGTGTGCTTAGCATTTGCTTTTTGATGGAAAAGTTTCCCCCTCCTTCCAAGTTCCGACCAAAGGAGCAGGTGAAGTATAATAAAACAACAGGCACATAAAGACGGATTATCCTCAAATTTTAGAAATGTATATTATGACAACTCCGCCAGCGGTAACCTAGTTACCGATAAGTTCCAGCGACAGATGCATATGTGGAATAATGTTCTATGCCGACGACTGTCGCTCAACGAAGGGAGCAGTTTCGGGTCTTGAATGAAAAGGAAGGAAGGATTATCCCAGCTTTCTGGTTTTCAACAACGAAATCACTTTCGAAAAGATGATGAACGGAAAGATCCGTCCTCGACTTTCTGGGCTTGGATGCTGAACTCTTACGTGGAATTGTCTGTCTCGAAGCTACTGTAGCGAGAAACAGTGAACAATACAAATAAGTTTCGATGTTTACTTTACCGGCGCCTCGGTGGAGGTGATGATGATGATGATGATCCGTTGGAATGGGATGGATGTGTGAACGAACCTTTGTTCTCCCCGGCATGCATATCTCACCGATTTGGGTGGCTTGAGGGAAAAAGGATCACAAATTAATGCTGATTTATCAACCGAAATTGCAAACAAGGGGTTGATTGTCCTGGCTTCAAGATAAACAAGAAAATTGAGTTTTGGAAACTAGATGAGGCTCAACCTCACCGTCAAAAGGGAACGCGTCTGTCTGAGAGAGAGCATGACGGAGACGATATTAGGTGTCATCCTGAGTGGATGATGAATGTTTGCTTGCAACACATTTGTCGTAAATTGGATTACATGGTATTAGATATGACAATAAGCCTATTGTTGGGATTCTTCTAGCATACATCGGCATAATTAGGAGTATGATTCCATTGTGAACTTGATGGTCATAGAGATGTCAGGGAGAGGATGTTGAAAAATGCCGGCGTACACACTCAATTTATTTCGCAAAATTTCCAACAGCCGATCAACTCGGCAGTTAGTTTTGCTGACATTTCTATCAAATTTTTGTTTGTTAGCTGATTTTTGGCAAAGTTTTCATTTGTTAGCTGAATATTTACATGAAAATTCCCATGAACTTGTAGTAAATCTAGTTAAAAAAATGGACAATAATTGCCGATTGTTCATGGGTTTACCTTCACCCGCACTGACGAAACTATCCATGCAGCATCAATCACAGTAACCCATGAGTCAGCAGACAACATTTGACAGCTCTATCAGTCGAACTCTAACCGTGATGGCAAAAACAGTGAAGCAACTCCGTTCAGAAGTGTGCGCGTTCAAAGTGTCGCGCCGTGTCGAAAACGGACATCGTGTAGCACTTTGTGGACGCCGGATACGCCCGTTCCTCTCCATCTACAACAACTATTTGACAACAATCAGAGCATCGAAAGAAAGTCCGATTCCGAACGGCCGATGACCCTGAGCGACAAGAAGCTCCAGAGGATGCTCAAGAGGTAGACCGAGGGAAAAGCGGCTACATCGCTGCGTGCACTTGGCCGGGAGATTGGTTCAACCGGCCAAACAGTGAAAAAGTACCTGTCGAACACGAACATACATGTCAGGAAGTCGCGTCCACTGGTTTCGGAGCTACAGGTAATTACACAGTGGCAGTACATCCATAATATTTTCAGAGATTGGGATCAAAAGTTCGTTCAAGAGCTGCACATGCTTTTCAGAATTCATTGTTTTTTTCAGCTCCAAAAATTCCCTTTTGTGGCTTTTCGCGTCTTATATTCTGCCAACAGTTAGTTGACCCATCCACTCCATCTAAATTGAATTTCTTTTCATCGCTGAACACCAGATCTTACCACTCTTTTTCCCAGAATTGATATTTTTCTGCAAATTCCAATCTTGCTTTTTTATATCGAGGCAATGAGCGAGTATCGGGCAAACTTTTACCATATTTGGTATTACACGGTGTTCAATAAGTTCGGATACACTTTCAAAATTTGTTAAAAAAATGAAAACATGTTTTTTTATTTTTTGGATTTATGTTATTGAAAGCTATGTTTACAAGGAACGTTTACAACATTTCTCTTGGAATGACCCCCTTTGTACTCCTTAACGAGCTTCAAACGTTTCTCGAACGCGTCGCAGGCGGCACGCACGGACTGCATGGGCATTTCGTCCCAGATTTTGAGAATTACCGTCTTGAAATGATCCAAAGTGCTGACCTTGTATTCGTTCAGCTTCGCCATCATATAGGACCAAACAAAAAGTCGAGAGGATTCAAGTCCGGGGAGCTGGGAGGCCACAAAGTTTTGTCCAGAAAGTCGGTTAAATTGTCCCGACACCAGGCTTGAACCACATTTGCCGTATGGGCTGGTGCACCGTCCTGCTGGAACACGTAGTGCTCATCGCCGTAGAGGCTTCGGAGACTGGAGGCAACAACCTTTTCCAAAACCTCAGTTTTGTAGTACGCCGCGTTGATTTTGACGTTTTTTTTTCAATAAACACCAAGGGTAGCTTACCACGTTTGCATACTGCCCCCCAAACCATCACCGACGCGGCACTCTTGGAACCGAGGGATGTTTATATTGGATTCAGGAATGCCGTCCCTCGATGGCGCCCACACCCGGTCATTTTGCACATCAGTGCGGCTGCTGCAGCACGAACAGTTTCTCGTCCGAAAAACAAACTCCTGACCAGCGTGCCGAGAGAGCTGCTGGAGCTCTTAGCTCGATCCAACCGCTTTTTGCTGGTAGCCTCCGAAACGCCATGGACCTTACGTTTTTTTGTAAGGCCTGAAACCAAGGTCCTTGGTGAGTATGGTGTGAGCGGTTCCAATGGAAACGTTGAGATCTGCAGCCGTTTTCCGGATTGAGCGGTTCTTTTTGCGCCGAATTCGCTCCCTCACGATCTTGATGACCCGTGGCGTCCTCGCTGAACGCGGCCGACCGGATCTCGCACGGTCATTGGTCGAGGACGTCTCCCGGTATCGCCTGATGGTCGTGTAGACAAAGTTCCGCTTGACCCCATGCGATTTCAGCAGCCGGAATATATCGCCGGGTCGCTCACCGTTCAAAAAACGCTTAATTACGAAGTCCCGATACTCTTTCATCGCGCGTAACAAACGAACAACAACTAACAGAATGTCAACACCGCGCACATTCGGTAGCGTATGAATGAAGCTAAAGCTGACACCAATACCAATGCAGAATATGTACATGGCGCATACCTACGCAATGATGAAAACTTGTATTCGAACTTATTGAACACCGTGTATTATGACTGCTTAAAATTTGCTGCACTCGACATTTAGACACTGGACGCTTCAATTTCTTCCTGATATCACCCGGAGATTGATTGCCAATTGCTTAATTTTACGTTTTGCGCGTTTTGAAACCGATGCTGGACGCCTTCTTCTCTTGATAGTCGCTTATTTCTCACCCAATTTCACGAAATTATGAACCACTTTCTATTCTGCTTGCGATCACACGGATTGTCAGTCCATTTTCACGATAGGCCCGAATTTCTCCGCGCTTAAATTCTGAAAGTGTGGTCGATAACGGCATTTTCTGAAAACCACATAATTAACATTAAAATCAGAATTCTCGATCGTAATATAAGTTGAATTGATGCATGTGATAGTATAACAATGGTAATATTGCATTTTAAAACTTACAAGGCCAGCGAACGCAAAAACAATCAGCTTGTTCTTATAATAATTTCACTCTAAACAGCTGACAAAGTCAAGTCATCACCGAAACTGTGTAGTAAACGAGAGGTGACATTAAACACACAAAACTGGAAAACAGAAGTTTTGCGTAAATGAACCCAATTTTAAAGAATTGCAAATTTTTGGTTGTTCTTATGTATATTTCGTTCAGTGTATTGATCGAATACTGAATACTGATACTGATCGAATTGTCGGTCCAACATTGCTCGATTTTAATATGGAATAGCATTGGCGGTTCCGCACTTTGTCGCTAGAGCTACAATTTATAATAGTTCGTTGAAGACATTGCATGCCATCATGAGACGAAACCAGATGGTGATATTTTTCTCCGGGCAAAAATCTCCACCAAGACTTTCTTGAATTGCTAATCCCGTTCAAGCATGTTCAACAAAGAAACATGTGAAAGATTCGATAGTATATATCTAAAGAAATGCAAAAGTGTACAATTAGAATAATAACCTAAAAATAATGCCCTGTTTCGTGTACAGAGCGAAGTTGTTGTTTAACAATCATTGAGCGATCGTTGGGAGCAACTAGTCTGAAAAGGTTGAGTGATGCTCTATTCTCTTTTCGCGGTCAACGCCAAACTCAATTTGGCGCCATTACTGGCTCTATAAAACGGTATTTACCGTCGGTTTTTGGGATTTTAGGCTTGCGATCATTTCTCCTGACCACGTCGGATTTTCAACATGACTGTACAAATTGGATTTCCGTCGCTTGCGTTCTTTAATCACGTTCTTTAATAACTTTTGAACGTGAGTATCGATAATGATGAAACTTTCACCACTAAGTTCACAAACCATCCGGATCACTGCGCTGTTATTGGCTTCTCGTTAACGACTACTAGAAGCACTACTGTATTTAAGAAGAAGCGACCAAATACTAGGTGGATCAAGCATTCTAAGACAAGCCTTTTCAAACAGGCATCGTTAAAGACTTCATCGTTAGGCCTTGGAAATAATCACAATAAGCTTTATCAATTTAGTTTTTGTTGCTTGTGCGGTGCTCTGAAATATTGAAACATGACCTTCATTACTCTCAGAAGAAACGTTAATATATAAAATTATTATTTTAGAAAGAGCTCACCAGGCAAAAAAAACTAGGGCCAGTTTTACTGACGTAGGAGTTCGTCTTTGTTTTCTATACTGGGGTACAATTTAGAACAAAAATTGAATTGCGATCGTCACGAAAAATGGTCAGGTTTGAGCGTTATTGTCTCAGTCGTTTTTCGAAAGATTTTCAAAAAAAATGCATCGATCGATCGGAATTGACACCTTAAATTGACAGCTGGCGGTGACAATCACTCTGGAAGGTGCACTGGCGAGCAACCATTGATCAGGTAGTTGATGCCTTTTTTGCCCTCGGCTAGGCACCCCTGGATGGGATGACGAACGCACTAAGTTGTATCTTGAGAAATCCGATGCGTTCAAAGATTATCGTAGATATGATGCATGTGAACTTTTTGATAAGTACCTCGCTTGAAAAAAAGCTTAAACTTATTCAAAGCAAAGAAACGCAATTACTGGCGTTCGTTTGTACAAGAACTATCTAGAGAAACCTCGATGACAACGCTTTGGAGAAAGGCTAGTTTTATGCGAAACCGCACAACCTCCAATGAGAGCGAAGAATACTCCATGCAGTGGATATTCGACTTCGCTTAAAAGGTTTGTCCAGACCTTGTCCCAATACAACTAAATTTATGGGGATACCACCAGAAGTAACGGTTTTCTGGACGAACCATTCACAATGCTGGAATTTTCAATGGCACGTCTTTCCACGAACGACTCTGCTCCGGGAAGCGATTTGATTAAATTCAACCTTCTGAAAAATCTCCCCGGTATCGCTTAAAAGACGATTACTTAACCTGTATAACACGGCATTGAATTAAATATAGTTCCACCACGCATGAAGGCAGGTTAATATTATGATGGCATCGCTCACGCAGTTTGGCATTGCCCAGATAATGATGCCTCCAGAGCACGACTTTTGGATACCCTAGTGGCCCGAGGTAGACAACCCTTCCGCGGGGTAAGAGATGTTTTGGGAATGCGTGATCATCCCTACATGCAAGCGATTTACGAATTCCTTTGTATGTATGATCTAAGAGTATACCGTCATTTCCCCTCTTTCTTCCACTCTAGTAAATTCCTGCCATTGTGTCCCAGTTATACTATCATTTTGTACTCGTGCGACTTGTACCTGCCCAGCAAGTTGTGGTCATCCATCTGCGGCTTAGTTTCTGGAAAAGGAACTACAGGGACCAAGGATTTGGTAGATGTCGCAACCAAAAGCACCAAAGTTACCTACCTAGCCCTTTTCCAAACGATAATGTTACCCATTAACCTCGAGCTAGCCACGAGTAATTGGCATCCCACTTTACTAAAAACGAAAAATAAAACATCGTTAATAACAATATTGAATATCGGCTCCGCAAAGTGGACCACACGCCTGCGCCTAACAAATAAACGAACTGATTGAAAAAAAAACTATATCCTAACAATTGTTGCAAATATTACAATAGTATTGTTGGCTAATGAATTGTCGCACAATATTAGTAATGATATGACAGGTATGAAGAAGATCAATTAAACATGGATCATTGAAAATCCGTTCCTTTTTAGGACGATCAAATTCTTGTCAATAGGCAGTCAGCGGTGGCCAAATTAGTTTCAGGTTTACCGTCGTAGCACATCTTAAATCTTGTTTACGATTTCAAACACAGCTACGAAATTTAAACAGTCTCTTCATTACTCTATAGGGCATCGAGATTTACAGCGAATTTATGCAAAACTATGGGACAATTTATCAAAAATTCTAAAAATTGGTAGACTCAAATTTCTCTACAAAAAGACGTTAACTTTATTGTCACTTTCTATTGTTTATTGTATGGAAATGACGTTGAAGCAAGAGGGAAAGATGATAAAATTCTCCTCGCGTATAAGGTCTGTATCCGCAATAATCCGGACACCTCAAAACATGAATAAAACATAAATTTCGCATTATATTTCCGTCGTAGTTGTTTATTTCAGATTCATGGGATGTGTTTTAACAATTCGTGAAGACAAAACATAGTTATTCGGTATTTGCATAAAATTTTCGAACTTTGCGCTTAACTCCGTCCATTAGGGTTTGTACAGACTCTTCAGAAATCGTAGAAGCCGTCTTTGTCCAAATTTGCTGGAAGTGTTTGATGTCTTTGATTACCTGCTTCTTTCCTGAAAGCTTCCGCTTCATCAGAGTCCAATATCTCTCGATTGGTCGTAGCTCTGGGCAATTTGGCAGGTTTGAGGTTTTTGGTACAATGTTCACTTGATTTGCATGGTACCACTCCATCACCGTTTTAGCATAGTGGCATGTTGCCAAACCGGGCCATAACAAAGGTTTTCTTTGTGAATTTTGATGAAGGGTAGCAATCGCTTCTGTAGACACTCTTTCTGATAGATCTCCTTGTTGATTGTGCCTGTAGTGATGAAAGATTTACTCTTTTTTGCCACACGTGCAAATTGCTTGCCACACAAGGTATTTTTTGGGAAATTTAGATGCCTTCTTCATTCTGAAATGCTCAGCTGTAGCATTTCTTGGCCATCGCAGAATAAAATCCCGCCCCTGGAAGCTGCTTGAAAGCCTCCAGGACATAAATTTCATCGTCCATAACAACGCATGAAAACTTCGTCAAATATTCGCAGTACAAAGGCGAGCCCGTGATTTTGCTGCCAAGTTCTGTTGGTCGTTGCGATTTGGAACTGTTTTTACTTTCTACGGCTGAAATCCCAAACGTTGTTTTGATTTTTGGACAATAACAGGCGACGAGCCACCGTTCAAATGGAGAGATTTAGGTTTTTCGTTAATATCCTTTTCACCTTTCGGACCCATGACAGGATCAGCGCGTCCAATATTTTTGTCACTTCTCGATTTTCTCTCCACCGTCAAAAGTTCCGAAAATGATTTGAGCACATCGTGAACAGTGGATTTAGGCAAATCCAATGTTTTTGCAAGGGCCGGTATTGACAAGTCAGGATTTGCCGTACGCCCGTACAAAATTCGCTGGCGCACTTGTTTTTCTTTCGTCGCCATCTTGAATACTAAACATGAAATGTAAATATCAATCATAGTCTTTTTCATCATAGACTCTCAGCTACACCACAGTGACATTTTTCATTCCTACGTGCAATATTTCAAAAGTTACAATGATTTGAAGGTGTCCGGATTAATGTGGATACATACCTTAAGCAGATTCCAGATTAGCCTCACGCCTACTTAGCAAGATCGACGAAAACAAGTCTGGAACCAGACTTTAGTTCTAAGTGCCATTAGTAACCCAATTTTTCATCTCCTTATTCACATTATCAAGTGATTCCTTTGCCCTCAGATATTGGATACTTCGCTGCAGAAAATTTCCCTAGAATCGTTTACCTCGACGAAGTTCAAACAACACAGGAAAAAAGGCAAATCCCATGCTTTAAGCTTAAACCGAAGCCATAAGTGCCTACACAGGTAGACAACCGATGCAGAAAAATATGAGCTGCCAAGTAAAACACGAAAATATTGAACGGATTTCCAAGCTACCCGGGTTAGGTGAGATGCTCACGCGAGATGGTTATAACACTAATATACCTACATAGCTACCTGCCTGTCTTGGCGTCTGAGGCAAAAAGGAACCATGTCTCTACCGGAGGTGAATCTCTATTGCTTTCCGGGAGTTTTTTTTTTCCTTTCTTGAAGTTTATGTAAAGGGAGTGCAGAAAGCAGAAGGATATAAAACTGATGGGAAACTCCGAGGCATAGTGCCTTGAGGACGGCAAACGGCAACATAGGTGTTAGGATAACATTATGCTTTATTCTTTTCGCGTGTATAAACAAAATTTTGCTTGGCAAATGAAGAGCGCGCCTGACGAGATTTTTTTCCTTTTTCGATTGAACATGTGGCTGGAATGTGATTTCACTTTCTTTGATACTGTTCGAATGAGATCATGAGCGAAAAATATTCAATTTCCATCAAACTGAACTGAACGGACTTTCAGTGCATTTATTTGAGTTGCACTCTTCCCTGGTAGGCTTTATTTGTGGACTCATCGACAACAGCCATTTGCCCAACCCAAACAGCAGCCCGAGTATCCGCACACATATTATTGAAATATTTTAATTATACTTATGGCAATATTTATGTATGTAAATTGCATGTAAATTAATGTTTGTGCTCCTCGTTTTTTAAATTCCTTCTTCAACTCCACTCAGTATTCGCCGGAAAACTAGGCTAGCGCGAGTTGACCGACAGCGTATGGAAGCGACTCACAGGTGAAAACGGTAGTTAGTAATTCTCATTGCCACCCCTCCACCACCCGGAAAATGGAAAACTGGAGCTATGCCATACCAACAGCTACCTGCTTGTGCACATCACGTGTGGTGAGCGTATTTCTGAAAGGTGGGAGACCGAGGTAGGTACCACCAGTCACGATAATAATCATGTAAGCAAAACATGGGGTACCTGGCGCCAAGCCCCTCTGCGATGCGATGTCTATGCGACAAACTCAAGCCATTTGGAGACCATCGTCGTCGTCCACGTAATTATTCTGCATTCTCTTGGACGACCTCGGGGTTTGAATGGGAATATCATGTTCTTTAAATTATAACAGTTTCATGTAGATTTTTTTTCGGTTCGTGTTCGTGCCATTTATCCCATAGAACTGCCGACCGGAGAGAAAGGACACAGAAACTAATTTCTCCTTGCATTTACCAGTCTTGTTTTTTTCGTTTCGTTAGCTACAATCCAAGTTGAGTGCACAACTTACCGGGGCAGAATTGAAAACGGTAAACATTTAGGGAGTTGATTGCATAGCACTGTCCCGTTTGGCCTTCCTCTTCCGTCTGCGGCCGGTTTCTTCTGCGCCTCCTCAGTTGATTCCAGCTCAATTTTCGATTAGAACTCTTCCTCGCAAATGGTTAGCCTTCCTTGTTTCGTCCTGATTCCGTTTTTTTTCCTGCTTCTATCTACCTAGGACTTCTGTTGGGATTGGGGCCAAATCTATTTCTTTATTGTCAGAATTTTAATTCGTTTTCTGAGGAAGGACGAGGTCGGCCCGGTGTGAAGCTTGTTCATATTTCGTCTCTGGCAATTTGCTTTGGCTGGCGCATGCCCCGATGCTGCGCGATGCGAGGATGAATTTTGGCAGTCTTTTTGCACGTGAGCTGCAGCGGGGATAGTTATGCGGGACTTCTTCTGAACAAAACTTGGTAGCAGTGTCTTTGAGTTTCATCCAGGGTCTAGAATCTGTATTTCCCATGTTTTTGAATATTAGTAAAAATCTCAGAAATGCCGGAATTCTCTGATCCGGTTAGTAGGCCTTGGCTTGAAATTGACATGTTTTGGTTTCGCTGCTGCTTTCTCCTTGATAACATCCTCCAGAATTTTATATCAGGTTACGAGAACTTTACGATTCAAAATCGTTGTGTTAAGTTCAAAATGAAAGTAACAATTACATACACTATGATAAAAAGTACCAAAAATTTGTAATTTAAATGAACCACTCTCGATCGATCTGTTTTACTGGTACATATCAACTGACATCTTTCAGAAATTTGAGCCGATTCTGGGCAATAGGAAAGTGGACTCGTTTGCAAAGGTGTACTTATGATCGACAAATCGCCTTCTATGATTTTTTCCTCATTTTTCGTCAACTGTCACTCGTGAGCAGTATAGATGGAGTGTTGCGGATTTGGAGCGATGATAACATTCTATCATCCCAAATGTGTCAAAGAAATCTTGGTATAGGGGGGATGGATGTGGGTCAAGACTTCGTTCGTCTTTCTCGCCTCCTGTCCGATCATTTTTCTTTGAACGCTTCGGTGTTGGGAATCTCTGTGAATGTTAACA
>JASCZW010002095.1:0-191605 GCA_034211315.2 Aedes japonicus
GATTAAATATTTATCGGTTGCCATCCCAGTTGCCAGAAATATGTTCACATTGACTCCCACTATGAAATCAATTTTGTAAAAGTGGACATATAAGTGAGATTTAGCGCGCAACTTCGATATCATTAATTTAATTTGCCACATTACATATTGAAATTGCTACTCTTAGTTCGTTGTAACAATCAAGGACTGGCACTTTTCTAAATGTGTGTCCTGTGAGAGATGATACTTGTGCTCTAACGCTATCTTGTATCTTCACCTTAATGTAGCTCATTGTTTTAGAAAATCAATGGAGTTATTCTAAATTATTCGCTCGATAAGCCGAACGAACGAAGAAAAATAAATGTTTCAAGTACTTATATTCACAATCAGCTTATGAATGAATGCATTGAGCAGCATCGATACAAGGTATCTACAACTTTGTGATTATCTGCTGCGATTGTATTTGTCGAACTGAACGTAGGAAAAGGTCTATTCGATTTCCTAAGCTTCCCCAATGTCTCAACAAAAGTTGGCTTGGATTGTGCTTTTTATCTTCAAGGGAGATCAATCAACTTTATATGAAGACTTGTAAGCTTCTTCCTATTTTTTTCAGATCTTTCATGTTGATTTCCTAACTTCCTAACCCTTCACCGGACCTTCTCAAGTTTTTTTCTATAGATCTTCCGTTTGTTGACACTGTAAAAGTGTTCATGAACTTCTTCCAGATATTCTGGATAGATCTTTTTGATTTTTAAACAAACATGTAACAGATAATCATTGGGCTCAGATTTTACTAAGCTCTTTCGTGTAGTTCCTCCCATCTCACTATGGTCCGAATGCACAAATTTTACGACAAAAATCGATAACTCAAAAACCATTATATTTAGACAGATAGTCCCTTCGGAAGATTTGATTTTTAAAATAAGATCTATCTTTTGGTTTGGGTTGTAACTAGGGTGGTCCTTTTATGTTCATAATAAAAATTTCAACTTGTTATTCTTATGGTTTAGAGGATTTTTTGCTTCAACAGAATTGTAGATATTTAAATTTAATGAAACTTTAGTGAAGAAATTTTAATTCTATCTCATCTACGTATCGTTTTATAAAAGTTTTTCTAACTTTCCTTAGGGTGGGACTTGAAAAAACAGTTTTTTTGCTGTAACTTTTTATTTCAATTTGAATTTGAAAACTCTGCATAGATGACTTTTAGGGTATAAAATGACGCACATTTTGAAGAGCAAGATAGTTGCTATTTATTGTATTAGAAGGGGAATTTCACTACGCCATCTGTTCAGCTTTATCATCCATCACAGTGTGCTCAACAGATGGCGCAGGTGTGTTAGTGACCATGATTTTTAGTGAAAAATGTTCGATGTGTTAGTGTCTGTTTTTCTGTGATAGGTTAATAAATTAACGGAGATTGATTTATATAAAAATATAAACATTTTCATAAAAAACTCGAGTTGTTACGGTCTTTGGTGATAATTTGTGATGCTGATGATCGAAAATTATGCAGAAAAAATGCAAATCTCTACCAATTAAAAAGATGTTTTGCCCTAAAGGGGACAAAAGGGGACAAACAATTTTGCATAGATCTTGTAGATGGAAGTTTGTACTTTCAGTTCACGGAATCTGTGTTTGCAAATATTTGCTAATAAAGGAATAAGAAATCTTCCAAAAACGTATATTTTTTACACTTCAACCCCTACAACTTTTCTAATACAATAAATAGCAACTATCTTGTATCTTCAAAATGTGCGTCATTTTATACCCTTTCTTTCGCTGCGTAGACAAAAGTATGTGGATTGCTTGTTCTTTAAATAATTATGTTTTCGGGATTTTTGTAATGTGATAATACTGAATCAAGGTGTGGTTTTTGGTAGGTAACAAGTTTATAACTTCTAACTATGTACAAAAAATGGGCCGATCTAACTATGTACAAAAATTCAGGCCGATCTGCTTCAATTCCGCATCAAGCTTCCCGTTCCACACCCGACTGGCTTGCTTCAGGCCGCACAGCGCCTTTCGCAAACAGCACACCTTTTTGGGATCCTTCGAGCTGTTCCATGAAGATTTCCTCTTCCGTCAAAACGCCCTGGAGGAATGCTGTCACTGCATCCATATGGTAAATACGGAGGTCCATTTGTGCAGCTAAGCCCAGCAGATAGCGAATGCTGGCGTACCTGACTACCGGAGAGTACGTCTCGTTGTAGTCGACACCTTTCACCTTGGAGAAGCCTTTGATTATGAGTCGAGCTTTATAGCGCTGTGCCGATCCGTCGGCATTGGTCTTCAGCTTGTAGACCCACTTGCATTTCAGCGCCTTTCGTCCTTGTGGAATCTTGTTTAGCTCCCAGATATCGTTGCTCTTCAGCGACTCGAACTCTTCTACCATCGCTTTCTGCCACAACTGCTGGTCGCCACAGCCCATTGCCTCTGCAAATGACTGGGGCTCGTCGATTTCCTGTGGACACGCAACACCTTGAGGAAGAATACTGCACGTCATATCATAATCGGTATACTTGCCTGGAGGTATGCGCTCTCTCGCGCTGCGCCTGACCACATTTTGTGGGTCCTCTTGTTGCGGAGAGTGCGCTGGAGAAGACACCGTAACAACAGTGTCGTTTGCGCTGCCATAATCCGTTTCACCAATGCTATAGTCGAGGTCCGATTCATTGTCGGTTTCGTCATCATTGCCAGACGGCGTAGTGGACGGATTGTCCACCACGAATGGATCACTGCACTCCAACTGCATCCATTTGTTGTCGACCATTTCGATTGGTTCGCTCCGAACCGTTGCATCTGCTATTTCGCTTAGAAAGACGGCATCTCGACTGACGACGACCTTCTTTGTTCGCGGAACGTAGACACGGAAACCCTTCGATTGAACTGCATACCCGACGAAGATTCCTGGCTCGGATTTCGCATCCCGCTTTTGTCTTTTGACTTTCGGGATATGGCACATCACCTTGGTGCCAAACACTCGCAATTCAGAAAGGTCTGGTTTCTTGCCACTGAATACTTCTTTTGGAGTCACATCTAACCCCTTCGTCGGTGATCGGTTGACCAAGAAAACCGCAGTCGCAACAGCTTCTGCCCAAAATCGTTTCTCCAACTCAGCATCGAACAACAAGCACCGTGCCTTTTCAACCACTGTCCGATTCATCCGCTCAGCGAGGCCGTTCTGCTCCGGGTTGTAAGGAACCGTTGTTTCGTGATGAATTCCCGAACTGTGCAAGAATCTTTCCATTTCTTGGTTCAAGTACTCAGAACCATTGTCCGTTCGAAGTCGCTTGATACGCTTACCGGTTTGATTCTCAGCATAAGCCTTGAAATTCTTGAAACAATCCAAGACCTGCTTCTTTGACTTGAGAAAGTAGACAAACACCTTTCTACTAGTATCATCGATGAATGTCAAAAAATATCTACTCTCTCCTATCGAGACGATCTCCATCGGCCCGCATAAATCCGAATGCACCAGTTCTAGTACCTCGCCAATTCTAGTGCCTTTCTTCTTGAACGATTGACGATGTTGCTTCCCTTGTAGGCATACAGTACACGTGGGAATAGTCGCATCCCGAAATCGGATAGCAGTAGCCATATCACGTAGCTGCTTCAGGCTTTGATTATGCAATTGGCCCATCCGCCGGTGCCACAGAATCATATCGTCCGCTCCCTTTGCCGCACACGAAACTTCCTTGTTGACCAAGCACAACTTGTAGAGACCTCCTGCCTCTCTGTCAACAACGACTAGTTCGTTGGATTGCGATCGCACTTCACAAGCGTCCTTCATGAAAACTACACGATATCCGTTGTTGCATATTTTGCTCACGGACAGCAAATTGAGCGCTAGGTCTGGAATGCACAGGCCATTGTCAAATCGCACGAACTACCTTCCACATCAGCTGTGAGCTTCACTGTTCCGGTTGCGATCACTGGAGATTCTGCATTGTTGGCCACGTTGATATGCTGTGCCCCTTCCTTGGCACCTTTCAAAATTGTCTTACTGTGGCACATATGGGACGTCGCCCCGAATCAAAAATCCATTCCTCTCTCACGTTTGTTGGTACAACACTGAATGCAGCTTGCTTGCCCGATTTCTTCTCCTTTTTGTTGTCATTGGCCTATCGCTTCTGACACTCTGACGCAAAATGCCCCAAACGCTTGCATTTAAAGCACTTCACTGAAGCTTTCTCCTTCTGCTTCGACTTGTTCGGGTGACTGAAGAAAGCTCCGTCACTGGACTTTGCTACACTGCTCATCTTCACATCTTGAAGGATTTTGGCTTTGACTGCATCCGCCGTCATCCGGGTCCCGGACGCTTCGAGGCCCATAATCATTGGCTCGTACATCTCCGGTAGACCCATCAGAAGAAGACTCGCCAACCACGTTTCGTCAAGCTTCAAGCCAACTTCAGACAGTTTATGACTGGTCGACATCATTTGACTGACATATTCCTCGACGGAGTTACACTCGGATAACCGTATGCTGGTTAGCTTCCGTAGTAAGCCTATCCGCCGGGTCATTCCATCGTCCTGGAAAGCGTTTTTCAAATTGGTCCATGCCGCTTTTGCCGTTTCTGCACTTTGAACCAGACAATAGTTCACCGGCTCAATGCTGAGGCAGATGGTGGCAAGTGCTCGAAGGGAAATTGCGTCTACCGGATCCTCTTCTCCCCGTGCTACAGCGTCCCAAGTTCCTTCACGGATCAGGAGCATCTTGGTTGCAAACGCCCACGAGGTGTAATTCTCTCTTCCACGCAATCGTTCCGTCGCTGGCAACGAAATTCCGCTCACCGCAGGCAACTTTGAAATGGTTCCGTTTCCGTTCCGTCCTTGATTGTAATTTTCATCGTTGTTCTGGTTCGTCGGCATCTTCAAAAGAGCGCCTAAAAAAAAATTTCGCTCGTGTTTTTGTTGTTGTTGCTACGCGTTGCTTTGAAGTCAACGTGTCTGGGCCCACAACCTAATGGAAATGAAACACGTCTAGTGCGTAGCGAATGATAGATAGAACTGAGGGTTTATTAAAGACTAATGATAAACATAGAGTTCATGGCCAACAGTTTTCCCATACAAAATCCTATGTAAAATTTAAAAAAAAAATAGTTTCACCGATCGAGCTGAAATGTTGCACAGTTATTATAGGACGCAAAAGGGTCCCAAAAAGCAATAGGGAGCGTCCGTGTCTTTCATATGTCCGTGTCACAGGCTAGTGTTCAATTTGCCCTGGGTGTTCATAATGTCTCCAGCTCGCCTACTTAGATTTAGTGAGCAGAGTAAGAGATTAACGGGGATAGTTTTCTCAGGAAAAAAAAAATTACATCATTCCGAATTGCGTGAAGGGCAACATCATTAAGTCACTTTTATTTTTTCAACTGGCGGTCACGATTTGGTTACTTTTTTCTTGAATTTAGTAACTAAAATCACTTTTTGGGATATCATGGATATTTACCGGCCCAGTGTATGTTAACATGCATTTTTTTTTTTTTTTTTGGGTCGTAGAACCACTGCGTCCACTGAGTTGAACTTTTGTGGTAAAGTGCATTAGACTGATTAAAAATGACAAAAAATGCGACATGTGACAACGCTGTATATGAGCCGAATGACGATTTTCTATTTCTCTATACGTTTCCTCTCATAATTCATTCCCTTATCAACTTCTAAATGTTAGTGCAGTAGGAATGCGCAACCAAAACAGATAAATTTTAGGGAGATTGATCAAAAGGTCTTTTCCACCGTCACACGCATAATTGTCTTTTTTTTTTAACTTACTCGTTTATTTGTGAGTATCAAGTGCCATAGGCATAACGGAGCCGAGTTCTTTTTCATTTTTATAATGACAATAGCTTACTAACTATGTTAATTTTGGAAAGCCGAAAAACTCGCGGCTTGGTCGAGGTTAGGGATTACAATGATTCGGGTAGGAATGGGGAAGTAGGAATCTTAACGTTGGCTTTTAACATCAGATTGGAGATGCGATGTTGTTGCTGTTGGTCTGGCGCAGATGTTGCGTTGCGTTAAGCTGTAACGATACAACGGAAGCCGTATTACGGGGGAGGGGCGAGGTGGACTTGTTAAAACAACAGCTAAGAGAGGATCACACGAAAACATCTATTTGTTTCAAGAACTTGTAAATTAGCCCCATATAGTCCAAGTCCAGCTTTCCCAGCACATCTTTAATATCTTCCTTCTCTGGTTTCCTTCGGGCCCGTAGGGATGCGCAAAGATCAGATCTGGCAATTTCGAAATCGAGGCAATACCAGACAACATGGTTGATGTCCTGATAACCTGCACCACTGCCGCATTGATTGGTGTCTGAGAGCCCTATTCGATAGAAATGCGAGCCTAGCGAGTAGTGATTGGACATTAGACGACACATTACCTTGATAAAATCCCGGCTAATATCCAACCCTCTGAACCACGATTTTTCGATACCTGTGGGAGAATAGAATGTAACCATCTGCCCAAATCCCCTGCATCCCATTTTTGTTGCCAGCTGATCAAGGCCTGTTGACGGAAAATAGCAAAAATTCGTTGAAGGCGATTTGTCCATCATAAATATCGCCTGTCATAGCGCCCACCTTGGCAAGTGAGTCCGCTTTCTCATTACCTGGAATGGAGCAATGAGAAGGGACCCAAACCAAGGTGATGGTGTAGGAATTGTTTGATAGAGCACTCAAAGAGATCGTATTTCGCTTACGAAATACGGTGAGTGCTTTGCTGGCCTCATCGAACGAATAGCCTGAAGTGAGCTGAGACTATCCGTAAAAATGAAAAAATTGATCAGAGGGAAGAGAGGCAATTCGCTCTAATGCATAGTGTATAGCCGCCAGCTCTGCGACGTATACGGAGCAAGGATTTTGTAGTTTGAAGGAGGCGCTATGGATTTCGTTAAAAACACCAAATCCAGTGGAATCATTTGTTTTTGACCCGTCGGTGTAAAACTTCCTGTCACATCTGATATGGCCAAACTTACTTGCAAAAATTAATGGAATGTACTCCGAACGGAGTGGATCTGGTATTCCGCGAGCTTCTTGCTTCATGGTCAGATCAAAAACTACAGTAGAACTAGAGAAGTCTTGGGAGTAATCACGATTAGGAACATTCGAAGAAGGGCTCACCTCCAGAGTCATGTACCAATAGTACATTGTCATTAACTTAGTTTGAGGATTTCGTACGATTAGCTTTTCAAAATTTTCAATTACCAATGGATTTAACACCTCACAGCGGATGAGGAACCGGAACGATAGCTCCACAAAACGATCTGATAAAGGAAGAACTCCTGCTAATACCTCTAAACTCATAGTAAGAGTCGAGTTTATGCAGCCTAACGCGATACGAAGACAACGGTACTGGATTCGCTGCAGCTTCAGAATGAGTTTTCGCGGCAGATTGAAAACAGAAACTACCGTACTCGAGAACCGACAGAATCGTTGTACGATACAGCTTTATCAGATCTTCGGGGTGGGCTCCCCACCATGTTCCGGTGATAGTACTCGAGAACCGACAGAATCGTTGTACGATACAGCTTTATCAGATCTTCGGGGTGGGCTCCCCACCATGTTCCGGTGATAGTACGCATGAAGTTTATTCGCTGCTGGCATTTCTGAATCAGATACTTAATGTGCTTTCCCCAGGTGCATTTAGAATCGAACCAGACCCCTATGTATTTATAAGACAAACTTTGAGTTATTGTTTTACCCATGAGTTGAAGCGGTATTTGTGCTGGATCACGCTTCCGAGAAAAAAACAACTAACTCAGCTTTCTCCGGAGAGAATTCGATACCCAGCTTTACAGCCCAGGTAGACAAATTGTCTAGGGTATCCTGCAACGGTCCCTGCAAGTTGTTCACCCCTGTTCCTGCAATTGAAACAACGGCGTCATCCGAAAGCTGTCTTAGCGTGCAATTTTCCATGAGGCAGCTATCGATGTCTCTGACATAAAAATTATAAAAAAGGGGGCTTAAACAAGAGCCCTGGGGGAGACCCTTGTAGCTAATTCGTGAAGTTGTCAAAGACCCATGAGAAAAGCTCATATGTTTCTCAGACAACAAATTGTACAAATAGTTGTTTAGTAATGGTGAAAGGCCACACTCGTGGAATTTGTCTGAAAGGACGTCTACACAAACTGAATCAAAAGCGCCCTTAATGTCCATGAAAACTGAACCCGTTTGCTCATTTTGGGCATAGGCCAACTGTATTTCTGTTGAAAGCAGCGCAAGACAATCGCTCGTTCCTTTGCCTCTGCGGAAACCAAATTGAGTATGAGATAGAAAGCCATTAGATTCAATCCATTTGTCGAGATGATGGAGAATCATCTTCTCTAGCAGCTTCCGTATACACGACAACATCGCAAGTGGACGAAGAGTTGTAATCCGACGCGGATTTCCCGGATTTTTGAATAGCTATAACTCTAACCTGCCTCCATTCATCCGGAACAATATTGCATTCCAGGAACTGATTAAATAAGTTCAGCAAGCGCCTCTTTACGACGTCTGGGAGGTTTTTCAACAAGTTAAACTTGATTTTATCCATTCCTGGCGCAGAATTGTTGCATTAAAGAAGAGCAAGTGAGAATTCGAGCATAGAAAAGGGCGCATCCAATTCGTTACGATTGGTTTGAGTATCGCGATCAATTCGTTGCACCGGAACCGAATCTGGGCAAACTTTCTTGGCGAACGCGTAGATCCACCGGGAAGAGCTTTCCTTGTCTTCATTTACCGACGACGCATTTCGCATTCTTCTCCCGACGGTCCAAAGAGTTCTCATCGACGTCTCACGCGATAGCCCTTCGACGAAGTGACGCCAATATCCGCGTTTCTTGGCTTTGGCGAGGCTCTTAAACTTCCGCTCAAGAACAATGTACCGCTCGTAGTTATCTCGCGAACCGCGCTTCCGATATGCTGTAAACGCGACGGATTTTTCGCGGTAGACTTCAGTACATTCGTCGTCCCACCACGGAGTGGGCGAACGTCGGCGAATGGTTGATCCTGGTACCGGTCTGCGTTGTGCGTCGATCGCACATTTGAGGATTAACCCGGATAAAAACCGATACTCTTCCAACGGAGGAAGGACTTCGACCGATTGCTCGCCATCGGTGATCGCTTCAGCGAATTTACCCCAGTCGATGCACTTAGTGAGGTCGTACGCAATGTCGATCGAGCGAGATTGACACGAACCATTGGTGATTGAAATTTTGATAGGCAGGGGATCATTACCATGGGGATCTTGGAGGTGGAGGTGGAGCCACGCGTGTTACTTCCCCAGTATTCAAAATAGTCAAGTTGAAGTAGTCCATGAGGTCTAGTAAAGGGTGTATTCGATAAAAATGGCACACACATATATACTCATCAAAATTAAACTGATTATCGGATTTTCTTGAAATTTTCAGGGAATGAAGAACTACTAATGAGTTTTGATTTACAACATTTGTTTTATTCAATTTCGTCTCCCATCCCGAATGCCCGCACCTTCCTTTTCACTCCACCCATCAAATTTTGTACAACCGATTTTCCCAGTGTTTTTGTTGTTTTTACCCAAATTTTCTTCAATTCTAGCTCTGTTTTTATAGTTTTGCGATGTTTGCGAAGTTCCGTTTTCATAATTGCCCAGAATTTTTCAATTGGACGAAGTTCCGGTGAATTTGGTGGGTTCATATCCTTTGGCACAAAATTGACTCCGTTGGCTCGGTACCACTCCAATACGTTTCGAGCGTAGTGGCAGGATGCTAGATCAGGCCAAAACAGAGTTGATCCTTTGTGCTTCTTAACGAATGGCAAGAGACGCTTCTTAAGGCACTCTTCCGTGTAAATCGCACCGTTTATTGTTCCGGAAGTGATGAAGGGAGCACTTATTTCACCACATCCGCAAATCGCCTGCCAGATTAGAAACTTCTTTGCAAATTTCGATAGTTTCTTCTTTCGAACATCCTCCGGAACATCGAACTTCGACTTGGCAACGAAATATTCTTGCCCACGAAGTTCACGGAAGTCGGCCTTGACGTATGTTTCGTCATCCATCACGATGCAACCGGATTTGGTGAGCAGCTTCGTGTAAAGTTTCCGGGCGCGGGTTTTCGCAGTGATGTTTTGTTTTTCATTCCGGTTTGGGGCTTTTTGCACTTTGTAAACATGTAACCCAGCACGCTTCATGGTTTTCTGCACAAAACCGACTGACACCTTAGACTTTTTAGCAACATCTCGAATTGACATGTTTGGACGGTTCTTGAATTGTTGTACGACTTTCCTGGCCATTTTACTGTCCATTGGACCACTTTTTCGACCACTCCCTTCCTTCCTTTGGACACTCAGACGCTCCTTGAAGGTTCTTATTACACGAGGCACAGTTGTATTTGCAATTCCAAGCCTTTTAGCAATCCACCGGTGGGACGCCCCTGGATTTTGATTGTGAGGGCACAAAATTTTCTCACGGACAATTTCTTGTTTCGACGACAAGACTGGAACTACTGAATGTATAACTATGAAACTTGGCAGATGTAAATAATACACTATGGATAAGATCTACTCAAATTTATAGGTTTTTTACTCATACGATTCAAAAGTTACAGAAGATTTTCTGTGTGCCATTTTTATCGAATACACCCTTTATCAATGCAGAATGGTTGTCGTTGTACGGTGACCCCCAGGCTGTACCGTGAGAATTAAAATCTCCTAAAATCAACCGTGGCTCTGGCATTGCGAGACAAATAGTCGAAAGATCCCTGCGGGATATTGCCGTATTCGGTGCAGGTATATGCTGGCTATACTAAAACTTTTGCCTCGAATAGTCACTTGGCATGCAACTACTTCAGGGCCTGTCATCGAGGGGAGATCAATTCTATAAAAGGAGTGGAGCTTATTAATCCCCAATAGCACCTCTCCATATGAGTCCCCTCGATCCTGCCGAATAATGTTAAAATCGTGGAAATAGAAATCTTTATCAGAAGAGAGCCATGTTTCACAGAGAGAGAATACATCACAATGCGATTTGTGAACTAAAAACTTAAAAGCGTCCAAATTTTTTAGAATACTTCTACTGTTCCATTGTAGTACACGGTGTTCAATAAGTTCGAATACAAGTTTTCATCATTGCGTAGGTATGCGCCATGTACATATTCTGCATTGGTATTGGTGTCAGCTTTAACTTCATTCATACGCTACCGAATGTGCGCGGTGTTGACATTCTGTTAGTTGTTGTTCGTTTGTTACGCGCGATGAAAGAGTATCGGGACTTCGTAATTAAGCGTTTTTTGAACGGTGAGCGACCCGGCGATATATTCCGGCTGCTGAAATCGCATGGGGTCAAGCGGAACTTTGTCTACACGACCATCAGGCGATACCGGGAGACGTCCTCGACCAATGACCGTGCGAGATCCGGTCGGCCGCGTTCAGCGAGGACGCCACGGGTCATCAAGATCGTGAGGGAGCGAATTCGGCGCAAAAAGAACCGCTCAATCCGGAAAACGGCTGCAGATCTCAACGTTTCCATTGGAACCGCTCACACCATACTCACCAAGGACCTTGGTTTCAGGCCTTACAAAAAACGTAAGGTCCATGGCGTTTCGGAGGCTACCAGCAAAAAGCGGTTGGATCGAGCTAAGAGGATCCTCTCTCGGCACGCTGGTCAGGAGTTTGTTTTTTCGGACGAGAAACTGTTCGTGCTGCAGCAGCCGCACAATGTGCAAAATGACCGGGTGTGGGCGCCATCGAGGGACAGCATTCCTGAATCCAATATAAACATCCCTCGGTTCCAAAGTGCCGCGTCGGTGATGGTTTGGGGGGCAGTATGCAAACGTATTAAGCTACCATTGGTGTTTATTGAAAAAAACGTCAAAATCAACGCGGCGTACTACAAAACTGAGGTTTTGGAAAAGGTTGTTGCCCCCAGTCTCCGAAGCCTCTACGGCGATGAGCACTACGTGTTCCAGCAGGACGGTGCACCAGCCCATACGGCAAATGTGGTTCAAGCCTGGTGTCGGGACAATTTAACCGACTTTCTGGACAAAACTTTGTGGCCTCCCAGCTCCCCGGACTTGAATCCTCTCGACTTTTTTGTTTGGTCCTATATGATGGCGAAGCTGAACGAATACTAGGTCAGCACTTTGGATCATTTCAAGACGGTAATTCTCAAAATCTGGGACGAAATGCCCATGCAGTCCGTGCGTGCCGCCTGCGACGCGTTCGAGAAACGTTTGAAGCTCGTTAAGGAGTACAAAGGGGGGGTCATTCCAAGAGAAATGTTGTAAACGTTCCTTGTAAACATAGCTTTCAATAACATAAATCCAAAAAATAAAAAAACATGTTTTCATTTTTTTAACAAATTTTGAAAGTGTATCCGAACTTATTGAACACCGTGTACTTCGATCATATCCCTGACCTCATTGAATAAATTATCCATCGAAAGATATGATTGAATCAAGAAGAGGCCATTTTGAAGACAGTTTCTTTAGAAGAGGTTTTACAAATGTGAGGATCATGTTGATGAGGTTCCTCGTTGTCAGTGAGACCTCGAAAATGGTGAAGATGAATTCCACAATCCCAGAAAGAGACATTTTTTCGGAGTCTTCGACTTGACACGGTCGAGATTCCGGATGCCTTGGTAGTTGGCGTTCTGGGCAAAAAACTGGAACAACTGGGGTTTTAGATGTTCCCGGAAGTGGCGGAAAGTCATCAGCCAGTGGTTTAAAACCTGGAGGAGAAACTTTTTTTGTATTGCCACCACTTCTTAAATTGATCAGAGGAGGGTGGGGAGCCTGTTCTACAGTCAGTGCGTTCAGAGATGCTTGCTGACGGTGCCGTTGACGTCTTGCTGTAGCGCGCTTTCTCTTCGCTCCCGTCTGAACAACAGAGTCCTCCTCAGCATCCTCAAAGTCTGAGCCCTGATCATCTATGGGCAGGGAAGAAAATATATTGTTGTCTGGTTGGGCTGGTGGAACAGCGGCCGGTGGGATCTTTTTAAGAATCTCTGCATAAGACCGCTTCGACCGCTGCTGCAGCGAGCGAATTTGGTGTTTCTCCCGCTCTATATACTTCGGGCATACAGTGAGATCATGTGGAGCTTCCCCACAGCATATATACTTGGGGTCCGTACTGCAGGGACCCTCCACATGTTGCTCACCGCATTTGCCGCATCGTGCTTTGTTACAGCAGTAAGGTGCAGTATGAGCCAACTGCTGGCACTTGTCACAGTGCATGACTATCGGTACATAGAGGCGAACAGGTAAACGAAGCTTCCCCAACAGGAGGAAATTCGGCAGGGCAGCTCCAGAAAAGATTACACGAAACGAGTTTGAGGGCTTTTTTGTGCCTTCGGATGACACATGGTTCATTTGCCTGACATCAAGTACCTGAACTGATGGAACGGCATGATTTTTGAACCCACCAGTTCCATGGGACTTGATGTCAGCGCACGTCAAAAACGGTTCGGTGACCACTCCGGTTATTTCTACTGCATAATTGTCTCATATTATATTCTATGTTTCACTATAATGTTAAAAAAAGATAACAAACGAATCGAAAATAGGTCCAGCCGATTTATTGATCTTGTTCTTTTGAAAAATTTCAGTTGTTCGCGACATGTCCTCGATGCCTAGTGCTGCTCCAACCAGCGCCGACGCCTGTCTTAGTATTGTCCATTCACTGATGTGCCACCGGCAAGGGGGCGAAAGTGAAGGGTTCGCTAAACGTGCTATCGAATCCCTGGTAAAGAAGCTGAAGGAAAAACGAGACGAGTTGGATTCTCTAATCACTGCCATCACGACAAACGGGGCTCATCCGAGTAAATGTGTCACGATTCAGCGAACACTGGATGGACGTTTACAGGTAGGAGTAGATTAGTTTCTTAGATCTAAAATTGTAAATTTCTCACCATTACGTATTTTATATAAATTAGGTTGCTGGCCGAAAGGGTTTCCCACATGTGATTTATGCTCGCATATGGCGCTGGCCGGATCTACACAAGAATGAACTGAAGCACGTCAAATACTGTCAGTTTGCGTTCGATCTCAAATGCGATTCGGTTTGCGTCAATCCGTATCATTACGAGCGCGTAGTATCTCCCGGAATTGGTAAGGGCAATAGTGTGTTTGTTGTGCTAGCATGTGCATTGAGGTGAACTCTTTTCCTAGATCTATCCGGATTAACACTACAGACGGGCCCAAGTCGCTTAATAAAGGATGAATACACTCCGGGTTCAGGTGTACCAGGATCAATGGATATAGATGGCAATGAAATAGGAACAATCCAACATCACCCTACGATGGTGTCCGGTTCGGGTTACGGCGGCATGGGAATGCATCAACAAGTACCAGGTTTGATGATTTTGTTTTGTGTTCTCCATATTTTTTGGTTGTTAATTTTATGTTATCTTTTGTTTTATTTTGTTGAATTTATGTATCCTACTGAATAGACCCGTCACAGTTAGGCAGTATGTTTCCTCCACCGCCGGGTAGTGCCCCAAGACCTATACCAAAAATGGAACCAGCGGAACAATCTCGAAACAGCAATGGTAGTTGGATGAACAACCCTAGTTCGTCCTCATCAACTGCCACAAGCTCAGCCCCGCTAAATCGTCTTTCATCATCACTGCCGCATTGTAAGACTTTGACTGCCGTCGAATATACTATCACACTAACATTCAATTATAAGTAGCTACAATAACATTGAGCTCCCTAATCAGATTTCTAATGAGAATTTTGATAGTTCTAACAGAATAACATATCTAGAGTAACATGTCAAATATCATACAAGTTTTACGGAACAAATCAAATGCAGACCTAGTTCTTGGCAACCGAAGGTCGTCCAAAAGCATCAATTAGCAGTTCTCAAAGGTGTTGTCTGGTGATTGGCGAAATGTTTGTTTACAAATGTGTCTGTTAATGCTTGTCAACAAAAAGCCTGTTACCCTACTACGAAAAAAGGATCCATGCCCATATTCATAGCAATTAGGTAGTGCATGAATTGCAAAGGTTCTCTCAATAAAATGCATCAGCGAAAATCTGTTCTTGATTAGTTTCCACTGATGCTAATTGCTGAATCCTTCAGACTCGCATAATTAATAAAATTTTCAAATTAATAGTCCCAAGTATCGATTAATCGAATTCACACAAGATAAACATGAATTTCGCATCAACCATCCTATGACTGCATATATGGCTGGGATCCATTTTCAATGCTTTCACAATGTCAATAACTTCTCCTATGTTTGTACTTCCACCTCCATTGTTGAATTCCATGGCTTTTGGATTTCCCATCTACCTATATAAACAAAGATTTGAAGCTGCAAATCTTACGAACTGTGAAAAAGAACACACCAAACGGTAGTTAAAGCCACTTATGCTAGCTATCAGTTACTTACGAACTTACGAATTTCCTAGAAATACCTATTATTAATTTTTCTATGATTCTGCCCGATTGCCGGCTATGAGATGCACCCCATTATTATTAGGTAAATAAGCACTGGGTAGAACTATTTGCCGATCAATGTATTGATAATTAGTATAGAGTATAGAGCACACAAGATAATCTTTGCCCAACGAAAAGATTTTTCAAATGGATAAAAATCCTCGCCACTTTCGACTCGATTCGATTCTACTTCAATGCCTTATTTGTGTGGGTAATTTCTAATAAAATCTAATAGCGAGTAAAGGTACTATATCCTTGTAAAACAAGCCTGGACACAAGGAGGAAATGCCTGTGACTCATCCCACGAGGTCTGACAAAAACAGTTTACTTTCTTAGCACTGTTACTCGCAATGAACTACGCAATCATTCTAAGACCCGTACGGTTGATACGGTACGTCCCCTCTCTAGAATTACACGTGTATTCAACTTGGCCGCTTTCTTCATTGTGTCACATTCTTAATGGGCAACCAACATTAATAATAACAGGAAAAATGATAAAATTGTATCATATTCTAAAAATTGACGGACTATGTGTAGACTATGCTCGATTCTTATTTTTGACCCGCTTCATTCTTGTACGACCTATTTATTGATTAGTAGATTAGAGTTATTATTACTGTTATGTTTTTACTGTTATCATTTGAACATGAGCCAGTTAACATTCTCAATGTGTGCTTCTTTTCCACCCACAGCCTCCGTACTAGGCAATCCCATCGGTCTGGCAAACAGTGTAGGATTGCGTCCTCCTCAGCCGGGTCCACCACAGGGGCCACCGCAGCAGCCGCAACCAAATCCCCAAATGACAAACGGAGGAAACGGTCTGATTGGCAGCTCGTCGCAGCCGAATTTGCTGAACTCCGATGGCCAAGGTCAATACTATACCAACAGCGCTGTCGATCCTACACTTTCCGGTGAACCTCAGCTCGGCCCAAGCATGGGCGTACCAAACTCGATATCCGCCGCATCTCCTGTGTCCCCTCACATGCAGCAAAATGGTTACAGTCAGCCACCGAATAACCAACAGCAACAGCAGCAGCAACAACAACAACCGCCACAGCAGCAGACACAACAACAGTCGTCCAGTCAGGGGCAGTACAACCAACATCATACCGGTGCTGCAACATGGTCCGGCGCAAACACACTAACGTATACGCAATCGATCCAGCCACCAGCACCGGATCCGCGATCGCATGGTGGCCATCAGCAATACTGGCAACATGGAGGCGGTCCCGGTAGTGTAAGTGGTTCAAGCTCAGGTCAAATGCAGGAAATGCCCAACCAACAGCGTCTGTCTCGACAACCGGCTCCCGAGTATTGGTGTTCGGTTGCGTACTTTGAGCTCGATACACAGGTCGGGGAAATGTTCAAAGTACCATCTAATCGTCCCAATGTTACTGTCGATGGCTATGTAGACCCATCGGGTGGAAATCGGTTCTGCTTGGGCGCACTCAGCAACGTTCATCGAACGGAGCAAAGCGAAAAAGCGAGGTAAGTCTACGTTTAATTCGGTCTTATCTGTTGACCGAAACAAGCCGGCCGGTTTTAAATCGGATAATCAATTCTTTTTTATTACAATTGTGCAATGTTTCCATTGTAGAGCGTGTTTCTTGTTTTGTTATTGTTGATTGCAAAAAAAATGTATAGACATTGCTCACTAGAGCACCAACCCATATTTTTTACCTAGAAGCTTTAGTGAGGCACTCGGAATTTTGGTATTTTTTAGTACATATTTGAGCGAATTACAGAGCCTCTGGTTCCAATTTGAGCCAAATCAGTTAAAGTCTACAAAATTACGAAAGTTATTTCAAAAGATCACGGTTTCAATTGATGATGGCAAGGGGCCAACACAGTTATTCACCAATTCGTTTGTGTTGTTAGGGAAGTAGTAAGTCCATATGGCATAAGTTCGTTTGACATAAATTCGTTCAGCATAATGCCATTTGGCATAACAATAACTTGAGCTAAGTGGTCATTTGACATAATGCCAATGGCATAGGTTTTATCCATTGTAATATTTCCTTTTTTTTTAAATGAACTATTCTTCAAAATATGGCATTCATTGGTTTCAGGGAAAAATTGAAATTTGAAAATCAAATGTTTTCTTCTCTGATGTTGAACTATGAATTTTTGGATTGACTAAAAGTATGTATTGCTTAGTTATGTTTGGTATAATTCATTCGAACCGACTGAAACTTAATTGACACAAATAGGCGAATATGGGAAGACTTGTACTGTGTCTCCCTTCTTTATTAATTAGGCTATTCTTTAAAATTTTATTAAATCATTCTACAATCTATGATATAACTATTATACTAAATAGTTTATTTTTCTATAAAATTTAAATTTATGTGCCAAATCCATACTGCAAAATGAAATTGGTTAATTGCTTAGAAATTGATCTAATTTTATAGTATTCATGCCAAACTGTGATCTTGCCAAATGTCTCTGATGAAACGTTAATTTACAGATTTTCAATCCAAATAACCTTTCTCAAACTGTTCGACGCCAATGCCAAAAGATCTTTATACCAATTGAATTTTGAATGTCTAAGCTATACCAAATTATAATTATGCCCAATGAAGCAGCTTTCATTTATTTTTATGTCGATATTTATGGCAAATGACCGTAATATTTTAATTTTTCTTATGCCAAATGGTCATTGTGCAATTTCGGCCACCTAGAGACCAACCATTTTGGAGTTGTTGTACTCTTCTATTGCGGAGAACACGTCTTACCTTCACCGCTGCCAGGATACGAAAGAGGGCGAGCTCTCGGTCTACGTGATCGGGTTGGAAGATGTAGGGTTGTATGAAACCTCAAGCGGGCGAGATGCGAGCGGCAGGGATGCGTCATATAGTCAAGATGTATATAGAGGGTTGTTAAGGGATGATTATAAACATCATCCACACAGTCATTATGCTAAACGGCCTTTATGCCAAATGACCATTGATTATTCAACATGTGATGCCAAACGATCTTATGGGGTAGCCCCGTTAGGGAACATCTATTAAGTAAGCCACACTCGTATAGGGTGAGATAACTGACGATCCAAAGAAAAATTATCTGATGTCCATACAAAAAAAAAAACGTGACGATGATGGGGGGACGATTTGAATACGGGCATTTATGCGTGACGTATTTAATGGACGTTTCCTTAATTATCTACTATGATAGAAAAATGGTCGTTTGCCATCATCAGCTGGCAATCAATTCAATAAACTGCAAATAACTTTTTTGGATATACTCAGATCATCTTGTGGTCTTTGATAAAGTTGATAATCATAAAATCTCAGACTTGATAGTACTTGGACACTTGCAACTCCACCTAGCAATGGAAAACTGAGCCGTCATCTCTCCCTACATTTCGATGATTTTCCCATACAAATTTCAACCCCCTGTGGAAATGGGTTAAAGTAGGGGTGTTGCGTAACTTAACTTTTCACCTGTGCACCAACTTTCAAACTCAGATTTAATTCATAATTGGTTTTATTGTAAGTTTTGCTTTTTGATGATGATGTATCATGAATTTTAGGGTACTGGAATAGGATTAAGAGCGTTTTTCGGCATTTTATATATGGTCGGTAACTGAACTTATACAATCCTCATAGAATATTGTTTCGGTGCATTACGGAGATGGATCACTGGAATTGGTTATTGGTTGCAGACTTCAAGATTCACTGATGTGATCCATCTTGAAATTTAAAAGTTCAGTTTGAATATGTCGGACAAAACTGATGATTTTCGATTGGCGCTTGGTGTGATTTGGCACAACCCCGACCACATGACCTGCAGATAATTAAAATGCTTATACCATCTGATCAAAATTGAAATTTTCCTGCATTTTACTAGATGCTGATATGAGCATACTTCTACTGTATTTTACCTTGATTCCTTACAAACAAAAGCACTAAGCTTCATTTGAATTCGTCCACACGTAGTGTCACAATGTAGCCAAATACGTTACGAAGTGCGGCGATTGAGCTGTATAGCCAAGGAAACCCTCCTGTGTTTATCGCTGGGACATTGAAAATACCAATACAAACAGTTCGTGATGCTATAAAACGATACAGTGAGCTTGATAATTTTGATGATCGTTCCGGAAGAGGCAGAAAAAGAACTGTTAGGACCCCTAAAAATCGAAGTATATTTCGTCAAAGGGTTGATCAAAATTCTAGACGGTCAATCCGAAAAATGGCGAAATCATCGAAAATCGACCCTTAACCAGTATGAGCTATTCTTCATGAGGATTACGTTCTTATACAATTTCAAAGAACCACTACCTAAGTGACAGAATGAAAGACAATCGGTACCGGGAAGCAAAGATTTTGTTGAAGTAGTTTGGTTATGGAAGTCATCGTTCAATTTGATTTAAAAAGTGATCACGGATACCCTGTCAACCCACCAGTCCAGGTCAATTTTGATCAGATGGTACAATCAAAATGGAGATAATTTATTGTTCAAATTTTGTGAAATGAAAGTGGTACAAGTAGACTAAAGTAAACATCTTTTTTTTTTTTGCTCAATACACTACACAATTATATTAACTTCGACCCAGTATGTATGTATGTATGCGTAAGTTTAGCTCTCCATGGTTCCTCTTCATCCAGATCGACAAATCCGATATGACCAGGTGCGGCCATCGACCGTTCACCCTCGTGTCCCATTCTCGATACTTCAGCACGCGCTTCGAGGCTTCGAGTTCTTAACGTCAATCGTTACAACAGCGCAATATCGATCGCCTATCCGCATCTGTTCGGACGCCTTTACGGCTGTCTCGACCACTGTCCGAATGGCATCCACAGAAGACTTCCCTTCTCGGAAACCGAAATGCATCATCGACAGCCCTTGCTCGCTCTCGGTAAATTCCGTCAGCCTGTTCAGGATGATCCTCTCCAGAAGTTTTCCAAGAGTATCCAACCGGCATATTGGCCTATAAGATGCTGGATCCCCGGGAGGCCTTCTTGGCTTCGGCAACAACACTTATTTCTGTATTTTCCACCTATCCGGAAAATGACCTTCCTCTAGACATTACTGTAGCACATCCCTGAACATTTCCGGGAATGCGTGAATCGCCACGTTAGGGATTCCATCCGGTCCGGGTGCCTTGTTGACCTTACGCCTTTTTGCCAATGCCATGAGCTCCTCGTTCAAGACTTGCATGCCTTCAACGTTACTCCTCTCTTCCTCGCTGTACGGTGTACGTGGCCACGTCGTTGGACCTTCAATTTTGCTGGACATAGTTCTGCAGCCATTGATGGGCCTTTGACCTTCGCCATTACAATACGGTACGCGTCTCCCCAGGGGTTAACATCAGCAGTTCGGCACAGCTTCTTGTAGCAGTTCGTCTTGCTCAGTCTTATCTCTCATTTTAATTCTGTCCTGGCCGCTCGAAACACCACCCTGTGCGCCTCTCTGTCTGCTGCGGTTTTAGCTCTCTGGACACGTCTAGCGCGAAGCATGCGGAGTATCGCTGTCCAATACTAAACTGATCGCCAGATGTTCGCTATGGGTATAACCCTCACACACTCTTCAGTTCATGTCTGTCATCAGCGACGGACTACAGAATGTAACATCGATGACGGATTCACGACCGTCCTTGGGACAAGTGCTGGCGGAACCTACGTTCGATAGTGTAACTTCCAGCTTTGTCAGAGCTTCTAGCAGGCTGCACCCTCTAGTGTTGGTACATCGCTACTAAACTCCGCAACCCAAGCATTGAAGTTTCTCCGATGATGACCGGTCTTCTTCCGATGAGCTTTTCGGTGAGTGCATCCAGCATCTGGTGAAACTGGTCCATGGTTTACCTTGGGGGGGAATGGCAGCTACATACAAATCCCGTTGATTTTGACGAACACGAAACCTTCGCATGAACTGGACACTACTTCCTGGATGGGGAATCTGCCCATCACAATAGGAACACGATACGGTTCCGCAATGATTGCGACGTCACACTTTGTTTCTGTTGTTGACTGCCACAAATGTTGCTGTGCTATGTCGCAATGATTGCGGTTTATTTTGGGTTACCTCTATTACTACTGACCTGTTGTCGCCTTTTTATATAAAGGGCACCTGTAGCCCCCGTCATGTGGTCGTTTCCGTCCTCCTGTTTGCAAAGCATGCATCACGGTTGCTTTGCGCAGTCTCTTGCAAAATAACCCTTCTCCCCGCAGTTCCTCACCTGGTGACCACAACCCATGCACTTATAGCATCTCTCCAATTCCTTTGGAGCTCGAGGGACAACTCTCAGTGAGCACAACGACTATCCAACTTTTACTCGACCCAACTCAAACAGCTTGTGGGTTGCAGCTGTCGGCAGACGTATCGCCTTCATCAACTGGGTTATGTTTATTTGAATGTATGTATGTAGGAAGCCACCATCCTAGCGTGGGCCGTGCCCTGTGTGCGGTTTCACTTAACAGAAAGAACATGCTTTGTTACCGTTCTATATACTAAATATTGTGGAAGAAGAATCTTATGTTCCCGCGGGTTTCGCGTGATTGTCTCCCCTTACGGGTCCGCGCCACCGTTTTTGGCCCTTCATACAGCGTTACTGTGAATACAAACCGGTAACTCAATTAGATCTTGCTATTTAGTGGAGCTGCATACATGGCAAGGTCTTAGAAGGGATGCTGGCTTGCTTGCATAAATACATACATACATACAGTGTGTTTTACTAGTAGGTAACCAATATTTTGTTATATTTGTCATTTGATAATTTTCATAATACATCGTAAGCATAGCACCGTCACAATACTTTTATTGCAAAGCACAATACTGCTCGTTTGGTTCCGGCTTTTCACAGTTCAAATTAGTTTCCGAATTCTATCCGCCTCACTCTTAATATTGCGCCTATATCCCGGATGATTTCAGCGCCACCTAACTAGGAAAATAATCAAAAATATACTTCATCAATGAAATCTGGACAAAATCGTCAAAAGGTCGAAAGTAGAAATTGTAAACAATGACTTAAAACGTCAATTTCCTGGAAATGCCAGATTGCTATCATATTCATCCAATACCGACAGGAAGGTAATAACTCTCTGTATCTGTTTCTAGTGCTATTTTGTTTGTAAGAGCAAGCAGATCCCAGAAAAATACGCTAGAAGTCATTGTTTACAAATGCTACTTTCGACCTTTTGTCTATTTTGTCTAGAAATATGCGCCTTACAGAAAATACTTTGTTTTATTCGCCCTCTACACAGAAGAAAAAAAGTACCCATTTGAGCAGTTGCGTGTGGGAAGCCAATTTTGGGTATAGGTATGTTAACCGCCCCATTGGGTATAAATAACTTACTTTTGGGTAAAATTCACCCAAAAGTCAGTTATTTATACCCAACGGGTCGGTTAACATACCTATACCCAAAATTGGCTTCCCACACGCAACTGCTCAAATGGGTACTTTTTTTCTTCCGTGTAGGGTAGAACGAACCATGATCGAACCACTCAACTGACCAAAGCTCAAACATATTATTTTCCCACAGATTACACATTGGCAAGGGAGTGCAGCTGGATCTACGCGGCGAGGGAGACGTTTGGTTAAGGTGTCTCAGTGACCATTCGGTGTTCGTACAAAGCTACTACTTGGATCGAGAGGCTGGTCGGACGCCCGGCGATGCCGTCCATAAAATCTATCCCGCTGCATGTATAAAGGTAAACTCTATTTAGTGGTGGGTAAACCAGTGCTAACAACTAATCTATCTTTATTTCGTTGAAGGTATTTGATCTCCGCCAATGCCATCTCCAGATGCAATCGCTTGCTACTAGCGCCCAAAAAGCTGCTCAAATGCAAGCTGCAGCAGTGGCCGGTGTATCGGGACTGGCTGTTGGAGCTCCTAGAAGTAAGTAATACATTGCAGCGGTACCTATGGTTTAATTAATCAATTGCCATTTATTCTAGATCTTTCCGCCGCTGCAGGAATAGGTGTCGATGATTTGCGAAGGCTCTGTATTCTGCGGCTTTCGTTCGTTAAGGGTTGGGGTCCCGACTACCCAAGACAGTCAATCAAAGAGACACCCTGCTGGGTGGAGGTGCACTTACACAGAGCACTGCAACTTCTAGACGAAGTTTTGCATCAGATGCCGATTGATGGCCCACGGGGTGGTATTGAGTAAATGTGGGCGTAGTTGCTTCAGTATGTAGGATATTTATTTCACGCCTATCTGTTAATATGGTTTATGATAGTGTGATACATACGTGAAAAACTGGTGATCACCAGAGTGTTAGGAGGGTGCGCATTCAAATGCTTGTTAAAAAAAAATCAGTTAACCGCATGAGACGGTAGTGCAGAAAAATATTTACTGTACTGGAAATGTGCAAGCATAAATTGTGTTGAAAGCTTTCTTCGTTTTACACTTCTGGTATTCAAAAATTGAAGTATGAGTCATGTTTAACTCATCGTCTCTAGCGGATAGCAAAAACAAGAGAAACGTGTGATTTGTTAGTTAATAACTTTTACGATAAGCAGAAAAACATGTATACTTAGCAGCTAAAATATAAATCTACTTATTTATACAGACAATGTTCTACAAAATTTAACGCTAATTCTGAAAAGAATAAAAAAGTGTTTAAATATCAAAGTGATTTAAACATTTGCCGTACGGTGATTACAAAGTTTGCAGATGACATAAAAAAACATTAACTGAATTAAAATACAAAAGCAACCGACAAATATTCTACCTCTGACAAGAAAATAAAAACAACAAAACACTCACTTTATACATGCATAGTTCATAGAAAAGAGAAATAACTAAATAATTGAGAAGTAGACAAAAAATTAAACAAAGATTAGATGTTCTAGCGACTAAAAAAGTATTCACGATTGCTACGAACGTTCGACAGCAAAAAAAAAAAGTAAAGATATAATAAAAAAGCGTTGGATGTTCAAAAATTGTTAGAAATTGAATCGATGGAAACAGTACCATTAAACAGTAAAACGCTCTTTTCGGAAGACAAACAAAAATTGATGATTTCTAAATAGGACAAAGTGCTAATCAAGTCGTACATTTTCGTTACGCATTGGTGGTGCCATCGAACAGAACTGATTTGTGAAATCAGATATTAAAGATTTTTTTTCTATTATTTCCAATCGTATTCAAACTGCATGCTTTGAACGAAATTCGCTATTGTTTCCACGGTGTATTTTCAATCAGCAATGAAATAAAACAAGCTAAGTGCAATGAAGAGTATTACAAAAGAACAAATACAAACTGTTTGGAGTGTTACTTCCAACATCAGAGAAGTCTAATTTGTTAGTTGCTAATTGGGATACCGTTGATGTTTTTTTTTCTTTACTTTTTGAACAATACACAGAACTGTTCGATTATGGTTCAAGATCATTACAGGATTTAGCATAGCATATACTATCGGTAAATAAAAATGCATCACATCGCGAATCTTTGAATCTTTTTCTATATCACTGACACTTTATTTCCATTTTTATTCTACTTTTTTTAATGTTACCTATTTGTTCGGGAGTTCGGGAGCAGGTCGTTGGTGTTTTCTCCTTGTTTTACGAGTAGGCCTTACCTTCCCTTTATCTGTAGAGGCGCATTAGCGCTAAAAAGTCAGAGTTGACTGGGTTCGATTCCAGTCTAGTCTAGGAGTTTTTAGAAATTGTGGGCATAGGTGTGGAATATACCCTAACCCGCAGCAGAATCGATCTTGTGCCTTCACCCCCCTGCAACCGACCTACCGACCGCACTCGCACGAACACACTCACACTCTCGATACATATCGTTCACTCAACAAGCTCGGGCATTGCGTTTCACTTCCCCTCATTGATCAGTCAACCTTTGTCGGTGCAAGTATGAAAGCACATAGAAACGTGTACACATATGAAGGGAAGCATGCAATGTGCTGGGACGGCCATCTTTTTCTTCTCGACTAGAACAAGGGTTTCGGGACTAATCCACATTCATGAGCGTTTACAATTCACAATTCACGTGAGAATCAAAATGCAAAATTAGCTGGGACGGCCATATTGCATAATTTTTTAGGAAGCTTGGCACGAGATTTTCGTTTCTTGAAAACCAAGCCTACCCGTTTCGGGACGATTTGGCTTGCATGGGCATGGACAAGTGTGAATAACATGCTATGTCTGCCATTTTGTTTTTGCTTTCGTTGGTTGGTGTGGGTAGAATTGGCAGAATTGGCCTCACTGAGGAAACAGCTGCAGATGATGAAACGGTCCAGTAGGATGAAAAAATCACCACAGAAGAACCACAAACGAAAGCTGAACTACCGGCGGTTGTCACCGGTGGAAAAATGTTTGCCGTGCTACAAAGGACAGTCGTAGACCTGGCCCAACTTATCATCGAAAAGCCATGCGAGCAAACTGGAGGTGCGTCCAAACCGATCGATATCGGTAACAATACGAAACCAGCAAACGATTCCTGGAGTCAACTCGGCGGCCCTGCCACGACTTCTGAAGGGCAATAGCAATTCGGTTGGAATGCATCCCATCCTTTCCTAAGAACGTCAACGCAACTGGGATGTGCAAAAGCAGCGCGTACGTTCGGACATGATGTGGGATTCATAGTACTATTTGCAACCAGGAGCGAGGCGTTCGAAGTGGAATCAAACCCAGTAGGCAAACCCGAAGGAGATGTACAGGTAGTAGCGAGAACATAAACTGTTCCAAGGAATCATCGACGACGCAAGGCACCATACCAGAGACCCACCAGAAACAGCGACTATAACAACAAAGAACAACCATCACGCGAATAATTTCGCAGTCATGTTCAGCCACTAAGCCACTAGAGGAGATGAATGCCCAGCTAAGAATCAAGATTGCCATCGATGCGGCGTTCGTGGACATTTCACTGTTACATACAGAACGAAAGAAGCTAATGTGGTGGAGGAGCAACGCCAACCAAAAAACGAGAATGAGAACACACAGCACATAAACACTATTTCCGTGAATGATGTACTAATCAAATGCAGACTAGACTCATCCAGCCTAATAGTTTCGAATCGACTCAGGATCTGACGTGAACGTTATTGGAGGCTACGATTGGGATCAATTACTACAAGATTCCAAAGAAGGTTTGGTAACAGTTAGGAAAGTAAAAAAATTATATCAGGGATATATCACGCATAACGTCCCATGTTATGGTTCTATATACGGGACAGTTGCTTATAACGATATACCGAGTTCTCGTAGGACTGCGTTGGTGTATAGTAATAATGGTATTATTCGAATAATAAATACTTACCATACCACATATGGTTGATAATTATTGGACTAGGTAGTTTGAGTATTTGGTTATATATGAAGTTGTATCTTCAACTCTTAAAATCCAACTCTTTGCAAATATTATGGGTTTTTTGTTGTTTCTCAATAGCCTCACGCTTCCGCTTGCGAGACATCGCAACGTACTTCGATTGCCTTTGCAGAGATATTTTTTGAGAACATAGTAGTCAAACTGGTCAATGAAACTCATCACTCTCTTGTTTTATGCACACAGAAAATCAAAGCATTAGAAAGGTAAGAAGATCCAATGAAACAATTCAGCGCCAAAATATGATTAGGGCGTATCTACCTTTGTAATCACACACTTCGTTTGCTAATTTATCGGAAGTTGAATAAAATTCGTTCAAATTGAATATATCAGCGAAAAGAGATAAAGCTCCTCTTCCTTAAAGAGTGCTTAATTTGTATTTGTGACCTTTTGTTCAAGAAAAAATATCTACGAAAGCCATTGTTTACAAAAGTAAATTCGCCCTAGTCTCATGTTGGCGCTGAATATTTATTTCACTTTGACCTGTCTCCTCGTATACATTTAGCTTCACAATACATTTTCTTGACGCCTTTCTTTCTGGGTTATGTTATTCAATGGTGGCATATGTTAAATTATGAAAATTTTAGTCAATCAAATACTCTTTTACTGTTAAAGTCAATAGATGGCCCTGAAAGAGAAGGTGCTGATATAACGCGTTGGAAAATAATTCATCCATTAGATATCCAGCATTGCTTTGTTTCCCATGCCACAACCAGACGGGCTGTAGCGGGAGAGCAAATGGCAGCAAAAATAGGTCATTGTTAATTGAAAAATCGAACTACTTATACTTATAATTTCAATGCGAAACATTTTTGAGTTTTTATGACCATATGGCGTATGAATGAAGTCATTCTGTTTAGTCGAACGAGAGTTATAAGCGTTTAAAAACCTTTCACTTTTGCGTAACGCTCTTATTTTAAAATGTTTTTGGAATGTCACCCGGTATAGGAAAGAGAAACGTAGTCCTACGTTAAAACTGACGCCACCCTATTGAACATTCGCTGCAACCCGAGGATAGCGCTACTCAACCCATAGTTGGTGCGGCGAAAAGGAAGCCTCAGCAGTGAAAAGGCTATGACTGAGCACTTATCCGGGTGGACCACCAATCGATTTAGAGTACACCAATCAGCTAAGGCATCAATCTGTCCTTGGAGGAAACGGCAGTTGGCTGTTGAGCAGATACGCAGAAAAAATTTCAGGTCATCGGCAAACGACAGTCGTTGTCCTCCGATAACAAAATGTACGTCGTTGAAGTAAAGAAGAAATATCAACGGTCCCAGATGGCTGCCCTGCGGTATCCCGGACGTGGCGCAAAAACTTGTTGATCGAATTTCGCCTATAGAAACTGTCAGTTGACGACCTGTAAGATATGAACGAAACCATCTTAAGAGATCACCACCAACTCCTAGTGCAAAAAGAGAGTTCCTTACGACCAGTTCAAATAGCTTCGACACGACGCTTAACAATGTGATTCCCTTGTAGTTATTCACGTCCCACTTGCTTTCTTTTTTAAATACCGGAAACATGTCTGCCGTTTTCCAGCAAAAAGGAAATATGATCAAAAATTTACATCAACGACACAATAACGATACATTGTTTTACCAAGGAAAGATTTCTCGTGGCAGCGTTAATGGAATTAACGAGAAGTGGCTCGTTTTCAAACACACTAGCAAATTTGACCGAGTACAGATCACAAATTTCCTGATCTGTGCCAGCAGTTTCGCTATTAAAGACCATGGATGATGGTAAACCTACTTCCTTGCGTTGTTGATTAACATAGTTCTTTCTGTCAATCTAAATTAGACAGTACCTCTCCAATACTACGATAATCAGCTCTACGGAAGTCATATGAGGAGTGTCAACGAAGTCACGAGGAATACAATCTTCGACGGCAGCTAGAAGAGAATGGTGGTGAGGAACATCCTTAACTAGAAGCACTGGGCCACAGAGATGACAGGGACGGTATCTCGGCCACTGACAAAGCAGAGAAGTAGAGAACGATTGTTTTCATTCACCACGTCATTTACTTGGGATAGAGTTGCGGAACTGTAGCTGTCCAGAAGCTGAATTGCGCCTGTGTGAAAAGAAGAGCGCTCATGATCTGGACGGGGCTTATTTGCAAAATCGTCTTTTCTCGGAAGTTGTAACTATACGATACTAACGCCCTACTTCCAACGTCTGGTATAGTGACTGTTCATAAACCATGTAGACTTTTCTGGAGGGAGGAAGGTGGTTGACCAAAGTCTACGCTCAAAACAAAATTTAAAAAAAAAATATTAAGAAATGTCTACGAGAGGGAAGGGGTGGGGGTGGATCGGAGATTTTCAAAAATGGGTCTACGTGGTTTATGAACATCCCCAAACTGATACCGGTCAACTGATTTTCCAGTTATCTGCAAAGAGGTTAACTCGTTGATGATTTGTTTAACAAATTATAATTGATTATGTTTAAACTTACATTAGATTAGCAGAGGCAGCGACTTGCCATGTCGGCAGTGTAGAACGATAAATTAATCATTTTAGTTTAAAATGAAGTTTAATTTTTTTTTTCCGTCGGCCTATTTCCTCACATGGTGACAATCACCGACGCCAGAGAGACGACTCTACCTCCTAGACCCTACCTATCGACTCATGACTATGAACCTGGACCAACGACTTTTCTTCCCTTCCGTAGGAAGACGTGACCAAGATATTTTCGCCTCAGAAAAACCACCGACATCGACTGGGATTGAACCCAGACCCACTGGGGTGCCAAGTAGCAGTCACGCTTACTACTGCACCACCGACGTTGGCAAGTTTAAATTGATGTAATTGTTATAAAACAAATATTATATAAACACACCGCGGTGATTACTTTAAATAATTTTATTGGTTTGATTTGAATGAAACTTTTAATTGATTTGGAACTTTTTTATGAATTGCAACAAATAGAAACCTTGGTATTCAACAACAAAACAATTGGTTGATTCAAAGCAGAGTGATTTCTTTGCGTGAATAATACGAACCTGTTTAATGAGAGCGGCGCTTGATTGCAAAAACGAAAACGGAATAATAGTTTGGTGATTAGTACACTATTGCAATTGATAAGTTCAAGTATGAATTAGCTCTTCTACTATTGGTTGTTGTTGCACTCGTACTGCGAGTTATTGTCATTCAGCTGAGTAAAATTTTTAAAGCATTTGCCACTTCTTAAGTGTCTGCAGAGATAAGTTCAATGATGCAGATCCAGCTTTCCTGTTGACTCCAGTATACCAAAAAAGAAACAGATATATAGTCATTACAAAGGGATATTATCAAAACGAAATGGCTAGAGTATTGTTCAACGGATGTGAAACGAAGGAACATCGGAATTAAGCATGTTTGGGGGGAAAACAACGAGATGATTAATTCAATTTAAAATGGATTTGCTAACCATGCGTTTATTATATTTGCCAATAAAGCAACTTATGCAACATCGACCCATGTTCTATGCTAATATTAAAATGTTCCGTCATGTCACAGCTTCTGCGTAAGCCACCCATTTTTAGAACAAGATGAGATAAAATAAAGAGCCCAGTATTTTAGAACGAGGATTCAAATAACAATGACATGATGAATGTCATTACTTACTCCTACTTGACTCGCCTCGACTAACCTGGCGGAACGTCACCCAATTCCTTACTGAATTAAAGGGCATTTCAGATAATAATCATGCATTATTTGCAACAAAAACAAGAGATAGAAGAGAAGAAAAAAGAAATTAAAAAAGAAACAATAGCAAGTAATTGTTAATGTGAGTTGATGAAATTAATTATAATTGACACTTTCACCTACCACCAAGAGTAACAATACAGCAGGAAAGAAAAGTTAGTAATAATACATAACTACAATATAACTAATCAATGCGGATGAACGTTTTGGGGTCTTGTTAGTGCTACAATTGTTAGTATAGACCCGTACTTAAGCCCTGGCGGTCCCTCTAACAATAGTGATAGGCAGCTCTAGTTAAATCATGCACAACTGTTGCTACAACTATGTTAAAGGTATGATAAATCAAGTTTCGAAAAAATAAATAACTTAAATAAATAGAAATATCACAGCAATAATTAATAGTCTTAATCAAAATATTGATTATATCGACACTTGACGAACCATCGTCAAATCCTTCATCCTTGACCAGGGTCGTACCTTTTCAAATGTCAATCTAACAAAAAAGCCAGGTGGTGAGTAACTCTGCCACGTTGTGTTCGTGTTGATCGTGTACGAATGTGTTTCTGGGGTGGCAGAAGGTGTTTTTGTGTTTTCACAAACTACAATCGAAAATTTATACTTATTGGCAACCATGCACGGTTTAGACGTTTAATACATGCTCACATATGTATCGTCTGAATAACATTTGTGTAAGCGAGAGGGAAACAAAAACAAACAATCGATTTGTGTAAGTGGTGCCAGATATGAATTTATCTTTCATGTGGTGGCGAGTGTGTTTGAAGTGTGGCGGATTATGATTTTTAGGGTGGTAACACAAGGTGGTCGAGTGACTTACCCCCTGAAAAAAGCTTTCCAACATTATTGCAGTACGGGTGTTAGATCGCATTCTCGCAATAACAAATAAAACAAAGGAGCGCTTGCTAAGCAACATTCGCTCTGCATGAAACCATCACGCTCAGAACTGCTCTCTTTCATTTGTATTATTGTTCTTTTTTCTCACGGAAAAGTTACTCAGTTTTCGTAAAAAGTGGAACAACTCATCAATTGAGTTGTTCCATTTTTTACGAGAATTGAGTAACTTTTCCGTGAGAAAAAAAGGGACAGCAATACAAATGAAAGAGAGGCAGTTTTGAGCGTGATGGTAGAGTTTTCTCACTTCAGCTGTTTTCACTACTAACACTGTAACATCTAAGAAAACCCCCGATGCCTAACTAAGTTCTAGATCGACAGAATATGCGTACAGCAACGGACGTGTAATGGAATTAAATACCGATATTCCAAAGGCGTTGGATGAATTGGCTGGGGCTAACGTCCTATCGGCAGACAGATACGCAAGGGACGTTGTCCCATCCGAATACGACAAATATTACCACCCTCGCACACACCTCCCACGGGTATAAGCTTAACATAAGTGAACGACTACCAGTTCATAAAACCTGCAGCGCGCAGAACATGTTTATTTTAAAATATCTGAACGGTGATAAAACATATTATGAACATAAAACACACCAATTTTCAGTAGGTTCGAAATCTTTCTCAAGTTCATGTCTATATACCTAATGGCATCACAGAAATTAGGATTCTCCTAATTGCTAGTTCCAATCATTTTGGCAATGGAATCGATCTTCTCTCTAAGCAAATCCGAGTCTGACAGGAGTCTGTAAAGCTCACCTTCTCTTACCTTAACCAGCTCCATTTCAATTTTATCAGCAATTTTTGGATACAGGATAGCGACTCTTAAGCTTTGGACAATGGCACGCTTCCTCTCTATGACAATGGTTTCGCTGGTCAAATCTTCCGGTGTGCGGTTTTCTGGAACCTCTGACATTTCGTGGTCTTCTTGATAAGAATTGCCAAACTGTGCCGCCAACATTTTCTTCCGTTGGTCCTTTTTCTGGGCTATGTTTACGTATATAGGCTTACCAGCAACAATATATCCATTCATGTTGGCCATAGCCAAAAACGCAGCTTGCCAGTTAACACCGAAGCAAACAAATCCAAATTGCTTCGACCGTCCATCATCACGTCGCACTACCTTTGCCGAGGAAATTGCTCCGTACGAGGAGAACATATCATGAAGTGCCTTGTCGTCGATCGTTGCGTGCAAGTTCTTGATGAACAAATTCGCAAGCGGTACCGGAGTGCTCATGGAGCTAGAAGCGGCCATCTTCGAACGTTACTGTAAGTTGACTAAGTCGTTCTATAATCCCGGTCTTTAATAATAATGTTCACTTATTTACCTGATTTTCCTAGCGGTAAGCCTACAGAAGAAACAAATAATTCGGAAAACTAAAGTAAACGCGAGCACATAACGACGACACACAATATTTTCGACCGACTATGATCAGTAATGCGATCCACACGTAAATGGTTTGACTGAAATTATTATCTCGAAAACATTGATCGATTTTCTCGAACGAAATACACGCTATTTCTAAACAACCCATAATTGAGCACGGTTGACTCAATACTCAAAAGTGCGTGGAGATTGCAAGATAGCACCGATAGTCGGTGAAGATAGTTCGTAATGATAAGATGACAAACAGTCAACATCGGCTTGAATCGATGTCTACTAATTGGCAACGTGTTACTCCTAACCATCTTTACCATCTTTACTCGCTTTTGAGTAGCCACCCAAGTAACCACAAGCATTATATTATTGCACTTAATCGACCCAAAATCAACATTGGTAATGCGGGATTGCATCAATTCAACAGTTGTCAAGTAATGAAGCGTTAGATTAGCTTAAGAATGTAGTGATGCATTACCAATGCAGTAATGATACTTTAGCAATGTCTTATGGCATTTCAGCTTTAATCCAACTTCAATGATGCACTAGACGTAATACATATACCCTATATATGCATGCTATTACAGCCTCGTGGTTACTTGGGCATATTTCCGACGAATTTGAGTCAATCGTACTCATGTTTGGATTGTTTAGAAATAGAGTGTAAGGTGCATGCAATTCTTGTAGTAAAAACTACCATATTACCCAGGGGGTGAGTAACTCTGCCACGTTGTGTTTGTGTTGATCGTGTACGAATGTGTTTCTGGGGTGGCAGAAGGTGTTTTTGTGTTTTCACAACTACAATCGAAAATTTATGTTTATTGGCAACCTTGCACGGTTTAGACGTTTAATACATGCTCACATATGCATCGTCTGAATTACATTTGTGTAAGCGAGGGGGAAACAAAAACAAACAATCGATTCGTGTAAGTGGTGCCAGATATGAATTTATCTTTCATGAAGTGTGGCGGATTGTGTTTTTAGGTGGTAACAAAAGGTGGTCGAGTGACTTACCCTGGTATTCTTGGATTTGCTGTATACATTGCACAAAAAAAAATCAGCAAAACATCGCTGTTTCCCAGCAATAAATATTTGGTTTGTAGTCAGGAGAAAATAGTTGGTGATTGCGCTTAATTTAACCCTCGAAATGGTAGTTTCTACTGCAGTTTTCCTTTGCGTGTTGGAAATAATCCACATACACACTTAATTATTTTTACCGGGCTCAGTTAGAAAATTACCGATTTCTCAATAGCTGAGCTCTCGGTGGTCACCTCGGTAATCTATTTCAACTGCCTATTCCTCGGTACTCTATAACCTTTAGCGATTTGTCAACAACTAGCGAATTGATCTCCAAAAATAACTGGAAAATCGTTAAAAATAGCCGAACAGGTCGCCATCTAATATAAATAATCAATAACCGAGAACCTTTGTATTATTTTAACGATTTTTTTTGTAAATTACTTCCGGCATATCCGTAAAGTTAGTGCAGAATATCTGTAAAATCCAATATACGGCTTGCTAATTTATACCCCATTTTTTTTTTAATAAGTTCATTTATTTGTAAGGCCCAGAGATGTGTAACACTATAGGGAGCAGATATTCAATATTATTATTAACAATGTTTTATATTTCGATATTAGTTTAAGTGGAGAGAGAATTCCTCGTTGCTGGCTCGAGGTTAATGCGTCACATTATCGTTTGGAAGGAATACCTACCCAATCTTCGGTCCCTGCAGTCTATCTCAGGAACGTAACCGCAGATGGGCGACCACCGCTTGCTGTGTAGGTACAGGTAACACGGAAAAACATTGATAGTATTACTGGGACACAATGGCAGGGAATTTACTAGAGTGGTGGGAAAGGGGGTGATGAAATTACATCTTAGATCAAACAAACAAAGTATTCGTAAATCGATTGCATGAAGGGGAGATCACGCATTTCCAAAACATCTCTTACCTCGAAGAAGGGTTGCCTACCTCGGGTCACTAGGGTATCCAATAGTCGTGCTCTGGAGGCAACCGGTTCCGCACCTATATATATTCCTGTCGACGAGGTTAATTCTGTAGAGATGTGCGTATAGCGAGTAGTGGTTGGACATAAGTTTTGACATCACACGAATGAAACCGCGACTTACATCCAGACCTTTGAACCATGATCTCGACGAAACATTTGGAATCATGGAATGTAGCCACCACTCAAGAGAATTGCTTGTTCAATCATTTTGCCAACTTTGAAGAGAACTCTGATGTCCTAATGGGAAAAAATCATCATGTGAAATACTTCTTTCAAAAATCTCGCCTTCCTGTATGCCCACCTTTGCTAGCGAGTCCACTTTCTCATTGCCTGGAATTGAGCAATGTGAGGGGACCTATACAAAGGTAATCTTAAATGTTCCTTCGACCAACGCACACATCTGCTTGCTTATTGTTGAAAGAAAGTAAGATGTAGAAAGTAAGATTACTTACAATTTCAAAATCGCACAGTTTCAGCCACAGAACTTTTTCTCCACCATCTTGTTTTTGATCTTCTTAGAACTGTCATAACAAACATTTGCATTCTTCCGTTTTGCTCCACTACACAACTCAACCACAGAGAAGAGACATTCATTTTCGGTCTGCTACTTGTGTAAGACTTTAAACCGACTCCTGCTCCTGGTAGGCGGCTCTGCAGTTGAGCGATAACTGTCATGTAAATGTTTATCAAAAACAATCCTAGCACATTACCTGAAAAGTTTTATTTGTTTTTCTCTGCTCTTGCTTCCTTTCCCGGCTTCCTATATAAACATTTACACACGTTTTTCAAAAAAAGGTATATGGACATCAATCTCTGTTCTCTGTGACTCAACTGCTCACCGTAATCCATGATGGTTGCAAGTGAGATTTTACCGAGTAGCGTAAAATCGCTGTGATATCGACAGGCAAACTCATCAAAAAACGATTGATTGGAAAAACTACAGCACTAAGATGTGGACTCGATGTTTTGACAGGTTTTGTGCTGTCAAACCTCCGCCACATCAGTGCGTCCTCGACTAACATGACAAAAGAATCATTAAGAGTCTTCTAGCGTGAGGTGAATGTCAACAAGATGTTTTGACATGCTAACAGATGTCACACATCCGCCACATCAGTGGGCGCCTAACCTTATATTTACTTACTATAGTAAGTATGCGGTCATCTCTGCAGTTTATCGACCGTTGTCATCTCAACAGATACATCGCGGAATGTTTAAGGCCATATGTTTGTCTATGCTTTTCTACAGGGTGTCCGAATATTATCCGTACAACAAAGTGGTGTTAAAACTATCTTTTATTGATTGTTAAAACTATTTTTTATTGTTTTAAATCAATATGTATTATTTGATATAGCAATATGTTTGCAAATTACAAGTTTTATTTGTTCAAATGGCCGCTTGGTGCTGAGATGCAGGCTTTCAAACGCTTCGGGAAGTTAGTCACGATCACCGCGAGTTCTTCGACAGATATTTGTTCCCAAACCTTTAAAAGAGACGATTTTAGGTGTTCTATTGATTTATGTGGTGTACTGCAGGTTCTTGACTCCAAGATAGACCATACCGAATAGTCCATCGGCTTCAAATCCGGTGGGTTAAAAGGCCATTCATCTTTCGTTAAAAAGCTCAGGAGAATGCGACTAATAGTCTTTATTGCTCCATGAGCTGGCGCCCCTTCTTCTTCATATTCTTCTTCTTCTTCTAGCATTTAAGCTTATTGTTTATTGTTTATATGAAGTAGACATCAACAGACCAAGTTTAGGTCCTAATGATGTTAAAAAGGAAAAAAAATTACAATAAAAAACGATTACATAACCTCTTAACTGGAGTCAAAATAAAAAATGCGTCAATTTTTCTAAAAACGGTAGAAATTCTCCAACGAAGTGCGTTCCGCGTCAGATGGAAATCGAAAATGGACGCCACCCTATTGAAGGTTCGCTGCAGCCCATGAATAGCGCTATTCAACCCATACTTGATGCGGTGAAAAGGAAGCCTGAGCATGCAATTGTGACGCATTGGCCTTGGTTGGACGTTGATGCTTATTTGTTGAAGGATCCTTCCGCAGTCGATTCTTCCTTGTAGCACATCTGCAAAAGTTAAAGCTCTAAAGCTACGGACCCGCACAAGCTCCATGTCGACCAACTGACACCGACTTTCGTAGCTAGGAAGACGAAAAGGGTCGCTCTAAGGAAGTCTACGAAGTCTAAGGAAGTCGATCGTTGCGTGCAAGTTCTTGATGAACAAATTCGCAAGCGGTACCGGAGTGCTCATGGAGCTAGAAGCGGCCATCTTCGAACGTTACTGTAAGTTGACTAAGTCGTTCTATAATCCCGGTCTTTAATAATAATGTTCACTTATTTACCTGATTTTCCTAGCGGTAAGCCTACAGAAGAAACAAATAATTCGGAAAACTAAAGTAAACGCGAGCACATAACGACGACACACAATATTTTCGACCGACTATGATCAGTAATGCGATCCACACGTAAATGGTTTGACTGAAATTATTATCTCGAAAACATTGATCGATTTTCTCGAACGAAATACACGCTATTTCTAAACAACCCATAATTGAGCACGGTTGACTCAATACTCAAAAGTGCGTGGAGATTGCAAGATAGCACCGATAGTCGGTGAAGATAGTTCGTAATGATAAGATGACAAACAGTCAACATCGGCTTGAATCGATGTCTACTAATTGGCAACGTGTTACTCCTAACCATCTTTACCATCTTTACTCGCTTTTGAGTAGCCACCCAAGTAACCACAAGCATTATATTATTGCACTTAATCGACCCAAAATCAACATTGGTAATGCGGGATTGCATCAATTCAACAGTTGTCAAGTAATGAAGCGTTAGATTAGCTTAAGAATGTAGTGATGCATTACCAATGCAGTAATGATACTTTAGCAATGTCTTATGGCATTTCAGCTTTAATCCAACTTCAATGATGCACTAGACGTAATACATATACCCTATATATGCATGCTATTACAGCCTCGTGGTTACTTGGGCATATTTCCGACGAATTTGAGTCAATCGTACTCATGTTTGGATTGTTTAGAAATAGAGTGTAAGGTGCATGCAATTCTTGTAGTAAAAACTACCATATTACCCAGGGGGTGAGTAACTCTGCCACGTTGTGTTTGTGTTGATCGTGTACGAATGTGTTTCTGGGGTGGCAGAAGGTGTTTTTGTGTTTTCACAACTACAATCGAAAATTTATGTTTATTGGCAACCTTGCACGGTTTAGACGTTTAATACATGCTCACATATGCATCGTCTGAATTACATTTGTGTAAGCGAGGGGGAAACAAAAACAAACAATCGATTCGTGTAAGTGGTGCCAGATATGAATTTATCTTTCATGAAGTGTGGCGGATTGTGTTTTTTAGGGTGGTAACAAAAGGTGGTCGAGTGACTTACCCCTGGTATTCTTGGATTTGCTGTATACATTGCACAAAAAAAAATCAGCAAAACATCGCTGTTTCCCAGCAATAAATATTTGGTTTGTAGTCAGGAGAAAATAGTTGGTGATTGCGCTTAATTTAACCCTCGAAATGGTAGTTTCTACTGCAGTTTTCCTTTGCGTGTTGGAAATAATCCACATACACACTTAATTATTTTTACCGGGCTCAGTTAGAAAATTACCGATTTCTCAATAGCTGAGCTCTCGGTGGTCACCTCGGTAATCTATTTCAACTGCCTATTCCTCGGTACTCTATAACCTTTAGAGATTTGTCAGCAACTAGCGAATTGATCTCCAAAAATAACTGGAAAATCCTTAAAAATAGCCGAACAGGTCGCCATCTAATATAAATAATCAATAACCGAGAACCTTTGTATTATTTTAACGATTTTTTTTTGTAAATTACTTCCGGCATATCCGTAAAGTTAGTGCAGAATATCTGTAAAATCCAATATACGGCTTGCTAATTTATACCCCATTTTTTTTTTAATAAGTTCATTTATTTGTAAGGCCCAGAGATGTGTAACACTATAGGGAGCAGATATTCAATATTATTATTAACAATGTTTTATATTTCGATATTAGTTTAAGTGGAGAGAGAATTCCTCGTTGCTGGCTCGAGGTTAATGCGTCACATTATCGTTTGGAAAGAATACCTACCCAATCTTCGGTCCCTGCAGTCTATCTCAGGAACGTAACCGCAGATGGGCGACCACCGCTTGCTGTGTAGGTACAGGTAACACGGAAAAACATTGATAGTATTACTGGGACACAATGGCAGGGAATTTACTAGAGTGGTGGGAAAGGGGGTGATGAAATTACATCTTAGATCAAACAAACAAAGTATTCGTAAATCGATTGCATGAAGGGGAGATCACGCATTTCCAAAACATCTCTTACCTCGAAGAAGGGTTGCCTACCTCGGGTCACTAGGGTATCCAATAGTCGTGCTCTGGAGGCAACCGGTTCCGCACCTATATATATTCCTGTCGACGAGGTTAATTCTGTAGAGATGTGCGTATAGCGAGTAGTGGTTGGACATAAGTTTTGACATCACACGAATGAAACCGCGACTTACATCCAGACCTTTGAACCATGATCTCGACGAAACATTTGGAATCATGGAATGTAGCCACCACTCAAGAGAATTGCTTGTTCAATCATTTTGCCAACTTTGAAGAGAACTCTGATGTCCTAATGGGAAAAAATCATCATGTGAAATACTTCTTTCAAAAATCTCGCCTTCCTGTATGCCCACCTTTGCTAGCGAGTCCACTTTCTCATTGCCTGGAATTGAGCAATGTGAGGGGACCTATACAAAGGTAATCTTAAATGTTCCTTCGACCAACGCACACATCTGCTTGCTTATTGTTGAAAGAAAGTAAGATGTAGAAAGTAAGATTACTTACAATTTCAAAATCGCACAGTTTCAGCCACAGAACTTTTTTCTCCACCATCTTGTTTTTGATCTTCTTAGAACTGTCATAACAAACATTTGCATTCTTCCGTTTTGCTCCACTACACAACTCAACCACAGAGAAGAGACATTCATTTTCGGTCTGCTACTTGTGTAAGACTTTAAACCGACTCCTGCTCCTGGTAGGCGGCTCTGCAGTTGAGCGATAACTGTCATGTAAATGTTTATCAAAAACAATCCTAGCACATTACCTGAAAAGTTTTATTTGTTTTTCTCTGCTCTTGCTTCCTTTCCCGGCTTCCTATATAAACATTTACACACGTTTTTCAAAAAAAGGTATATGGACATCAATCTCTGTTCTCTGTGACTCAACTGCTCACCGTAATCCATGATGGTTGCAAGTGAGATTTTACCGAGTAGCGTAAAATCGCTGTGATATCGACAGGCAAACTCATCAAAAAACGATTGATTGGAAAAACTACAGCACTAAGATGTGGACTCGATGTGGACTCGATGTTTTGACAGGTTTTGTGCTGTCAAACCTCCGCCACATCAGTGCGTCCTCGACTAACATGACAAAAGAATCATTAAGAGTCTTCTAGCGTGAGGTGAATGTCAACAAGATGTTTTGACATGCTAACAGATGTCACACATCCGCCACATCAGTGGGCGCCTAACCTTATATTTACTTACTATAGTAAGTATGCGGTCATCTCTGCAGTTTATCGACCGTTGTCATCTCAACAGATACATCGCGGAATGTTTAAGGCCATATGTTTGTCTATGCTTTTCTACAGGGTGTCCGAATATTATCCGTACAACAAAGTGGTGTTAAAACTATCTTTTATTGATTGTTAAAACTATTTTTTATTGTTTTAAATCAATATGTATTATTTGATATAGCAATATGTTTGCAAATTACAAGTTTTATTTGTTCAAATGGCTGTTTGGTGCTGAGATGCAGGCTTTCAAACGCTTCGGGAAGTTAGTCACGATCACCGCGAGTTCTTCGACAGATATTTGTTCCCAAACCTTTAAAAGAGACGATTTTAGGTGTTCTATTGATTTATGTGGTGTACTGCAGGTTCTTGACTCCAAGATAGACCATACCGAATAGTCCATCGGCTTCAAATCCGGTGGGTTAAAAGGCCATTCATCTTTCGTTAAAAAGCTCAGGAGAATGCGACTAATAGTCTTTATTGCTACATGAGCTGGCGCCCCTTCTTCTTCTTATTATTCTTCTTCTTTTAGCATTTAAGCTTATTGTTTATTGTTTATATGAAGTAGACATCAACAGACCAAGTTTAGGTCCTAATGATGTTAAAAAGAAAAAAAATTACAATAAAAAACGATTACATAACCTCTTAACTGGAGTCAAAATAAAAAATGCGTCAATTTTTCTAAAAACGGTAGAAATTCTCCGACGAAGTGCGTTCCGCGTCAGATGGAAATCGAAAATGGACGCCACCCTATTGAAGGTTCGCTGCAGCCCATGAATAGCGCTATTCAACCCATACTTGATGCGGTGAAAAGGAAGCCTGAGCATGCAATTGTGACGCATTGGCCTTGGTTGGACGTTGATGCTTATTTGTTGAAGGATCCTTCCGCAGTCGATTCTTCCTTGTAGCACATCTGCAAAAGTTAAAGCTCTAAAGCTACGGACCCGCACAAGCTCCATGTCGACCAACTGACACCGACTTTCGTAGCTAGGAAGACGAAAAGGGTCGCTCTAAGGAAGTCTACGAAGTGTGAACCGAAGAAAACGGCGTTGAATAGATTCGATTCGCTCGGCGCCATTATCATAGCATGGACTTCAGACCGCCAAACAGTACTCCAGTTTCGAACGAACGAGGGAATAATAGAGCGATTTTAGGCAGTGAATGTCGCTGAAGTTCTTCGCAACCTTGAATATAAAACCGAGTGTCCTTGAAGCTTTGTCAACAACATACGATAAATGTTGCGTGTCCGTCAGTTTCGAATCCAGCTGAACACCTAGGTCTTTAACGCACTGCGTTCGTTCGATGGTTGTACCGAGAAGATGGTAGTTGAACAGAATTGGTTGTTTCTGACGTGAGAAGGTTATCACTGAGCACTTGGCCGGGTTGATCACCAACCGATTTAGAGTACACCAATGAGCAAAAGCATCAACCTGCGTTTGGAGGAAATGGCAATTGGCAGTTGAACGCGAATCTCAATATAGATTTTCAGGTCATCAGCAAACGACAGGCGGGGCCCTCCGATAACATAGTGTACGTCGTTGAAGTATAAAAGAAATATCAACGGTCCCACATGGCTACCCTGCGGTATCCCGGACGTGGCGCAGAAACTCCTTGAACGAAGGTCACCCAAGGCAACTGTCAATTGACGCCCTGTGAGATATGATCGAAACTATCTTAAAAGATTACCACCAACTCCTAGTCTGTCAAGTTTAGCGATCGCGATATCATGCTTCAACTTGTCGAAAGCTGCCGTTAAATCTGTGTAGATCACGTCCATTTGGCATCGAGCGATCATACCATCAGTGATGTACGACGTAAGGCACAATTAGGTTCTCGCCGAGCGATCTCACAAACACTAGCGTGCTGTTTTATACGTATAGGATATAGTCACTAGATTCATAGTCTGGCGGATACAACGACGGGAGCCAATTTGAACTGTCACTTGGCGGAGCCAATCGAGCATGTCTCAAGTAATTCATGTTAAGGGCCTAAATTCAATTTGTAAACAATGAATATAAATATCGATTTCTCTTGAATCTTAAATCACTCTCGTGAAATGAAAGCAGCATTTGGTAGAAGAATGTTAGTTCTACCATATGGAGTAGCAGGATATGGTGGGATTCTCGTAATTCGTGAGAAATCAACGTTTAAAGTCATGGTTTACAAATGGCTTTAGGCCTTTCACATAAATTACTCGAGATATGCTCGATTGGCTCCGCCAACTGACAGTTCAAGTTGGCTCCCGTCGTTGTATCCGCCAGACTATGAATCTAGTGACTATTAGTGATCCTCATAGCAAGAGATAAGCGGAAATTCGATTCAACGATTTGGCAACGGTGTTTATTTTATTCACAGAGGCTGGTAACACTTGCCGCAGTGCAAAATTTGCACGATTGGCTCAGATTTGACAGCTCTCGCTACACGATTGGCTCAAAAATGGCTGCTTCCGCATATCTCTTACTATGAGGATCACTAGTGACTATAGTATAGGATCGATTTGTTTATTGTTTTCAACCACGAGATCAACTGTCAAAATGTTCAGGTTGACAACGGTTTGTTTTTTATTTTCAACCAGCAAAACGATTGTATTAGTGAAACTGCTTACTAATACTAACGGCGGCAGAGAAGTCTATAGGTTGTGGAACACCCTAATGAAAATCCGTGCTGGTCGTCACTTAACAACTGCTTGCAATGTGTAAAAAGTGAGATCTTTTTTTTTACTCTCCCAACTCTGTCATCTAGCGTTCCAAGCTGTTGGTATCATTTTATTGCGTCACTCACTGTAGATTTTGCCATATTCAGGGTCTTTGCAATCACTGAAACAGTTTTTCCTTTTCGAAAAAGGTCAATTACACCTGCGTGCAACTCATCTCGCTTCATTTTGAATGAATTAGAAATCGAAACTGTACCAAACTTACTGCGTATAAAGACAATGGGTCAAGATGTTAAACCATGTAGGTATGCCTAGTTTAATCCACCTGGTTGTAGTGAGGCATGCCGACAAAGCCTGTACGGATAATTTGCAGACACCTTGTATAAGCTTAACTAGCTTAGCTTAGCTTAGCTTGACTGACTGCACGTATCAATGGTTGCTACTCCGTGATTGATCAGAATCAGTGAAATTGCACAATGAATCAACTGAATGTGGCTGGGAATAACCGACCATTCTCACTGTACCCGTTTCAGAGACTCAATTTCTTAAATAATCAATAACGGCGCCGACCGAGGGGCGCGCAAGAACATTTGAGTACAGCACACACTTTTTGAAAGTATTAAAAATACGCGTTGGAATACATCAGAATACCCGCTTGAGACTTTAAATACACTTTATTACAATTGTATACCTTGAGTGCTATGAAATACATTTCTATTACAATTTCAAAACTAAAAGTACAGTTAAATACATTTTTAATACTTGAGATTAATTTAAAAACCTTCAAGTACTGATCGGTTATTTAGATAACAACTGCAGATTTCGATACTCAAAATACATTTTTATTACAAAGACATGCTTTGAGTACCATAAAATACATTTTAAACACTTTCCAATAATTTCAAATACCTAAGAAATCCAAATCAATACCTCGTGTACCATTTAGTACATGTGAAGTATTTAAAATCCCCTTAAATATATTTAGACTACAATTTACATCCTAAATAACAAATAAATATATTGATTTACATTTTAAATACCTAGAGTACAAGTGAGCACATTTTAATTACTTAAAATATCAAACACACAACACACTATTATAAGACCACTCATTTGTACAGAAGACCACTCAGTTTTTCTATTATGATTCCTATTCCAAATTGGTCTAGTTAAGCGAGAATTTATTTATTTAAAATTTATAACTTGAAAAGTGCACTGCATTGACAGAACTCAAGATGGTTGTGCCCAATATTAAATTTACCACATCTTATAAGCTTTCTCTGTTGACCTCGGGTTTGACCCAATAACATTTCAACTCAATATGAGTAATCCTAATAATAGTGTGTAGGTAGAACTCCTTGAACATTGAATAAGAACCCGCTCAAAACACCCTCTCTTTCATTTGTATTGTCAATTGCATACAATTGCAATACAATTGCACTCAATTATTGAGTAGAATGGAACGAGAGTGTAGAACTCTTAAAACACTCTCAAGTGTTTTAAATATATTTGAGTCCTTTTCAATGTCATTAAATACTTTCAGGTACGTAAAATACTCATAAAATACTTTTCAGAACTTTAAATAAAATTCAAATACTCTTTGAGTAGCTAAAATATTTTTCAAATACTTTTGGTTTTTTTGAGTCCTTTAAAATACTTTTGATTACTTTAAATATTCTAAAGTGTTTATAAATACACTGTAAATCGAGCTAAATCCGGACGTATTTTCAATACGACACACTCAGTAGAATGCTCTGCGTGCCCCTCGGCGCCGACCACGTCCTTGCAATCAGGTGGGAATAGGGTGTGACCTTTGCTGTTTACCTCTGCATCCCCACAAAGGTCACTGGAAGGATGGTTTTCTCTGAGCATCGTTAGCGGTGGGGTATAGAACCCCGTGAGTATGGTGTGAGCGGTTCCAATGGAAACGTTGAGATCTGCAGCCGTTTTCCGGATTGAGCGGTTCTTTTTGCGCCGAATTCGCTCCCTCACGATCTTGATGACCCGTGGCGTCCTCGCTGAACGCGGCCGACCGGATCTCGCACGGTCATTGGTCGAGGACGTCTCCCGGTATCGCCTGATGGTCGTGTAGACAAAGTTCCGCTTGACCCCATGCGATTTCAGCAGCCGGAATATATCGCCGGGTCGCTCACCGTTCAAAAAACGCTTAATTACGAAGTCCCGATACTCTTTCATCGCGCGTAACAAACGAACAACAACTAACAGAATGTCAACACCGCGCACATTCGGTAGCGTATGAATGAAGCTAAAGCTGACACCAATACCAATGCAGAATATGTACATGGCGCATACCTACGCAATGATGAAAACTTGTATTCGAACTTATTGAACACCGTGTAGTTTAGCAGCGCTCTATCATCACTTACCACCGTACCGGTCGCTGCTAAACGCGCTCCCAAACTAGCAGCGAGGCTTTCGGGAAGAGTCGGGTGCTCAAATTTAGCAGCCCGATTGCAGCGCGTGAAGCGGTTGGTACACGGAGAAAAACAAATATACTAAAAAGCATAAATTGTATGCCAAAACCATATTCGATCTACCCAGTCATTAGAATGAAAAATCATAAAAATATATCAAATATACGCATTCCAATGCATACTTTAAATATATGCATTCCATATAATGCATAAATCAAATGTATGCATTGCAATGCATATTTTTATAAAATTATGCATTCCAATTGATAAATTCAATAATAAAATAACGTCTCGACACAAATGCCACATAAATGGTAATGTGTCTTTAATAAATAATAATATTAATAAAAATTAAAAAAATAAAATACGAAAAATATCCACTTCATTCACAATTGTGGACTACCTGGACACTTTTTGATGCACTTCGGATGTAAAACAAAGGAGTCTGTCCTCAAGAAGCTGCTGCTCTTTGAATTCTGATGTGCGAGCTTCAAACAACGAATGCGAACAGAGGCAGCGTGGTGGATTGAATGCCAAATACACGCGCTTTCAGGAGACAAAAGAAAATTACACTCCCGTTTCATTTTACTCAATTTTTGTGTACAATTATATACTATCTCTTTTTCTCTCACGGAAATGTTACTAAATTTTCGTAAAAAAATGGATCTACTCAAAAATGTATCCCACTTTAGTTTTAAGATAACTGATGTACATAAAAATGAAAACTTGGCTCTGTAAAGTTGATTCGATTGAGCCTGTACAAATAAATGATTTATAAAATAATAGATTACTTCTACCTCTCTACCGGTACGGAATAGGGTAACTAAATTGATCACCGCTATAACAACGACCGGTATTGAGAAGGGTGGCTAAACTAAAATGAGAGCGCTGCACCGCTTCTGAAATAGCAGCGCTACTGTTGCCCACCGTTAATGACGTCTAAGAGCATCATTAATGGTGGGCAACAGTAGCGCTGCTATTTCATAAGCGCTGCAGCGCTCTCATTTTAGTTTAGTCACCCTTCTTCACATCGGTCGTTGCTATAGCGGTGATCAATTTCGTTACCCTATTCCGTACCGGTAGAAAGGTAGAACTAAACATTTTGACAATATTGGTTCTTGACCGTTATCAACATCGTATTTAAAATATGCATTGGAATGCGTATATTTGATATACACGGTGTTCAATAAGTTCGGATGCACTTTCAAAATTTGTTAAAAAAATGAAAACATGTTTTTTTATTTTTTGGATTTATGTTATTGAAAGCTATGTTTACAAGGAACGTTTACAACATTTCTCTTGGAATGACCCCCCCTTTGTACTCCTTAACGAGCTTCAAACGTTTCTCGAACGCGTCGCAGGCGGCACGCACGGACTGCATGGGCATTTCGTCCCAGATTTTGAGAATTACCGTCTTGAAATGATCCAAAGTGCTGACCTTGTATTCGTTCAGCTTCGCCATCATATAGGACCAAACAAAAAAGTCGAGAGGATTCAAGTCCGGGGAGCTGGGAGGCCACAAAGTTTTGTCCAGAAAGTCGGTTAAATTGTCCCGACACCAGGCTTGAACCACATTTGCCGTATGGGCTGGTGCACCGTCCTGCTGGAACACGTAGTGCTCATCGCCGTAGAGGCTTCGGAGACTGGGGGCAACAACCTTTTCCAAAACCTCAGTTTTGTAGTACGCCGCGTTGATTTTGGTGTTTTTTTCAATAAACACCAAGGGTAGCTTACCACGTTTGCATACTGCCCCCCAAACCATCACCGACGCGGCACTTTGGAACCGAGGGATGTTTATATTGGATTCAGGAATGCTGTCCCTCGATGGCGCCCACACCCGGTCATTTTGCACATTGTGCGGCTGCTGCAGCACGAACAGTTTCTCGTCCGAAAAAACAAACTCCTGACCAGCGTGCCGAGAGAGGATCCTCTTAGCTCGATCCAACCGCTTTTTGCTGGTAGCCTCCGAAACGCCATGGACCTTACGTTTTTTGTAAGGCCTGAAACCAAGGTCCTTGGTGAGTATGGTGTGAGCGGTTCCAATGGAAACGTTGAGATCTGCAGCCGTTTTCCGGATTGAGCGGTTCTTTTGCGCCGAATTCGCTCCCTCACGATCTTGATGACCCGTGGCGTCCTCGCTGAACGCGGCCGACCGGATCTCGCACGGTCATTGGTCGAGGACGTCTCCCGGTATCGCCTGATGGTCGTGTAGACAAAGTTCCGCTTGACCCCATGCGATTTCAGCAGCCGGAATATATCGCCGCCCGGATAAAAATAACCATTCAATTACAATACAATAATATAAAACAACATCAAAATCTATTTCCGACTATGAATCTTATTGTTCGTGAATTAGATATATGAAAAATGCATATTGTCATTAAAATAGATCTACAATTCACTCCATATGCTTGGATTTTCAACAATTGTGAAACAATACAATTAATAGTAATTGGTTCAAATTTGTTCGGAAAATATTATTTTTTTCTATAGTTAAGATACATAACAACCCCCTTTTTCTATTGTGGATGTCTCAGATTACATTAGATTCTATTGTGGTAACAATAACTCCTATTGTCATCTTATAGTTGTGAACAGTAATATTAATTGTACATACTATAGATTCTATTGTATGGTTACAATACATTCAATTGTAAATCTATGAGACTTTTTTATTCGGGCGGGTCGCTCACCGTTCAAAAAACGCTTAATTACGAAGTCCCGATACTCTTTCATTGCGCGTAACAAACGAACAACAACTAACAGAATGTCAACACCGCGCACATTCGGTAGCGTATGAATGAAGCTAACGCTGATACCAATACCAATGCAGAATATGTACATGGCGCATACCTACGCAATGATGAAAACTTGTATTCGAACTTATTGAACACCGTGTATTATTATCAATGTATAAAGCTGATTTATTCGTTCTAATGACTGGATAGATCGAATATGGTTTTAGCATAGAATTTATGCTTTTTAGAATATTTGTTTTTCTTCGTGTACCAATCGCTTCACGCGCTGCAATCGGGCTGCTAAATTTGAGTACCCGACTCTTCCCGAAAGCCTCGCTGCTAGTTTGATAGCGCGTTTAGAAGCGACCGGTACGGTGGTGAGTGATGATAGAGCGCTGCTAAACGGGCTTCTATACCCCACCGGTAATGATGCTCTTAGTAGAGTAGGGCTCGATGGAGCAGGATTCACCTTGTTAAGTGATGTAATCATCTATATAATTCATAATAAGATTACATTATATTTTATGTAGGTCCAAAATAAAGTGATATAAGGACAAAATTGATAAAAAATACCTATTTTGCTCCGCGTTTTTGAGAGCCTTAACACCTCTCAATTGTCTGGAAATCTTTTCTGGGGTCTGAGTGGTTAGCGTTCCAATGATCATCCAAGGTGTCATTTCTATCCGTGCAGCTGTGTTGTTACACAAAACACGTAGCAGTAGATCCAAGTTCTGAGAAACTTTCTATACCCACCAACATACAAGAACACAGTTTATGAAAACCACAAAAAATGCTTCGAAAATGTACATCTACTGCTTTTTTTTTAAAACCGTGCGCGTATCGTAGTTGCTACTCCGTTACCGATCAGAACTAGTGTAATTGCACAGAGAACCACATAGATGGTCTTAGGAGTAGCTTTACATCTTCAATGTATAAGTTCACTAGTTCATTCTATTTATAGATCAGACCAGCGCCGGCCACGTCCTCACGGTCTTTGGGGAGGAGGGAAGGATGATTAGTTTGACAATCCTTGGTTAGAGACCGTGTTTACCTCTGCGTCTCCACAATTGTCAAGGGAAGGATGGATTTGTGTTAGTGAGGCAGGTTATTTATAAGATCATGGATTCATTGTGGTAAGTAATGCGATTAATGAAAGCGCAGTAGACTGCTTTTTATTTTAAATTCAGTAGTGACAGATAGAGGGAGGTGAAAAATAGCAAGGAAAGGGACGGGCCTGGGATTGAACTCCCGACCATCTGCTCAGTAAGCAGAACGAGTAACCACTGAGCTACCCAGCCACGTCGAAAATGTACATCTACTGCTGAAGGTAAACAAAAACTTTGTCTTTTTATATCTCCTGATATAAAATTTAAACTTTAATCATTAGCAGCGCTTGCACAGCAAAATTAGATAGTCTTTCAAGGTACACACTGCGAGAATTCGAATCGGTATCCGTATCCTTTTCACACCTTTCACACCTCCGATGAACACTATTCACTTGCTAGCAACTGATTTTTTTTTTCCACAAAAAATGTTCATTCACTACTGCTCGTGAAACTCCTATCACATTCAAAAACGTCCCGGAAAGATCTTAACGTCGAAGAAAAATCATGAAAGATAAAAATCACAACCAAAAACACACAAAGGAAAAAAAACGTGACAGCTAACGAAAACCCAACCGTTCGTGGGCAGAGCTTGCTGCGATCTCGATAATCTCGATAAATACGCTTCTAGATTTCAAAAGAATTTCGGGTATGTCCAGCTGAACAACAAACTAGCAGCATGTTTTAATGTTCACAATATCCCTCTGTTTTATTTACTGTTATTACTGATTTCTTACACATATTAATGCTTATTATTCGGTAGTATATCGTAATATGTATATATTAGTTCAATATATTAAACAATCTTATATCCAGTTGTCAATGAAATACAGAATAGAATGTATCATTTTTGTTTGTCAGTTTTATGAGTACATTGGAATTTGAATTCAAACAAATTAAAGAAATCAATAACAGGAATCTGGAAATGTACCCAGGTTTTTCAGTTCGAGTAAACAAATTTATTTAAAGAATTAATGGTACAGGGGTGTTGTTAGCTTACTAGCATGAATTTTCCATTTTTTTCGGTTTCTAGTTTAAGTTCACCATTGCCCACTGCTGCGCATCTAGCTAACAAGTGAACAATCATTTTATACATTGAACAAGAATTACTTGAAGAAAAACAAAAAACACTAGGCCAACTGGTTATTTTCTGCCACTTTTTTTTCTAAATCTGTGCGATGTAATCGTGTTACTTTTGTATTTGATATAAGTTTTCTTTATTTTTTCACGTGTTTCGTGTTTCGATCAAGTACCTTTTATAAACGTTAGATAAATCTGCTTTTTGCTTTGAGTAATCTGAGAGATTTACTGGAAGAGATAGTGTATGATCAGTGTAAGTTGATAATTGGGTTGAAGTATCGCCGTTTTTTTTTATTATTGATATTCATTTAAAATCATCTCTTAATTGGAAAATGACAAATGTTTTCTACGGTTTTGAAACTGTCTCAAAAGCAACGGAGCATTTTGGTTTAACTGATCGTAAATCGTACAATAAAAAATGGATAATTCTATATGACAGGTCTTTTATTTTGGTTATTTATATTTCACAGCGATAAAGGTCTGCGCTAAACATCGTTTTCGACTTTATAAACTCATCTTTTATGTGTGTTTGTGAGTGTTTGTGTAGTGGGATTACTATTTTACAGTCGATTACTTCCAATACATTCTCCAGTTTCAACATGAACAATGATAGACTAGTTAAAATGTGCTCTGTCCGTTGGGAATAGTTTACCAATTTGATTACGGTTCAACTTTTAATTTTTAAGTTGCTAAGTCGCTTTCAACCAGTGTATCAGAAACAAACGGAAAGCTGATTTGTGTTCTTGCCGATAAGATGCTTTGGAGGAGGTACAAGTTTCTTAATCACTTGAAAACATGCATGTCTGTAATGTTGCTCATGTCCCTAGGCTTTGAAGGAATTTTGACAAGGAAATAAATGGTTGTGGACAAGAAATAACACGTGCTTTAGTAGAGTTTCCAGTGGATGATAAACGAATGATTTCGTGTTTTCAAATGGGTATAGCCCACGGCTTCGTTTATGCCGAGTACTGATAATGGTTCGAATTTGTTTGTTTAGACCTGATCTGACCTGACCTGCTTAATGGGCATCAATTACTTTGTAATACGATGTATCATACAGCTTTTCAAAAACAAAAAATACAACTCAATGTTCTTAAATTTTGTAAGCCAACATATAAGTGTAATATATATATATATTTGATTATTGATGATACGATTACAACTAACAGCTTCTATGGAATCACATAATACACATTTTTAATTTCCAAAATTCAAATCGAACGAGTAATCAAGCAAAAAATTAATCTTCTATTATAACCTTCAACTAATGTTAAATATAAACATTCATCAGACCTCGTTTACTTATTTACAGCACAGCTCATCACGTTACAAAGCAACTGATTGAAACATTCGTTTTATTTCAAGTCTGTTTCGTCGTCTAGAAGCTCGTCAACGTCTTTCTCCCAGTTGGAGCGATCGTTTCCCTCATTAACCACCTCGTAATCCTGCAGTTCTGCTTCCAAATCCTTCTCCCATTGCTCTTCTATTGAGTGGTTCGTAATTCACAGAGTATGTTTGGCGTTATAGGTAGGTCCAGTTCATTCACATGCGTTGAGTACAGATTCATTGTGTCGGTGTTCGAAGAGGATCAGGAAAACAAAAATTTAAATACAGATTAAATAGTATAAGCAAACAAGTACGATAACCAACGAAAATCGTGTTTTTTTTTTAAATAATTCAACAGCAAGCACATATTTCTCTAAATTTGTTTCCTACTGTGGCTATAAAGCACTGTCCTGTGATAAAGCATCATCCGTTATGTTGTCGCCTATTATTGTACTATTTAATCTACCCATATCTAGTTACATAACGCCACCAACCTGAACGCTTACCAGAGTTGCGTACACTGTTGGCTTAAATAACTTTCAACTATAATTCCGAATAAATGAATGTGTCCTATTTCTTCTGGCTATAACCATGATAGTTAGAGTGGATTGTTTACGGGAAACTTAAGTATTTTTTTTTTGCTATCGGCGGCTTCTGTAAATTATATTTTTAATCTTATTTGAACAATCGTTATAAGAATAATCATTTCATTGTTTCTGGAACTGTGCCGTTCTCGGAAGCGGCGATGTATGTATGTACATCATCCCTTGTGTGTTATATTTATAATTCATTTCCCCTTGTTCAATATATTCACTTTTTCGGTTAAAATAAAGGATCTTTCGCTACCATCCTCGAATCGGCCCGTTAATACACTCTTTTCATTGTAGTTTCCAATGTTAATTAATCACAGCTTATTTTTAATTGCCTTAAAATTTATTTGTCTATACAGATTATTGCATTATATAATTTTGCTAGAAATATTTGACTGGTTTAAATTGTAGCAAACAAAAGAGAGTGAAGCCGAGGTAAAGGAATTTAGATCACGTGTTTACTGCACCGATTTCTGTCGTTAAAATCAAATTTACGTTTAACACAACAAAACAGCGGGACCAATGTATTAAGAAGTGTTGACTGTCAAGTTTAAATTAATCGATTCATCAAGCAAACATAGCTTTTCTAGTAGAATAACATAATAATTTTCCATTATTCCTACTTGTTTGACTGTCTGTACATTTTATGCATCATGCCAATTAGCACACCGTTTTATTTACCTTTTCAATCCGACCGTGTCTCTTCTGCCTACATTGTCATTGAACCAAACAACTCTTTCCGCAATTTCTGACTGTTTTAATGTTACTTTGATTTTCCTTGATTTTAAACGACGTTGGGTTGTATTGTCTTTTCTCTTAAATTATTTTTTTTCTCTTCTTTATAATTGATTTATAACGAATTAATGTTTTTTTTTAAATAAGTACATTTATTTATATTTATATGTTAAATATTTCCTTTTTCTCTCTTTTTCTTAACATCCTACATCCTTGAATAATAAGTTAGCTTTTTTTCTTTTATGATTTTGTGTATACTATTTTGTCGTCAAAGATGTATAGATTTAACGAAATGCACAACATTGAAAAAATCTTTAATTACATTCCCTTTTTCTGTTTGTTAATATACTGCTATTTATGATAATCTTTCGTAAAGTTCAACGCGAAATATGCCGTTTATACAGAGTACTCTTGATTTGTTATTATAGCTTAGCTTGAAATGGCATTACGTGGAGTTGTGTTTTGAGGGCAAAATATCTAAACAAATGTATGTTAAAGCCGGTTTTGTTTTCTGTTTGAGGGAGTCCATTAGGATAGAGTGGGAAAGTGAACAAGTGCGTTTGTCAGGCAATTAGTGGCTCAACTGAGAGAAGAATAATTTAGCATCTCTTTACGGGAATCCCGGCCTCGGTGGGTTGTGAGTTGGAATTAAAAATAATTAATTTCTTTCTCCTTAGTCTTCGACGAGCCCGGATTAAACATTGTGGTTGGGTTAAGGATTAAAGCCACAGCCGTAGAGGTTCGTTCAATGGAGCATCCCTAAATATATGCCGTCAAGTGGGTAAGCTGGATATTTTGCATGTCTTTGCTTATGTTTATTTTTCTTTCTCTGGGGTTAACATTACTCTGAGGTTACGAGAGAAATCACATCGAGACAGAAAAACACTTACTGTGTTTAATAGTTTATTTTTTAGTCATTAGTCTGAAAATTGAAACGATACTTGACAGAGGCAGGTGTGCAAATTTCGCCATTCGACGAAATAATAGATAAAGTCATAATAGAACGAGAACACCTTCTGATATCCGAAAGTGAATATGGCTGTTTGAAAACTTACTAACGTAACCATGCTTTACATCGATTTGTATTTTGACTTGTTGAGGGTTATACTAAAATTTAAGGTATGGCATAATTGATTCTGATTTTTCTTTGTGTGCTCTTATGATCGTGTTAAGAAGGGAAAAATCCTCCTGCTCCATCCTAGTGCTGCTGTATAATGCTGAGATGGGTTTACGTTATGAAACTATCGTTATTTTTTACGTTTGGAGTTAGTCACATCTGCTCATTTATATTGTAACGTCTATTTTCTGTCTCTTCATCATATTGTAATACGGGCGTAATGGGTCTATGTTCTTATATATTGTAACTACGTCTTTAGGCTGTTTGAGTATCAATTGTTGGTAGAAAGCAAAAATGAAAAAAAGAATGTTAGTAATATCTTCGACTCATAAGATTACAATTATATGCAAATAGGTTAACCAAATCGATTAAACTTGATTGTTAAGCAACAAATGGTATCGTGTACACTAAAAGCTTAGTTGAAATGACTACATTGCGCGTTGAACTGTATATATACATTTGTAGAATGCAGTGATATTGTATTGCAACACGCAAGTAAGAGAGAAAAAAATGAAATAAAACTATATGAAATGAACGAGTGAAAACAGAGTTGCCAGATCAAACCCTCCAACCGTTCGGGCTCTCATCCCTTTCTTTATCACTAGTGCAACATACAAATTCACAGTCGATTCAAACAGCCTAAAGTAAATTATTTTCGATTGGCTTCCTGGAATCTGTTTTCAAATTGATCAACAATTTCGGTTCGGATAGTGTCTATATAGCCACAGTTAGCGAATCTGGCAACCCTTTTTTACTAAATCAGCAAGAAATATGTTCTGTAGCTAAATTCGTATGAACAAAAAAAAACTTGTTTTGAACGTTGTGATCTACATACATAAAAAATACGTGCTAATTGTGGCAGTTTAATGCGACTAAATGATGCTTCAATTTAACATACTACTAGAGAAGAACGGCTTAAAAAGCTGAAAAAAATAAATCAACTGAAACACAACATTTAAATACTTGTGTTGATGGCATGGTTCAATAAATATTATACTTATATCGTTACTGACCTGACCACTGATTGTTAGTAAGGACCTACTTTATCTCGGCTTCACACAACTACTAATCATTAACTGAATGTAAAACCGACGCAAAGCCATCTAACAATTTACTCTCAATTCTCATTTTGCTCTTGATAAATAACAGCCATATTTCGATGTGCACCATGCGATATCTTGCTTTTCGATAACATGCTGATGAATAGGGTGACGAACAGGTTCAGCCCTTCGGGAGTGCGACAGTCTACCAATTTTAAATAGCTTTAAAGTTCAAGCGGATGGCAGTACTAATTATGCCCCGAGAGCTCGGAGGAACAGGGAGCCGGGGGGTAAATCTGTGCCAGCCACGATATCTCAAACAGAAGACGAAGATTTTACATAACTGCGGAACTTCTATTGTCAAGCCCTTCCAGATGTGTGGCACACCTAGGAACACTTTTAGCAGTTGAGGTTTAAAAAATAAGAAACCAGCAACCTTGCCAATATGCGTTGCGTGGTTCCCAAACAATGGACCTTCGGCACCTTACGAAAATACCCAGCACATATCAAGGCTGTCATCATTAAATTTAAGTTAGAGCAGCCAAAATACACTACCGAGCTATAAATTATTTAAATTTATGAAAGCTGATGCATTATGAGCATATGTGAGTTTAATGATCAAATTTGAGTGAAATTTATTTTTCCTGTTTGCACACGTTTATCATTCCCACCACTCTTTATTATGGGGGCTGTTAAAATTCATTAAGTGATGAATCTTGAGTAACTCTGTGGCAATATTTCTTAAAATTAATCCTTTTACCTCTTGGCTCAGCTAGGCTCATTCGACAATACCTTTTTTTTCCGGCTGGGTACATTTTCCACTGCGACCAGTTGTTTGATCTATTGTGGCGAGCCCCAATTTTATTTTATTTACGCCAGATATCCGGGTGTCGTATCACTATTTGATTGAGTGATTTCCACTTGCTGACTATAGGTATTATCTTAGTAAGGTATTATAGATCGAATAAAATTTATTGTCTTACTGGAAGAGTTCATCCATACATCTGAGGTTTGTATTAAACCTTTATCAAAAAGAATTCTCCTTTTATGAAACAGTGCTTCACAGTGGCATAATAAGTGTTCTGAGTTTTCAATATCTAAGTTGCAGAATCGACATGTGTCATCTTCCAATTTTCCTAGCTGTTTTAAATAATATTTACTTGAGCAATGGCCCGTTACAAGGCCGCTGTAAGTACATATATCTTTTTTGCATACTTTAATTGTTATGTTATATATTCTCCGTGCGTGGAGTAACGAGTATGATGTAGAAGGAAATGTTCGCTCATCACCATGAGGCACCAAGAGTGCACATTAATGTTTTTGCTAGAATGATAGATATGAAGAGAAAGTATTGAAAATTCCGTCAGTGTACGGCAGGTAGGAAATCAAACAGATGTTTGAAAATTAAGCCTGTTGAGGTGGCGGACTTGTCCGTGCCACAACCTACCGCGCAGTGGGATGTTAGGCAAAGGATGACGTCCAAGGTTCGAGTACCACTGGACACATGCCCTTTCGCTCAAATTTTCATACATCTGTTTGATTTCCTACCTGCCGTACACTGACGGAACTTTCCATACTTTCTCTTCATGTCTATCATTCTAGCAAAAACATTAATGTGCACTCTAGGTGCGTCATGGTGATGAGCGAATATCTCCTTCTACATCAATCTTGTTTGGTTAAAATTAGAAGTCTTTGAGTTACTTTTTTATTAGATGTTATAAATCTTTTAGATTGTCAAGCTGTTGTATTATTTTTCCAGACGCCCTCTATCATTGTTTTTTTCCACTTCTTAAATTCCATTTTCAGAATACACTCTGAGGCTCTACAACTTGGTTGAGGCCCTATGAATGGTTTCGATGAACCACATCGTGCTATTAAATCTGCTTTTTCATTAACTTCGACTCCACAGTGCCCGGTTACCCAAAATAGATTCACTATACTATTTTTAGCCACCTGCTGTAGCATTTGATTACATTCCCATACCAATATTGAAGTACAGGTAACTGACTTTATTGCTTTTAAGGCAACTAAATTAAATGAAATGATGAATGGATGTCGGCCATTTACCCATAGATATTGATATACTGACTCCAGGGATCGTTGCCCCTGCCCCAACCCTGTTGTTTAATTTGGAGCCATCAGTATAAAAAATCACTGAGCCTGGTTGAATATTAGGTCCCCCGGATTCCCATTCAACGCGGCTTGGCTCAGTCACATTAAATAGTCGTTCGAAATTATATTGCATATTCATCAAATCTCCATGAGTTAATAATGGATTAATTTTGAATTCCTTAACAATACTGAGATGACCAATAAGATCTCCATCAAAAAACTGTTTTGTCCTTAGTGCGTTTTTCTCAGCTTCCAATTGCACAAATAGAGGAAAGAAGATATAAAATTGTATCAAGTGCTTTAGAAGGCGTACTACGAATTGCTCCTGAGATAGACATTGTAGCTAGTCTTTGCAGCTTTTTATGAGCATGCTTAACTTTAGTTTTTGGGCACCAAACTAATTGTGCATATGTTATTCTGGGTCTTATTATAGCCGTATAGATCCAATGAATCATTTTAGGTTTCAGCCCCCATTTTTCCCCAAATGTTTTCTTACTTAGCCATATGGCAGTTGTAGACTTGCTTATAATTTGATCCAAATTTAAGTTCCAATTAAGTTTGCTATCAAGAATTACGTCCAGAAATTTGACCTTTTGAGAGAGGACTATTTGAAATCGTTCCAAGTGCAAATGTGGGATAGTATATTTACTTCTATGTGTAAATGGAATAATAGTAGTCTTGCGAGCGTTTATAGACAACCCCTCATCGCTACACCACGCTTTAGTTATATTGAGAGCGTATTGCAATCTATCTCTGACAACATGTTCATATTTCCCACGAACTATAATTACTAAGTCATCGGCAAAACCAATTATTTCAAATCCTTGCGTTTCGAGATGTAATAGTAGTTCATCGACTACCAGTGACCACAAAAGAGGCGAGAGAACTCTTTCTTGTGTGCAACCTTTCACAGTCCTTACCGTGACCGTTGATCTTCCATGACTGCATATTATTTCTCTTTTTTGCAACATTTCAAAAATCCAATCAACAATAGTTTTATCGAAATTACGCTTTAGGGAAGGTCGAAAACGTGACAATCCATACAAAAAAAATTGATGATCAATTCAAAAAACGTGCCAGGTGGGTTTAAAAAAGTCACTTTTTGCGTGACATAATTAATGGACGTTCCCTTATCATAACATTTCTCACGGATTTGCCGCCATGTTTTTGGAATATGATTTAACAGCAAACTGGCTTTAAACATTTCAGTTAAACTGGGAATTAGTATTCCTTTACTTTGTTGAATCATCACATGACCAATTCCATCTTTGCCTGGTGATTTAAATGGTTCGAAAGACTGTAAAGGGTGTCCACAATGAAATTGCCACACTATGAAATTGCTCTAACTTTTTAACCGTTGGGTAGAATTTAATGAAAATTTGGGTGGATTTAGTTCATAGTGCATTATTTACATCCTGCAAGTTTTAAAGTCCTGTGATGAAAACTCGCGGAAATGGAGTCGAAAGAACAGCTCGTGCGTGATAAAATCTTGCGCATTCATCACGAGAACAAGGATCTCTCGCATCGTTCCATCGCTAAAACGTTGGGAATCGCGAATTCCACGGTGTCGCGAGTGATTAGGCGGTTCGAGGAACGGTTAACCACCGATCGGAAGCCCAGAAGTAAAGGAAAAAGTATTCCGTACAACACCAAAAATCACAACCGCGTAGTTGGGGCCTTCAACCGAAATCCGAACGCCTCCGTTCGGGATGTGGCTAAGAAGCTGCACCTAAGCCGAAGTTTTGTCCAGAAGGCCAAAACTAAGGCTGAGCTTCGAACGTTCCAGGTACAAAAGTCCCCTAATCGCGACGAGAAGCAGAACAAGTCCGCCAAAACCCGTGCCAGGAAGTTGTACCTCAACATGCTGACGAAAGTTGAATGCTGCATCATGGACGACGAAACATATGTGAAGGCCGACTTCAAACAGATCCCCGGCAACCTGTTTTTTACGGCCAAGGATAAGTTCAGCGTTCCGGAGCATGTCCGCACTCAGAAGATGTCCAAATTTGCGAAGAAATTCCTTGTTTGGCAAGCCATCTGCACGTGCGGGAAGCGGAGTGCACCCAGAACACGATGAACGGACAGGTGTACATAAATGAGTGCCTCCAGAAGCGGCTGCTTCCTCTCCTGAAGGCCCACAACGTCCCAACAATCTTCTGGCCGGATTTGGCCTCATGCCACTACTCCAAGGACGTGCTGAAGTAGTATGCGGACAATAAGGTCAATTTCGTGCCGAAAATGTTCAACCCTCCCAACACTCCGGAGCTCCGCCCCATCGAGAAGTACTGGGCGATTATGAACCAGCACCTTCTTAAACGACCTAAGGTAGTGAAGACAGTCGAGGAACTGAAGAAAGTATGGGTTTACATGCAAAAAACGGTTGATTCACAGGTTGTGCAGAATCTTATGGCTGGGGTTAAGGCCAAGGTGTGGGCATTTGCGTATGGACTGTAAATAAAATATGAGTAAAATGGTAAAATGAAGTTTAATAGTTATTTCTCAATCCCTGAATATTTGATGGAAATCGGATGAAAACTCGAATTTTGCGAATCAATTTTGTGTGTGGCAATTTCATTGTGGACACCCTTTAATGCCCATTCAACTCTAGGTTGAGTAAAAATACGACTTGCTAGATTTGCGTGTCTTCCCTGGTTAGTTGCCCAGTTATTATTGCAATATCATTGAGTTCCTTGGAAACTCCTCCTGAGCTAGTATTTTCAAACCCAGTATGTAAACTCAAGGAAGTCGTTTCTTCACTCAAAACCGGTAGGGATCCTGGAAAGTGTACTTGCATCATCAAATTTAAAGTTTCTGATGTATTAGCCGTAAAGCTTCCGTTTTCCTTTTTGAGAGTACCTAGACCTTTAGAGTGTTCATTCGATAAAAGCTTTTATAATCTAGCAACTACTGGAGTACTTTCAATGTTTTCACATGTGTGCCTCCAGTTTTTACGTTTAGATCTCGTTTAGATTAAACTTTTTTCGAACCTGTTTCCTTAGATTCTCTAGTCGGGTATTCTACCAAGGTACATTTCTATCCGTACTCGCACCTTGACTGGACAGCTATTATTGAAAGCTTGAATTATTCTGTTTGTTGACCCGTAACGCTGGTAGATCACCTTTTCGTGGTGCGTTACGGGGTATCAGATCTACCACCGAACCCTAGTCTGAATTAATTCAAACTAGGGAACATATTTGTTATTTGTAGCCAAAGGAACATATTTTAGTCCTTGTTACATTTTATGTCTTATGAAAAGTGACAATACTCGTTTTGCAATTGTGCGAGGATGAGCTTAGAATAAGTAAAACATGGTTAGTCTTCATTTATGTGAATTCTCATTGTCTATTTGATGTTCTATAGTTTGAATTGGTTATGACTAGGGTTCTGATGCATGGTCAGTATCGGAGTCATAGTTTGTTTTCTTTGCAATGAATCTGATTTTGACTGATAAAGGGGCGCGCCTTTGAAGAGTGCTCTCACTCCTCAAAGGGTTTAAATAGCGGAAACTTTCAATAAAATTTGATTCATTGCCAAAAAAACAAACAATGACAACTGTAACAACACCGAATACCTCGTCATTTCTCAATAGTGATGAGGTTAATCGACATGCACTAAACAAAGGACACGGGATATACTACAATAGATCAAATTACTGATCTCAGTAGTTTATGTCCCGAACAGAGGAAAAAAAAAAAAATATTCTGTTTGTTACTTGTATTGAAGTATTTTCTAGTTCCTCGTGTGTGTTAATACTTTTTACCGGGAAACTATCACCTGCAGCTAGATTTAAATAGTAGAGATCCCAGTTGGTTTTCGTGGGGTCTGAAGCTCTGGAATTTTCTTTCAGAGCTTCAGACCTTGAAGGCTAAATATAAAAAAAAATGGTGTATGCAGAACTTGTAGCTCTAAGTTCCACGTAAAAATTCGTCAGACATTTCATTGCTCTAATTCTCATATCTATGGTGGGAAAGCGTTCCATATTTCTTCCATTCACCATTAAATTCTCCGCAATCTTCAAAGTAGAGAAGTTAAAGAAATCGATTCTCTATCCTATTTCTAGTTAGAGGTCGTACATGCACTCCACTAAACAGCTCAAACTCTCCAGGATTCATTAAAAATCGTGTAAAGCTCTGGGACAATCCATCCATTGCCGATAATGTTGTATACAAAAGTTGCAAGTGTTGCGTCTTTATTACAACTGTTGCAAATTGTAGCTTCATGTGAAAGGAAATACAATAAGTACATAAATAAGGAAATAAATAAATAGGCGCGGCTACAAAGCAACACCATTCTGGAGGTGGCTGTGTTCGATTTCCGATTTCGTTAAGAAAATAGGGTATGATTGTACTTGCCACACAATCATACTAATGCAAAAATGGTACCTGGTATCGAAAGCTCTTAATGAATAACTGTGGAAGTGAATTTAGAACACTAAATTGAGAGCAAACCATAAGCTTAGCTTGAAACGCTTAGAAAGAAGAGTCAGCATTATTCATCAAGCTTGCCGCTAAAACGGTTGTTTATTAAGATGAAAATAAAATCGCCCACACTGACGTTCAACACACAACAAGTCGACCCAATTTTGATGACAGATCCAGTTTGGGACTGGATCAAAACGAATTTGCTATAAGTGAACTACGCGGCGCTAGTGAGCAAGTGATTTCTAACGTATTGGATTTGAAAATTTATACAAAGTTATCGATTAGTTTTGTTCTTGCTTGAACATCCATCTACGGTTTAACCTTACTGTAGCAATAGCCTAGTTCCTCAATTGGATGATTCAGTTTCGCCGGTTTGAACCCCAACATAGTAAGACTAAAGATGAATAGAGCTTTTCGTTTGCTACCTCGACACAAAAAAGGATGGTTGGAATTTGCGTGCCACAACATTAGTACGAGACAACTGTTATTGTTATTAGAGTTATTAGTACGAGACACTGAAAAAGTCTGCACAATGTAGACGAAATACGCGTATCTGTCAAGATTTGCAAAGGTAGTTGGAATTAAATGGGAAATACTAATTTTTCTTCTCATTTCTAGTTACAAACTCTCCAGGATTCATCTCTTTGGGTTTTTTTAACCGGGGGGAGATTCGAACTCGTTACTTTGGCGTGAGAGATACGGATGTTGACAACTACGCCGGAATTGCCCCCTCCCTTGGAATAGAGGGAAATGTTATGTCAAAATAATATATTGAGCAAGTACACCTGCATTGATATTTTGAACTTAAAGTGAGCTCCATCATACATTTCCAAGTCAATTTATCACCAGCCCAGAATCAAAGCAATACATTTTTTTTTATTGTTTTAAAGGGGCAGGACCAATGCTTACTACTAGCCGTTTAACTCGAGGTGCCCATTGATGTGGTGGAGATGTGACATCACACAACACGACAAAAATCAAGTCAAGATAGTCGAATCATAGTTCCTTGTTAACCTATTAAGTACAACTAGCAGTTCACCAGTCTTTCATGGACGGATTTCAATACAAAATTGAACGTACGCTTTAATTACATTTACTTAAGTATTTTTGGATTAACTGTAGAATGTATTGATTTTCATTAACTGTAGAATGAAACATTGTTGAGATATTGTCAAAAGTTCAACACGCTTACTTATTCCCAAACATGGCTCAATTTCCAAATATAAAGCTTTAATATCTTCCATGTCAATCAAAATGAAATACTCGTAGCTGATTTTGAAACAATGTTCCTCAATAAAATATGCCCCTCCTAATACTAGTCTGATTGAATCATGCCATCGATTTTTGCTTTGCAGAACCATCAGTAAATTTAACGATTTTCGTTGCCTTCGTCCTTTTGTTAGTGCCCTCTAATGACTATTCGGATTCTTACCACTTTTCTCGGTTGGTTTGCAAATACCTTCACTGGCTTGCTTAACGAGAGTATCGATACCAAGCTTTTTCATATCCGCTCTCACTTCTTCCAAGGCTTCTTCTGTGGCTTTGAAGGATTCCGACACAAATTCTGTTTCATTCAATGCCGGGAGCACTTTTTTATCAGCACCTTCGACGGTGCTCGCGGCAGTTGATTGATCAGTGTCTTTTTTACAACTTATTGCTGGTTCTTATGAGCATAAAAAAATAATAATGTAAAAAATAAACCAAATGAAACAAAAATAAATTATGCTCAAAATGAATTACGAAACAATTGAAAATAACAAGCATGACATGTTTCGTACATCTACGGTACGAATAAAGCTAAGGATACCAAAGTCAAGCAGAAAGATAGAAAATAGATACTTTATGATATTAATAAGATACATTACCCTCTGTATCTTCGCTGATGCCTCGTCTGACGAATTCGTTTTTGTCGCCTAGCGTTCCCAGGTCACCAGCTTGGCATATCAGGGATACGCGGTAGAAGTAGTTGCGCCAGAAATTCTCTTCCGTGATGCTGGATTAAAGTGAGAAAATAAAAGTTAAACCTCATCCACCTCTTCAAAACAATTTAAATTTCAAGCCAGACAACTAATTGTTGTAAAAGCCACTCACATTTTAGGTACCAGCTCAAATCGCATTTTCTCTAATTCTTTGTCGTCATTCATGATGGCTAACGCAACTGGATAAGAGACATCGTAATCAAATTCAAACTCAACCCCGGCGGGTGGTGCTCGGACAAAGTTCCGACGATCCTATTCATAGCAAAAGCGAGAGAGAAAACAAGTAAATTCAATTAACACTGGCCTCTTTAAATCAAAGCAAAATACTTACCGCTGACAAACTGAGAATTTCTTCTTTAATTTTGGCTTCGTTTGGGTGTCCCGACCATGGACAGGCACCTGGTCCACTGCCACCCTGCTGGTTCTTTATGAATGCTTCCTGCTCTTTATTGAATTCTCCCAGAATAGTCTGTGGGAAATAATAAAACAAACGTTATTGCAGCGCTGAGTTGCTAAGCCGAATTATGCAAGCCCGAACGTCATCAGGACCGAGTTTCACATGGGACAGCAATTTGCCAAAATTTTGAGCTTGAAATTTCGACTGAAAGATCATTGGACTCCAGCTCCTAAGATTCGAATCATATACATTATTACACATGGCAAGACTGACTGAAGTATGCACTAGTACTAATATCATAAACTTAATTATCTTCCGTAATGTATCGAATTTTACATTGTTGCATTCGCCCTTCCGCGAAAAATTCATCGAAATGAGTAATATTCCGTACATATCTCTTGCTATTAAATACATTTCCTACACTGGGAACAATGAAAACAATGCTCTCATAATGCGATGGCAATCATGTTAGCATTGAAAAATTTAAAGATTTTGGTTGATTTCGTTCGTCATGTATCGAAAATATGGAATTATACTCAAAATAGTGAAAATAATATTCCGCGAGACTGTCAGAAATGGGACACGAGTTGGAAAGTTTGTTAAAAGTACAATGGTAAACATTACTCGATGTACCTCCTGAATGGCGAGTATTGTGTGAGAAATCACAAACTAGCTTTCTCAAATCACCGAGGTCGTTGATTTAACCATTTAAGATAACCATTCATTTTCCATTGGATCGCAGAAATTGGACCGGTAGACTGCAGAGGTAATGCCTGGGAATGGCTAACCTTCCTTAGATGTTAGGGTCAATTCTGACCGATGCATGGCCATGGCGCAACTTCAAAGTACGCTATATTTTTTATTTTCAAACCAATCGGGCTGAAATTGTCTGACTTTTTACAGAATTCTTCATTTTTGCTTAAACATTTTTTTTTAATCAGTTTAACGTTCTATATGTAAATGTTGTCCTCTTGTGTCTGGTATAAAATATAAAGTTTTACAATCTTGCAATTAACTGCAAAATGTTGGCAAAATGCGCATAATTAGGCTCTGCGCAGAATTAGAGTACTTCACGGTAGTTTCACATAAAAAGTGACACAAAAGACATTAGGGTAAATATTGACCCGGATTTGAAATTTTAACTTAGAGTCAATGTATGCACCATTTGAAAGGTGCTAGTCTCAAAAATGCATTGAAACGAAAAAAAAACTGGTTATGGTACCATTGTCCCCCGGGAATTTGCTACAAAGGGAAGGAAGTTTTAGTTTGGCTGTGTTAACAGAAATGCATATTAAACATTCCAGGCTCATTGAAGAGAATTGAACATAGTTTCTCAGTGCGAAACGAATCGTCTTCCGATATTATTATGTTAGGTGAAAATCGTGCTGCAGTCTATTTTTGCCAAATGAAGCTCCAGAGAGTTGCCGTTTTGGGCAAAGTTGTTTGAAATATAAAATGTAGTCATTTAACATTATTAGATAAGTACCAGAGTTTTCCGCAGAGATTGCGCTGCAAGTCTATCTTTGACATGTGATGTTCTAGAGAGTTGCCGTCTTCAGCAAAGTTGTTGAGAATGTAATTTGAGATCATCACATTCGTTTCGTGATGACCGTACCACAGAGATGGTGCTGCAGCTTATCTTTGCCAATCTACCATCTCTGCGGCAAGATTTGGAACTAATATGATAATCTTACAAGACGACAAATGACATTCTGAGAAACTATGCTGAAGACGACAACTATGAACTTAATTTGGCAAAGATAGATGGCAGCGCCATATCTGCGGCAATAGCTGAAACTAATATGATAATGTTAAAAGACAACAAATGACATACTGAAAAACTTTACCAAAAAACGGCAACTCTCAAGCGCTTGAAAATGATAGACTGCAGCGCCATCCCTGCAGCAAGCTCTAAACCAATTCTGTAAACGTCAAAAGACGACAAAGGACATAATGAGAAATTTTGCCCAACACGGAAACTTTCTACCACTTCATTTGGAAAACATGGACTTCAGTGCCATCTCTGCGGTATAATCTGGAACTAATATGATAATGTCAAAAGACGACAAATGACATACTGTGAAACTTTGTCCAATCCAGCAGATCTCTAGAACTAGTCTGGAATGTTTTGTATGCAATTCTGTTCACACATCGAAATTAAAACCTCCTTCTCTTTGTAGCAGATCACGCACAACGGCGACCAAAGACACAGAGAACAGACATCCAGGCTCGTACTTTTTTTTTAATTTACATTTAAATTTAAATTCAAACCGTTGTAAAAAAACGCCGCCTAGTCTAGGTTTCACCAAACTAAGACTGACAGACTGTCAAATCTCAAGGCGGGAAAGTGGCGTCATCAACATACGATTCACCAAAACTAACGGAAACGAGCTGAAATTTTAAAATGGCAGTTACAGAAATTTACACACGCAGGGGTCTCAAGCTTGGATGTCTGTTCACTGTGCCAAAGAGTAGAGCGTGATGAATTTAATCCGCACGTTGTGAGACCGAACGTTGCACTGGATTGAAAACTAGGTTTGACTAAAGTAACAATAAAAATGTACTTTTAGGCACATAAGGCGGCATAAGCTTAAACCAATGAAAGTTACATGTTAAATCTTGAAAAAAAATAATGCTTCTTTATCAGGAGTAATTATTAGGTTAAAGGTTTAATTTTTGATCTTTTTTTTACTACGCAAAAAAGGATGATGATCCACTCGGCCTAGTGGCTTTCTGACAAAGGGCAATCAACCACTTTTATATTTATAGCTGTCTAGTTTTTTTTCCCCTGACTGTTGCGGGTACTTACGTTATCCTTTAGGTGTTTAATTTTATCGCCAGCCTTGTTAAACGATGAATACAGGAACGAACCGATCGACTTGGCTCCTGCTGTGACTTTGTGGGTGACTGAAATTAATATTATTAAGTGCTTAGACAGAGTTTCACCCGTATCAAAAGGAGCAACTAGGCACAGAAACAAGTTAACCTATGTACCTTGACCAATTTGCCCGGCATTTTCATCTGTTGGTGTTCCAGGACCGGTGGCGGGACGTGAATCAGCTCCTCCTGTGGCACTGCAGTCGAAGTGTGTGAAAAAAAATAAAACAAAGGTGAGGAGTTATTTGCTGTTGAACACATCATCTGTAGCTTTTTTGGTCTTAGTAATTTAAAAACAGGAAAATAACAAATACAATATAAAAACTTCAGAATTTCAAACCAGTACATAATGGAAAAAAAATTATCGCAAAATTTGTATCATACTAGAAAAATGCGAAAAAAGTAGTGTTTCATAGCTATTTCAAAATTGTAATGCTTATATAGTAACTATCGTGTAAAATGTGGAAAAAGTGTTATATTGTGGAAGTAGGTAACTATCGTGGAAAGAGTAAATATTTGGGAGTAATCAAACTGCTTCGTACAAGTTCGCACTATTCTAAACCGAAAAAACTAAGCAATGAGCCCGCAACATATGGTAGGCAACATTTTCAGTGCGAGTTATATGTATACGATTAATTATGCAGACACGTAATAATGAACAGCGGGTCACACCAGCTCACTCGCGGCGCGGAAAATGGCGAAGATACCTTTTCCTCGAGTATTAATAAGGTCGTAGTAAGCCGTGCTGGAGAACTGACCTGTTGATTTATTCTGTTATGGTTTTTCCTTCATCGAGTTTCGTACCAATTTTTCGAAGTTTTAAATCTGTGCCAAAATGTTTGTGTCACTGTCCAGAATGTGCTGAGTGTTTTCATATTTCAAGGCGTTTAAATCCTTATATTTGGCGGCAGATGAGATTTCATTTATCAAACCTGACCTGCTACAAGAAACAAACTTCAAACAACATTCCTTTTCTCAAGCTACTTGTTCGATATTCGAAAACCGTTTTAAACGAACCAACTAATATACCTGTCCTCTGTTTCATGATAACGGATAATCTTGACATCAAATGTTATAACGTTATGGTCTGAACAGATTGGGAAATCCTGAGATGATGAATGATTTATACCCAGGCATTTACCCCACAGAGGTTTGAGCTGGACGATTTACCTTTAAGACAATTTAATTATAAACAGCACTTCAATCAGATTTGCGAACAAAAACGAAAACGATCTGATTACAACTAAATTTAAATTTACCAACCGGATGTAGATTTAGCAGTCAAACGACCTGTGATACCTGGACATTACGGTCATTCATTCATCTCTGATTAACATTCCTGTATTACATTTGCCAGTTTAATTTGATTGAAGAACAATTATGCAACACTGCACTGTGGCCGACCTATTTGAAAAACCAAACGATAAAGTAAACTAAAGCAATTACTTTAACGCGCATGCCAATTATGCAGACTGCCTTCCTGAAAGGAGAAAACTTCGCTGTTCCTCTGAAACAGGTGGCGCTATAGACTCAAAGATTGTTAGCAAGTGTGATACAGAATGCAATTGACGTTTGTTGGCAGTCGCCAATGGGCATGAAGCAGTAAAATAGCACAGTCCGGTCTTCTGAAGCTACACGATGGGTGCCATTGTCCACCCATCCAGATTTCTTGACAGCCACGCATCCAACGGAGCTGGTATTGGGTTTGTAGTTATAATATGCATGTTTCAAAAATCAAGTAAATTTATTAGAAACCTTCAGAGAAATTAGGGCAAATGGATGGAACCTACCACCGCTTAGCAGGAGACCCGACTGTATATAGTAATATAAATCCTGAAGTTTCTAGATGTAGATGCAAGATACGTCGTTTGCTGAAAGTAAGTTTTCATATCTTTCAACAGCGTCTGTTTTTTTTGTCTTCGTTATAAACGAATTCGAATACGTGAGTGATTCGTTGCTAAAAGTATTACCTCAGTTATGACAGAAAGCTACCTGAAAAGGTTTCCGAAACAAACTAAGGACTGCATCGTTAATTATGAGTACACCTCTGTATGAAAAAGACTATGACTTATTTTGACAGCTGTTTAGTGTCGATGTGTTGCTTTGTAAACAAACGAAAACCTTCATTAAAAGTTAAAGTTTTACTTCAAGCGGAACAATGCGAGGTCTTACGGAAGTACTGCACTGAAAAGGGCTTGTCGCTAAGAAAATTAGCAAAAGAAGAAGGTGTTAGTGTCTGTGCGGTACAAAATGCGATCAACCGGTTCGTTATGCATAACACATTGAAGGACTTACCCGGCCGTGGTAGCAAACCAGGTGCGTCAAACCCAAATTTGGACAAATAAATTTGCAAAGGTTTTGAATATTCATCATAGATTGCGCAAAAAAGTGTGGAACGACAATTAGAATGGTTCAACGTGCAAAGGAGCAAAATTCCTTGAAGACTGAAAACTCGGGCTCGGAAGCTGTAAGACGACGTTTTGAGCAAAAATGGTATGTGCATTATCATGGATGACGTGACGTACGTCAATTTGGACTACAGGGCACTTCCAGGGGCACAGTTTTACATGTGAAGCGTGGAACGGTTATCCCAAATTCGGAGAAATGGGTTTGGCAAGCAATTTACCAGTGCGGTATGAAATCGACACCTTTTTTCACTACCGCAAATATGAACGCCGAAATGTACCGGAAGATATGCCTGCAGAAACGAATTCTGCAACTAATCCGAAAACACAAAGGTTCGACACTGTTTTGGCCTGATTTGGCATCCTGCCACTATGCGCGTGCCACCTTGAACTGGTATGAAGAGAACTATGTCCAATTTGTGGAAAAGGCGATGAATCCTCCAAATTGTCCACAAATAAGGCCCATTGGGAAATTTTGGGCTTTAATGAAAGGAAAGCTTCGGAAGAAGGCTAGAGGAGCAGATGAGATCATCAAATTCGAAAAAGAGTGGGTAAACGTAAGCAAAACCATCGACGGAACGGTTGTGCAAAACCTCATAAGGAACATCAAGAAGAAGGTGCGAGAGCTGGCCTGATCTACGAAAAATTAAATGATGTAAGGGGCGTTTAGATGGTCAATAAACAATGTAAATGAATTTGAGTTGCCAAATAAGTAAAACATATTAAAATACAGCCATTTTTAGGTGAACTCATAATTAACGATACAGTCCTTATACTTGGACAACCAGCACATTGTACTGGCATTGATATTTTTGTGAGAAGTATTAGAAATAAGCCAATAATAATTTTCACACTTCTTTTTGATTTTGCAGTAAAAGTTCATGACCATTTCTAAAGGTGGATGGCGTCAAAACGGCTTAACTTTTAATACTGCCCCTGTTATGATGGTCATGATCTTAATCGGGATTTCATTTCAGGATATAGGGTGTCCCAGAAAGCATAAGCACAATTTCTATACGAAACTGCACGAAACCGGATGACGTAAGACAGCTGATTTCCCCTGTTTTTCTTTTGTTTGCATTCTGAAAAACAAGTTCGTGTGCCGGAATTGGATTTTTGCAACTGTGAGTATTGGAGCGGTTCCAAATGCCATCCGGAAGTTTGGTGAGGATTGTTGCTGAACCGAAGCACCGAAATGTGGTCCAAAACCAGAACCAATGCACCAAAAGATGGACCATGGCTTTTTCGAATATGTCCGAGATGTTGCCAAAAAGCTGAGTACTTCAAAGAGTAGCGTCCTACGTCCAAGGCAAGACTCCATCTTAAAACCTTCAAGAATCAGAAGATGGCAAAACGGAATGAAAAACAGGCTGCAACCATTAAACCGCGGGCACGGAAGCGGTATGACGGTGTACTGTGAGGAAAATCAGGATTGTCATGGATGATGAGACATATGTAAAATTTGTCTAAAAGACATTTCCTGGAAATAAATATTACAGCGTTCGTGAAGGTTAGGACGATGATGCCGCTTTGTCCATTTTTACCGAGAAATTCGGTAGAAAGGTAATGGGTTGGCAAGTGATTTTCGAAGACGGAATGTGATCAGAATCTTGTGTGACATCAGAGACAATGAAGACTGATACGTACATCCGGGAATCGGCGTTTGCTTGAACCGGCATTTGTTCAGGATTGATCAGGGAGCATGATGGTCCAGTATCGTTTTGGCCGGATTTAGCATCTGTGTATTATACGAAAAACACCATAGCATTGAACGACGCTAATAAAGTTCAATGCGTGCAGAAACGTATGAATTCTCCGTACTGTCTTCAAGCCTAGCCAATCGAGACATTTTAGGCTCTGAACAAGGCATATCTAAGGAAACATGTAACAGCAGCAGATACCATCGAAAAAATGCGAAGGCCTGGGAAGAAGTGTTTAAAAAATTGCAAAGGAGTCGGTGCAGAGACTGATAAGCAGCGTTAAGACTAAAGTGCGTTCCTTGGCTTATGATTAACAATGATAAGATTGTTTTATATGCTACTGAGAAAGAACATTATAGATAAATGATTCATGAAACTAAATAAAATTTCCTCCAAAAAATAGTTTTTATCTGGATTTCTGAGACACCCTATAATACCGATAGAAACCTCCACAAATGATGCTTATTAAATCTGTAAAGAAGTTTCGTGTGATGGCTAAGCAATTTTTTTTAATTTCTAGATTTCTTAAATTGAAGGAATTGTGAAAATGTTTTGCCCCTGAGAGATGAACCATTGATTTACCGCTATTTTGTTCAAGATAGGTGCATGAATGGATTTCTAAGTTTAAAGCCCCTCACACTTTTAAAAAACTGTGTACCTGCACAATAAATAGTGTATTTCAGCAGTTTAAACTTTTACAGACGTAGTATGCTGCTTAAAATACTCCAACTTACACACTTAGATTTTTTCTACAGAAATCTGTAAAATTTTACCGAATTCTCAACAGCTGACGTTCGGTTATATAATTTACCAAAATCCGGTATTTTTTTACAGATAACTGTAAAATTTCACCGAAATCCGTTAAATCGGATTACCGAACGTTGAGCTGTTGAGAATTCGGTAAAATTTAACAGATCTCTGTAAAAAAAATTAAGTGTGTATCCTACCATCCTACCAAAACGAAAGAACACCGCTGAAAAACTGAATTTTGCACAAACACGTCTCATCATTGATCCATATTGCATTTATAACGAGCCTTATATTCAGTTGCATTCTGGAGCAATGATTTGCATACTTCACAACATTGATCTTCTTCTACGTTGCAAGCGTTCTTGCATTCTGTATAATTAATTAACAATAACTTACCACTGACTCAAACTATCAGAAGCTGTCGAAAGCAAACTTGTACGAAGCAACTATATGTGAAAAACGAAACTCGTATAGGCAAAACATAACAACAAGATTATGAAGAAGTGGACCAAAAAGTGTAAGCTGGAATAAGTTGATGAAACAAAAGTGTACCTTTCCTGCGGTCTGTACAAATTACAATATAAGTGGTAGACGGGATGAAAAGAAAAAGATAAAATATCGTGTACTAAATATCGGAATAACATTGTTTCAGTTGTAACATGGGTATTGTGCCGTTTATTGGATGCTTTATTATCGATAACATTGATTATTTAACTGCCGTCAATGTTGCATTTGTTGCATTCGTAATGTCTGAGAGCCCTAAGGTGAATGATGATAGAGTGCTTATATGGCCGTGTCTTTGCTTTGGGCCAACCAAATTTCAAGGTTGCAAAACAATGATTTATGGATTTTATCAACTTATAGCTGCTTAATTTATTCATCTAGTCAATTGAAACAGTCCTTACATAATCAATACTACAGATCCGGACGAAAGTCCTCGCAAATTTGTGTTTCTTTCAAAAGTGCAGCTAGTTCTGCAGATGTGTATAACATTTTCTGACAACTTAGACAGCTTGAAGCTGTAAAAATCCATCATCCGTCGTCATTTCTTCGATATCCAATAGCAGTAGCATCAAAATAAAAATACTGTGCATGAAAATTTGCTCTTCTACTCATCAACCATAACAAAGTGAACACATTTTCATTAACAGTAATTTGATTTTGATCAGCAAAAACTACTATATTTAAGGTGAAGATGTCCATCATCATGGCCGATTAGCTTCGCCACTTCGAATGTTTTAGTGCCAAAATGAAAGCAACTACAAAGAATAAACATATTCCACATGTCAAACTTGCTGAACTGCAGCATACAAATAATTAAATTTTGGTATATAAAATCAATGAAGTTTGGTTTGAGCCTTAAAAATTCAAAGCAATGATGCAAATAAGCCATAATATCGGCCGTCCTTCACCTTCGGTTCGGATGAGAACGATAACGACCCTTTAAAATAATGTCGTATTTTTGCACTTTAACGGTATACGGAAATAAAAAAATACCTAAAATGAGATTGTTTTGACTCAACCTTGCGGTACATAGCAAAAAGGTTATGTTCGCGTTCTGTTAACGTAAATTTGACAGAAAACATTTGGGAAAACTGTCAAATTCACGCAAACGCATCCGCAACGTATCATTTGTTTGCCAGCCATTAGTACGTCACACTTCTAGGGATTCTTTTTTTTGATGACCAAACAAAACACGCGACGTCTTATTTTGGTACTTTCTCTATTTTAGTGTATGTTATGGTGACATTGAGATTTTTTTTACCATTAAAAGGTTTATTCGCAGAAAATGTCTTTGCCACAAATCTGTATTTGTAACAAATTTATCTGTATCCTTTTAACCATGGGTAAAAATTATAAAAATTGAGCAAATTAGCTTGAATGTGTATTGTTTACGTCTGACAAGTTTATAACAATCCGTGAACTGTGTGGCCATGGCTTTGGAACAACAAATATTATATTTAAAAAAAATTAAACTGTGAGTCCGAATGCATCCCATAGATGGATCGCTAAGGGAACATCCATTAGTTATGTCACGCAAAAATGCCGCTATTTAGATCCCTTCCGTGTCACATTATATATGGACCTCCAATTTTTTTTGTATGAATTAACAGGTTTTACCAAACCCCGCCTCGCACTTACTGCGTTACATATTTAAGGGACTGTTCATTGACACATTCAACCTGATAGAAAAATTCGCGTGATAGAAAAATTTAAGGGGCCTTCCTTCCATTTGACAATTAGGACGTGATGACATAAGTGGCTCGGTTGATTCCAATATGGCCAAGAAGGTCGTAGCTGAATTCAGGCGCTGGCCAAACATCTGTTTTGCCAAGAAAACCTTGAAATGGTTTGGACTAATGCCAAAAAGTGCAGAAGGACCTAAACAGGAATGACAAGCAAAATGTCGCTGCTGAAACCCGTGCCAGGAAGCTCTACATGCAGTTGCTCACCAATACGCATTGCATCGAGCTGGACGAAAGAAACCTACGTTAAGGCCGACGAACCCGTAACGCAGGTAGATCACCTTTTCGTGGTGCGTTACGGGGTATCAGATCTACCACTGAAGCTTAGTCCAAATTAATTCAAACCAGGAAGCATATTGGTTTTTGTACTCAAAGCAACATATCTTAGTCCTAATTACATTTTATGTCTTGTGAAAAGTGACAATATTCGAATTGCACCACCGAGGATGAGCTTGGAATAAGGAAAACATGGTCAGTCTGCATTTATGTGAACTCTTATTTTCTATTTGATGTTAGTGGGTGTTGGCCAAATTTGGTTTTTCAGATATAATCCTGAATGGGTTGTAGAGTATTTTTTATATATCTAGTAACCTAACGTCCGGGCTCCATCACAATATTTTCTATTGTGATGTGTCCAATGGGTAAATTGAACTGAAGGGGAGTTTGAAAGAAGGGGAACTTGGAGTTGAGCACACGTATCCACTGGTTGACGCTAAATATTGGCCAACGTGCTTTTGCACATTTGTTTGAGGATTTGTTGAGCGACACAAATTTCCAAATCCAAAGTTCGGATGCCGTGTTGCATCGGTACCCGGACTTTTTGTTCATGAATCTGGACACTTTTCAAATGATCATACAGTTGTGAGCTTGTAAATTTGTCATAATAGCATATTAGCGATAAATTTGAGAGGGTTGATTCATCAACTAAGTTCATCAGATATAGCCAGAATGAGCTTCAGCTTAATAAACAACTGAGTATTGTAGTCGTTTATTCAATAAAATGTTCTCACTATTCTCATTCAATGCTCATTTCAGCCAATGGTGCCTACATGGTTGTAAACAACCATCGACAACCTGCAACAATAACTCTTAGTATATTTTCATAGGAATAGCTATGCTCTTCGAACACCCAGGGGACTACAAGGATTCTACATATGTCTTTGTTCTTAATTTTGTTTCTTTTCAGGCAACAGATAGTTTATTTCTACCAAATTTTGAAAACAATATCTAATATCTCTCTATTTTTCAAAACTTTTTAAGTAGTGGTGCTTCGGTTGGGCATGGAGATGAATTGGTGTACCAGACGCTTGACGGACGACTGTGGAGATGGGTACAGGTGACTCGTGAGGTAGTAAATGCTCTGAAGGACGTGGAGCAAGACAGGTAATTGTTACCCATAGTATCTATATGTCCTTTTTTAATAGGTTTGCGTCAACCATCAGTTGAATCGGTTGAATCAATTGCGTCGATACGTTTTTCCACAATATTTTGCTATCGGGCGTAGCGTTTTGTCTATTGTTTCGGTTGCCTATTGTTCGTTGCGCGAGTGATCGAGTGAGCATGAGAAGTCGTGGTTCACAAATAAATCACTGTCCCATTTTGTAAGTGACTTTAGCGGCATCCGTACTGTTAGTGTAGATCGGTCCGAGTTAGCTCTAAGACGTTGAGATGAATTGCCTTGTTTTCCTAATGAAATACCACTATCACACTATGTGAGTGGCCCCAATAGCATCCTTACTGTTGGTTTTATCGGTCCAAATCGGCTTTCCAGCATTGTAAAACAACTCCTAGTTTCGCAATGAAAAACCACAATCACACTTTGTGAGTGGCCCCAATAGCATCCTTACTGTTGGTTTAAATCGGTTCAATTCGGAAATCACTCCTAATTTTGAAATATTTAACTTGACAGCTTATCGTTAACCAAAACGAACCCTGCTGCTACATAATCCAGTTATCCAAAATCCCAGTGATTTCTCGTGGAAGTGCAGTGGATTCCGCGGCTTTCAATAAAGCGAGTATCATGTCAACATATTCCATATTCGGACGGGGCCGGCGCCGGTATTTCTTTAATTTGGGATCACCAGTTTTTACACATTGAAGATGTATGTTAGTCCCAAGCATCATCTGTTGGTTCTCTGTGTAATAACAGCTGATCTGGCAATTACGGAGTAGCAACCTCGGGCGGTCAATCATGCTCATGCTCTTATTTTCTATTTGATGTTCTATAATTTGAATTGGTCAGGACTAGAGTTCTGATGCATGATGAGTATCGGAGTCATTGTTTGTTTTGTTTGCAATGAATCTGGTTTTGAATGATAAAGGAGCGCGCCTTTGGAGAGTGCTCATTCACAAAGAGTTTAAATAGCGGAAACTTTAAAGCAAAAACTCGATTTATAGCCGACAAAACAATTAATGACAACTGTAACAACATCGAATACTTCATCATTTCTAAATAGTGATGAAGTAAATCGACATGCACTAGACAAATGATACGGAATATACTACAATAGATCAAATTACTGTTCGCAGTGGTTTATGTCCCGAACAGAGAAAAAAAGGCCGACAGAAGGTTCGTCGTAAAGTCCAAGTTTGACGTTCGAGATGATGTTTTGAAATTGGAAATATATTCCCATCATCATTGGCTCCCAGTAGTGGACAGCAATTTCTGCTAGAACCAAAGATGTGCAGAGAAAGTATCAATAGGTCCGGTAGCGTTCGGTAGGCAGTGCAATTGAATAGAAGTAATATAGAAAGTATAATAGTAATAGAAGTTCAGTGTAGGGCTTTTGTAAAGCAGTATTTTAAAGCAAGCACACAATCCTTTGCCACACATCCCCATGCGGGGTAGCCAAGGCAGGAACGGATCCGCCAACTTCACTGGCACAAGAGTGCTCACTCGATCGTGCTCAAATACCGCCAATGACACAGAACGGTGCTGGCGATGTGAAATTTCTGTTTTACACTTCATAAATACCACATAAATTTTCAATTAGAGGTTTTGAAAACACTACTTATAATTTTACCGGTAATGTTTTGCACGTTGTCATTTACTTTACAACCTCAGAGAGAAAAACGGTAAGGTGTTGTATGTTGATCCTCTTAACAGGATGTTTTGATGGAAACCCCATCATGGATTGAATACATGACTAATTATGTTTGTATTCTTGACAGTTCTCCGTTGATCTAATTTTTTTCCATCTAATTTGTTTGTATTACTTTCACCATCGGTAACAGAGTGTTAACAGCCCTAAACTTTTTTAATTGTCAGAGCAATTGAGAAACGTCTCATAGGGTGCATGGCTTCCTAAGTTGACACTACAAATGACAGATATTCACTATAGTCACTAGATTCATAGTCTGGCGGATACAACGACGGGAGCCAATTTCAACTGTCAGTTGGCGGAGCCAATCGAGCATATCTCGAGTAATTTATGTTAAGAGCCTAAACGCCATTTGTAAACAATAACTTTAAACGTTGATTTCTCACGAATTACGAGAATCCCACCATATACTGCTACTCCATATGGTAAAACTAACTTTCTTCTACTAAATGCTGCTTTCATTTCATGAGAGTGATTTGAGATTCAAGAGAAATCGATATTGAAAGTCATTGTTTACAAATGGCTTTTAGGCGCTTAACATGAATTACTCGAGATATGCTCGATTGGCTCCGCCAAGTGACACTTCAAATTGGCTCCCGTCATTGTATCCGCCAGACTATGAATCTAGTGACTATAATATTTACCACTAGATTCTAGTTCTTCAATTGAAACACAGGCCAATTGTCAATCCGAACGCATCCATTTCGAAGTTACATCAGCTCTATTTTTGCCATCTGAAAAAATGAAGATGTTTTACATAGAGCATGGCCCACTTAGTAATGGAATGATTTTGCTTATTAAAGTGCTCCTAGTTGACGTTTTCGAATACTTTATACTCATAAAATGCTCTCGTTTTGAAGATTGTCACCATTCTAAAGGAGCGTGGAAAATAAATCGTGCCCAGTAACCCGGAAAACCCATCGTGGTAGGTGTGGCGGCTAAAGTGTTGAATTTTTCTAGAAACACTGTATGACGACTCGGAAGGCTCAAAATAGTAGTCCAACTGCCTACCGCCGTCTTCATGCTAAGGTCGTGATGTCCATCAGAATAAACCCAGGTATGTTCGATCGCGATTTGAATAAAAAGGTTGATGCCGCACGTAGTACAGGTAGGCAACCCCATCGATCTACTTTGGTGTAATTTTACACTGTGTTCACACAAACCAGAACTTTCAATTTTGTTTGATTATGTTTATTCAGTGTCCATCTTTTATCAACGATGAAAGAGTTTCGTACTGTGGTGATAAAAAGGTTTTTGGAAGTAGAGCGCTCAGGCGCTATTTTCAAGAGTTTGGAGCACCTGGGAGTAAGGAATGGTTTTGTGTATCGAACCATTATAAGGTGAGACTTATTCGTTGGATGACCGGTAAAGATCCAGACGAAGACGTCCAGCTAGGGCTGAACGACTGATTAAGACTGTCAGGGAACGAATTCGATGAAAATCACAACGCTTTGTACGTAAAATGGCCGCTGTTCTTAATGTCTCGAAATTAACCATATATACTTAAACAGGACCTGGGATGCAAAGATTTCAAAAAACGGAGTTTCGGAATCTTCCAAGAAGAAAAGGCTTGAAAGAGCATCTCTCCTACTATCGTGGAACGCTGCACGAAACTTTGTCTTTTTCGATGAAAGGTTATTTTTCCTGCAGCAGTTTCACAGTGTCCAATGGTTATGGCCCTGCAGGCCAAAACAGTGGCGAGACCGTTGTGCGCTACTTCTAGTTCCACGACGAATAAATCATTTCGATTTTTTTTCTTAAAATATAAGAAATCCGGTAATTTGCGACCAAAATAGACCCAAACGATGTTGTTCCATTACTAAGTGGGCCATACTTTAGTTTTGTCCGTTCATGCTATCCACTCGGTGGACAAAACTATGTCACCTCATTTCCAGAGCCGCCAATTGGGAATAAGGTGATGCACTTTTGTTCTCCGAATGCATATCAAGAGCAGACAAAAGGAGAAAAAGTTGGCAACTGTTTTCGGCAAGTAGCAAAATACAGCAAGTATTTTCGGATTGAATGACTTTTTGTTAAACTAGAACCATATGATATTAACAGGTTTTGACTAGAATTGAAAAGCTCCTGTCAGACCATTTAACTTATGGTGCTGTAAGAAATCGATATTTTAAAATGGTATATAGAGTGCCACCAATCTTGTTCGAAATAATAGTGATAAATAAGAAATAGTATCCTGATCAGCAGCCAAGTTTTTTTTAACCGCGAAAAAGTCACTACCCTTTTAAGCTTTTTATTCCATCCCTTACCAGTGTCGGGGAGTGTATCAAAAATCCTGTGTGTGTATGTGTGTGTGTGTGCGCGAGATTATCCTCTGGTGAGCTTATGAAAAATCGCGAGCATTTCCAATGCTGCCTCTACCATTTATACGGACGAAACGAACGTGCCGACATTATGGAGGTTAAATCAAGAGGCACTTCAACAAAAATCAATAGATTGTGCTTGTTCAACCTAAATTTAATTAGGTCTTGAGCTCGTCTTCCCATCTTTATCGTCCTGTTTCACACAAGGTCGCTGAGATTAACTCCAAATTGAAGTCAGTGAGTGGGTAAATTTGAACACGAAACACTTTTGACTGGGAAAATCAAAATCGCAAACGAACAATGTATTCATCAGCTATATTTCAACTCAACTGGTGATGCGAAGGTGTGGCATCTAATATTTTACCAACAACTTTTCTACTCAAGAGATTATGATTGATTATAAAACATTTATACTGACCTATTAAATGAGCAATTTGAGATAGGTTTGACGATCTGCGCTATACCTTATCTTGCATCTTGCGTTACATATATGACAAGAAATGATTTATTAGCTAAATTATTAACAAAAGTGTAATTCCACAGATAGAATCGATAACTGTTACTCAATCAATGCGTTACTCAGTCTATGAGTGCTATTCTTGACCGAGTCAAGCCTTGGTCGTTTTCCTAAGATTGAAGCAGTATTTCTTGGGAAAACAAGAAAAATGTTATTCATTCAATGAGTATTTTTTTTTAGAAACCTTAAATTTAATTCAAATTGGGTGGATCTAAGCAACCGTACACCATTCCAAATGAAAAGCTCATTAAAACGTAAATAAGTGTTGTATTTTGCGGGTGAATACACGTACAACCTGTTCGTAGTTCCCCTTCGTGTTAACTGATATTAGTTTTCGCTTCCAAAACAATATTTCCTTTGGCTGTGGGGCCGTGGTTACAATTGATCTACTGTTTGTTCATTTTTCAATTTCGTTAGTGAAAATGAAGAACGTAAGTCAAACAACCATTCCAAACATAGGAACACCTTCCATATGCAGGGTATTTTTTCTCGTTCTGGAAATGATCGATCAGCTTGTAAACAAGGTCAAATCCAAGGACATTTGTCAGATTTTAACTAGTGCCCATGGACGCTGCGATCTTTTTTTCCTATTTCTTAACATGCAGTACAAAAGATCTAGCCGAAACCTTAGTGGATGATTCAAGTCCTTTCATGCATAGTTCTTCAATCTACAGCAGTCTGTACACAAGACAATTGAATCTCAACGGAAGCTTGAGCTACACTAACCACCTACCCGCCCTCTTCCCCTTACATACGATCAGGTGTTAGTATTCTAGAGCATTTCTACAATGTCAAGAAGATTTCCTATCGAAAAAAATACAGGGTGCGGCAGGAAAAAATGCCAAAATGTTCAAACTTCAATATTGGCGATCATGTTGTTTGAGAAGGAAATAATTTCTCATCACCATGAGGCTCTAGTAGTAGACAGCACTTTTTTTGCTAGAACAAAGTTGTTAAGAGAAAGTATTGATAGTTCCGTTAGCGTACGGCAGGCTGTGAAAATTGAATAGAAGTAGTTTGAAATTGAGCGGAGGGCATTGTGAGGTAGTATTTCGAAACAAGCACACAATCTTTTGCCAAGCATCCACATGCGGAGTAGGTCAAGGCAGGAACGAATGCACCACCTTGACTGGCAAAAGAGACTTTTTACATTCCTAAGCATATCCACACATAGCTAGTTCGTCAACTCTTGTCAATTTTGAATATTGATCATCTTCGTGAGTTCGTATATTTATGACCAGGCAGAGAGAGTACTGCTTTTATCAAAAATATACAATGTTGTTCAAAACGAATAAACAAAAATCCACAAAAATTTCAACTGATAAACAGTATTATACAATGTTATTACACCATTATACACTGAGGTATGATAGAAATATGTTCGGATAAATATGAATTAATATAAATATAAAATAACTGGGGGTTGTAGAACTGTCCCATCTTAAATAAATCAAATAATCAAATAGACGTTATTAACGTAAACCGTGATCAACATCTTCGGATACACGTTTTTATGCGCGTAGAAAAGACTTGCTATGCGTATATTTTGTATACACGGAAAATAAACCGCGCCCAGATCCGTGAACTGCAGTCATAAATTCGAGAACAAGCTAAAATACACCGTGAACTGAATCACATAATAATGAACTAAATAAACCCCTGACAACCTGAACTAGTTCACGGTCCGTTTTTATTTTCGGGAACGCTTTTTTTCTGTGTCTGTACATTTGTCGATGCGCGAGATATTCATTTTTGGTCAGATGTTGTTTGCTTGTTACGCGCGATGCAGCAATTTAAAGAAATTGTAGTGAAACCATTTTTAAATGACGACCAACAAATGGAGATGTCCTCTTCGGAGGACAGGAAAAGTTCCGTTCGTCCACGTACGATACGAATACAGCGAAACATGAAAATTGTAAAGGAGCGAATCCGACGCAAGGGACAAGGTTCATTACGGAAAATAGCGTCAGACCTGGACACGCCCTATGTATTGGCTCACAATATTGTACGACGTGATCTTGGATTGAAGGCTTTTAAAAACGTGAGGTTGGATGGAGCAAAGGTTAGGCTTTTGTGGCAAGCTGGTCATTAGTTAATTTTTTCTGATGTTAAACTGTTTGTCCTGGAGCGGCCTCACAACGCACAAAATGATCGGATTTGGCAGCAGCTAAGGAAAATATAATTTGCAAGCGAGGTAAACTACCGTTGATTTTCACCGATGAAGGGGCGAAAATTAACGCCGTGTATTATAAACCGGAATTTTTGGAGAAAATTGTTAATCCCAACGCACGACAGCTCTATGGAGAAGTTCATTATGTATTTCAGCAAGATGGCGCGCCAGCTCACACGGCGAATATTGTTCAGGCATGGTGTAGGGATAATTTGACGGATGTTCTGGCGAAGAATGAATGCCCTCCAGCTCTCCGGATCTGCATTCTTGGGATTTTTTTCATTTGGTCCTACTTGCTATCCAAACTGAAGAACTTCAAAATTTCAAATTTGGATCAGTTCAAGGTGAGTTTTGAAAATTTGGGAGGATATGCCCATGAGATCAGTACGTGCTGCCTGTGATAGTTTTGCAAAACGTTTGAGTTGGGTAAAGAAAGTTAAAGGAGGATTAATTCCGAAACATTTGCTGTAGTTAGTCTACATAAAGAGTACTTTCCATAAAATATATCAAGAAACTCATGGTATAGCGTCTGCGTCATTTCAATGCATTTTGAAAGTGTATCCGAAATTATTGATCACGGTGTATGTTATTTAATCTCAATAAGAAAGCAGCTATTGAAACAATACTGCTATCAAAATTCTTCCATACAATATAAGGTACACATTAATTGTAGTTTGAGCAAATCTTGAAACTGAAACTTATGCAACTGCATATTTCAAACGCCACTCAAGAATATCATCTAGTTTATGGAAAATATATTTAATGAAATCGCATAAAAAATCCATATCTCTACTATGATTACTATAGGAAAGGCTTGTAAGATGGAATACGATCCGTTTTTTGCTCGTAACATGTATAATTTTTATTTTTTCGTGGATCCAAAGACATCTATGAAAAGAGGAACTAATAGGCTCCAACTTTGCTCAAGGAACTGGTTATTTATAGTCGTCAAAAAAAAGTTATGGCCTATTTTCAAAATCCATCCAAAATTGCAATTTCAAAAAATGGCTTGCAAGATGGAACACGATTCGTTTTTTGCTCGTAACATGTAGAATTTTTATTTTTTCGAGGATTTTTTGAAAGAGGAACTAAACGGCTCCAAGTTTGCCCACGGAACTGATTATTTATAGTAATAAAAAAAATTATGGCCTATTTTCGAAATTTATCAAAATTTGCAATTTAAAAAAATGTATTTTTATTTTTCAATATATTATTGATTCCATGGCATTTCTAAACATAAAAAATGTCATTCATATGTTTTAAAACGAAAAAAATGTGTTCAATCGTACATGCTCAACAGTGTTCCATCTTACAAACATGACGCCATAAACACAAAACATCAAAACAATGGTTTCACGTTACGATTTGTTTGGAAATGCCTTTGAATCATAAAAATACACCAAAAATGCTACCCAACACAAATGTTAACCTTTTGATACCGATGGGAAATGTCCACTTACTAAGCACAAGAAATAATTGCTATTTTAATTATTTCACCACTTTCGAACAATGAAACCTGGAAGAGCTAGATCGAATGAGTGTATTCACTCCAAAAGCAAATGAAAATTGAAGAATAGTAAAAAAATGAGGTTAACACTTGTCAGCGCGATCGTGTTGTCACTATGAATGTCAAAAGTGGCGCTGTTCCACTTACAAGCCTTTCCTCTACCTATATTCTTTGTAGCTTGTGCTAACGTAAGAACTTAGTACACCCGAGAGACGCGACGCGAGACAGGACACAACACTTATTGTTCTCACAAACGTTTTGTAAGAACAATAAGTGTTGTGTCCTGTCTCGCGTCGCGTCTCTCGTGTGATTACTACCTAAACTAAGGATGCGTTTACCCTACAAAATTTCAATTTACCTAAAATGTAAACGTGGCATAACTTAACGCTACTGTAAATCCATAAGATAATTCTACAACAGGTTGAATGGTAGGCGCGCTACATGCATGGGGCATTCTTTGTTTTTGGCGTGACGAAAAAATGACAACAATAATACCAGCTCCGTATACTGAAATCGAAGTCTGACATTTAAGAATAAAGGCTGTACTCTTAAAAACTGAGACACAATGATAAGCTTGTAACTTTTTAAAGTGTTGGTAAAAAATGGTGAAGTTTTGACTGAAATTAGCTAAGATTGTAATGGGAACTTATTCAAATCATCACAATCTGTTAAGTGGATATCGAGATGGCATCGGCATCGAGATGGCAGATGCGCTATTGTGGAAACTTCGACTGCGTCCCACAGATGGATCGGAAACACCTTGGAATCCATCATTCGACGGAGTCACGGGAGGTGAAGTCATTCAAGGAGACCCAGCGGCCAAAGCGGCAGAAAACCGAGGTACTCTGATCCTACGAGGGCAAGAAAGGTGTTAAATCTGATCGATGTGACGAAGAAGGTGGAGGCTTGCATCTAGTTTGTCAAAAAATCGATGAAACGTGCCAGCCTCCGCGTCTACAAGGTCAGAAAGGTACCAAACCGCGCTAGGAAGCTGTACCGAAAGTGGTTGACGAAGCCGAGGTGCGTCGTGATGGACGACAACACTGACTTCAACGCGGAAACAAAGGAATGGTTGCGGGGCAGGAGTTTTACGTTACCATATCACGGTTGGCCGTTCCTGATGAGGTAGAGAAGAAGAAGGTGGACAATTCGCCCAAAAACTCTTGGTTTGGCAGGCTATCTATGGTTGTGAAGAGCTGAGCCAGCAATAATACATCACGACGGATTCCATGGATGAGCAAAGCTACAGCGACAAGTTCCTTCAGAAGCACCTGTTGCCGTTCCTGTGGTCTCACGGAGGCGAGACGCTATTTTGGCCGGATTTGGCACCCTGCGACTACGCGCGGCCAGTGTTAGACTGGTACAGAGATAACAATATTGTTTTTGTACCAAGAGAGTTCAACCCACCGAACTCGCCGGAACTTCGTCCGTATTCGAAAACGAGTTGGATTTATTGAAAAAGCGGGTAAAAGTATCAAAAGAGTCGCCTCACTATTGCCCAAAAGCTTATGAGTGATTTCTAGTGCAAAGTGCTGGCATTCGGTCATGGAGAGGAGATCCAATAAACCAATGAAGAAATTCCAACTAAAAATGTACTTTTGGCAATATTTTTTGTGTGTCTCATTATACATGTTTTCGCATGTTGACAAAATCGAGACCGAATTAATTAATTGTTTGTTATTTTCTGCTATAGGTTAGTATGCAGTTTAAAAGTAATGTGCGTTAGGATAGGACAAGTAATGGTCAAGAAATGCTTTTACTGTTGGAATTACTTACCTTGTATGCAGCTGAAAAGGAGGACAAACTTCGTAACGTTAGTTATGTCTGCCCTGGTAATCTTAATGGGGCTGTCACTTTTCTTAGCGGAATAATATTCTGTTGGATTATTCCGCAAGAAGAACTGACATTTCACCCATGCTGAAGCAGTTATCAAAATTACTTCGGTAAAAATGGCAAAAATTACTTCACGTCTTTACTTGTCAGGTGCATACTAGGCTTATATTAAAACTATGAAGTCAGGTGTTTTTACAGTACCAAAATACTAGGATAGCACATTATTATATACTTTGATTGTTATTTTTTGTATTCTCCCATGAGCGGAAGTAACGATCTTTGATGAAGTTTGCCGAAACAGATAATTTCTCATCTCCCTGCGAAGCGCTAGGAGTGGACAGTAATTTATTGCTAGAACGAATAGACATGAAGAGAAAGTGTATTGATAGTTCCGTATAGGGCAACGGCAGGCTTTGAAATTGAAAGATACAAGTTTGAAAACGAAATGCTCTCCGCTCTCCGCTCGTTTTCAAACTTGTATCTTACAATTTCACACCTAAACGGCAACTGCTGATAAAATTTCCATCAACTGAAATTGAGAGGTCTATCTGTTTATGACTCCGTATAACGGGGAATATTGTACAGTTTAGTACAAATTTTACGATAAAATCACAATAAAATTTGTAATAACACTTTTACCTTTTTGTTTGAGTTACAGAAAACCGATCCTTGAGTAAAACAGACAACTCTTTCCACGCGAGCTACCATGTCGTGGAAGATGGAATGTAATTTCACCGTTATTTTTTACCTGTCATCATAAACAACTCTTCCGTATACTAACATATGATGTGAAGCTGCTGTAGACAGACAGTAACATGGCAGAGCGAGAGAAAATTTTGAGCGTTTTTCTTTTAATGCATCTGTTTTAATTCATATTGACCGGATAGTTAATCAGAAGGGCGTAGTTGTTATTGAAAACAGAGATTCGAGAGTCAACATCTTGACACGCTTTCTAAAGCATACTATGATCACATCCAAGAAGGCTTAAATTGAGGAGAAACGTTTCAAAATCCGGCACGCTATTCATAAACAACTCAAATTTGAGTAAGATGTACTTAAATCGATCTTAGTTATGGCTACTCAAAAGTGAGTAAAGATATTTTGGAGTAACTTTTTTATTTGTCGTCTTGCTACTACCAACTATCTTCACTACACGTTTGAGTAGCCATACTTTGACGGATTTGAGACAATCGTACTCAATTTTAAGTTGTTAAAAAAAAGGTGTGTGTCATACAATACCACCTCGCCATCAGAAGCCCAAATCTTAACAAAAAAAAACAACAAACAATAGCGATCTTCTTATTTTGGCTTGGCTACACTACAGCAAGATAAGATGAAGATCGCTGGAATATACAAATGGCCGCTAATTTGCATATCACCAATTCGAATTTTCGAAGCCGCAAATCTAAGAAACGACAGAGATTTCATATGCCAAACTTGAATAGGCATCTAGTACACAAGTCTTAGTGATTTGATATCTGAAATCTGTGTAGTTTCTTAGATTTGTGTCTTCGAAAATACGAATAGGCAATGTCAATTAGCCATTATAGTGATCATTTTAGTATTCCTGCTATCTTTATCTCTAAAAAAAAGTAAAAGCACCGTCCCAATGGATCTTTACACGCCTTTGGAGGTTTATTGGTTAATGGTATAAAATTTGACGTTTACGGGCGGTGATGTTTTTAAAATTCAGCGATCAGAGTGCGCAAGTATTCATTGTATCTATTGAGTATTTCTCGAGTACTTTTTCAAACAGACGAATCTGATTTTGTAAACAAAGAGGGGAAGTAAGCTTCAAACGTTAAATTCTTGAAATCCTTAGCACTTTCATGCAAACTACCGCCAAAAACACAAGGAAAAACATTTCTCTAACATGATGGTGATGCTACTTTCCGTGAGGGTGCTGAGAGTTTTGAGAACTGTACGTTTGAATCTTACTTCCCCTCTTTGTTAACAAAATCAGATACGTCTGTTTGAAAAAGTACTCGAGATTTATGGAGAGTGTGGCTCTGGTAACGCGAGTTAAGACCTTAATCGACCATTGTGGCGTCCTTTGTTGATTTCTGAAGCCGTTTTATCTGAAGACGATGATGATAGTTTGCTTCGTATTGCTCAGTGCATCGAAAACAAGTCCTGTTCGAAAAATATTCAAGAATAAGCCATTTTTCTGTGTTCTACTGTGAAGAGCGATGTTCAGATATAAATTTAACAACTAAATACGGTTACTGCGATCTATCACCCTTAAAGGATTTTTAAGCATAACATATTATTCAATAATAGAGCACCTAACAAACGGCAAAGTATGGAGTGACAAGATGTCGGACAGGTAAATCCTGCCCTTGTTCAGTGGTAAATGTCGATGCTTTTGAATGTTGTAATAATATTTTTCTCAAGTTATACAGTTAATTGGTATCGATATGTATGCGGTAGCATAGAGTTATGAGACTAATATGTTGAATATGATTATAATGTGTATAATGTAACGCTATGAATTGGAAACAAAACTGATACTGTTGAGTAATTGCATCGGAATTACACTGAAATGAATCGAGACTCGATAATGGAAATAAATTCAAAACTACTATTATGTTAAAATAATATTACTTAAAACTAGATTTCAAATGGGCCATACACAAATGAAGAAATTTTTGTGATCTTCTATCTGCATTGCAATATTTTCTACATTACTTTTTTAGTGTTTTTGAATCAATTGGAAACAATTTGTCATTTATTTAGTATCAATTAGTTTTGTGCGTTAGTTTACGTATTGGCGAGGTATCGAAGAGTTATGATAGGAAAAGTGCACCGAACGAAATAGCTTTGTCGAGAAGGAAAGATGCGATGAAATGAGATGTGCAAACGGTAGTGTTAGAACATCAATGTCTACAACATGGAAGGGTGTATTGGAGAAATTGTAAAATGAAATATAGGAACTATGACAGAGGTGGTATTTGTGGAACGAAATGAATTTTAAAGATTATAACAAAAAGGAGGTAATATAAAACATTTAATTTGATATTTAAAACAAATAGCTTAACACGTTGCGAATGGTTTGATATTGAGTTTGTTTCGAATTCAGGAATCGCTGCTCACAAATTAATCCTGTTTTGCTGGGAGTTTCAACATAACTTGTTATTCATCATCAGGGTGGCAATTCCAAGGGTTTTTCAGTTTTTAATATAAACTTAAACTGGTCTGGTATTGAATAAGCAGTTAAACCTATTGGCCCCGTTAAATGCATATGATTATATGTAGTGTTGTTTATGTATAATGCGAAATTTTGGTAAGTTCAATGACTTAAACAGAATATTTTACTTGCAAATATATCAATTATTCGTTATTTTTTCAAGCAGGTGCCCTAGCTTGCATTCATAACTCAAAGATCTAGGAATAAACCTCCTTGAGACAACTTTTGGAAACAAAATTTAGAATACATGCCTTAAAGTGATAACACCAACCATTGAAATTACAGGTATAAATAATAGTATTCCCGACCAATTATAAAATTATAAAACTGTGCGGACATACTAAAAAACAAAACAATCTAGTTAAATAACCAACTATTCGCTCAATTTCACTACCCCCTTCATGCAAAAGATGTTGAACTTTCATTAAAAACAAGTATAAAGTCTATCTAATTCATCTAATGGATGGATATTTTAGGATCAATTAGATAATAAGATCACCAAAACGCTATCTAGGTTTCGAAAAATATTAGAAAATATTTTTTTTAAATGAAATGATAGAATCGAATCATCACTGTAATACGCTTTATTGTGTTTTGCTCGCATTTAAAAAGCTGTATCTCAGGGAAAATATCGTGGTCATTTGAAATTTTAAAATTGATGAAGGTTGCAGTAGGTTTTAGTGGCCATAGATGTAAAGTTTGCGATTTTTATTTGAGTATTTTCGTTATTAATTCGTGCCACCCCGATTAATACACGTTTCAACCGAGCTGAGATAACAGTTTCTGTAATCAACTGAAAGACTGAAAATAAGCCCAAAATACTCAACAAGAAACAGATGATCATGAATAGCCGTCGGATGGTGATACAAAATAAACGTCATTGCATTTCACTATGGCCGAAATGGACTAAAGAGTGTTCCGATCAAAATTTGGTCGACTTAAACTTAACGCATTTCCTTTCATCGTGCATTAAAAAATGTTGCACACCCCTCATTTTGAACATGTGTGCGTGAGATTAGCACTTCAGTTATTAAATGTCGTCGAAGGAAGAGAAGCAACGCATCAAAATTTTGCACGTGCATGGCGAAAATCCAAACTACTCTCACGCCAAGTTGGCGAAATTGTTGAATGTGGCTAAATCAACTGTTGCCAACGTATTAAAAGTGTTCGGTGAACGTTTGTCGACAGCCAGGAAAGCCGGATCGGGGTAAAATCGAAAGCCAGAGGCCACAGCGACGACAAAAAGAGTTGCCCGCTGTTTCGAGCGGAACCTCAACCTCTCCGTCCGAGATGTCGCAAAGAAGCTGGGAGTGGCGTCTTCAACCGTGGATAGAGCTAAAAAACGAGCTGGGCTGTCAACTTACAAGAGCTGGTGACTCCAAATCGCGACGATAAACAAAACACGTCGGCCAAAGCACGATGGCGAAATTTGTACACGACGATGCTGACGATGTCTGATTGCGTGGTACAGGACGATGAAACTTACGTCAAGGCAGACTTCAAACAGCTTCCTGGACAGGAATTTTATACGGCAACCGGACTGGGAAAGGTGGCAGATATTTTTAAGCACATTAAACTGTCAAAGTTCGCGAGGAAATATCTGGTGTGGCAGGCCATCTGTAACTGTGGCTTGAAGAGCAACGTTTACATTGCGACCGGAATCGTCAGTCAGGAAATTTATCTGAGCGAGTGCCTACAAAAACGTCTACTGCCTTCCAAGAAGCGACACAATTGTTCCGTTCTATTTTGGCCGGATTTGGCATCTTGCCATTACGGAAGAAAGGCCATGGAGTGGTATGCTGCCAACAATGTCAAGTGGGGCCCAAGGACAAGAACCCTCCTAACACGTCGGAGCTCCGCCCAATCGAACAATATTGGGCCTTCGTCAAGCGGAACCTTAAGAAGCTCGAAAAGCGACAAACAGTTCGAAGTAAACTGGCGTTCTGCGGCGAAAAAAGTGCAAAAAGAGACTGTACAAAATCTTATGGCAGGTGTTAAACGAAATACCCGGCAATTCGCATTTGGTAAAAAGGAAGCTTAGCTGAATATTTCTCCTGTATTCTGTATAAACTGAACTTGAAAAAGAATTTGAATTATTAATAAAAACTTTCGTAACGGGGTTACGGCTTATCCCACACATTACTGTTTGACCCAATTTTGATCGGAACACCCTTTATGTGCAACACTCAGCTCTATCAAGGTTTGCAATGAAAGCCATTTTCTCTATTTGTAGCTGTTAATTGAAGAAATGAAGACACCCATTCGGAAATAATAAAAACACAAAGCGTAACCACCATGCAACACAAAGAACACATTTAGAAAACGGTGGCAAAATATGCAGCCCAATAGAATTATGGAATTTTCCTAGAGATACTTTTTCGTATCAACGACATTTTAAGCATATTGCTCATGTTAACTCATTGTAATCTTTTACAGTATCTATAATAAGTTGTAGTGCCTTGTATAATAGACAAGATGTAAAGTTCGAATTTCAATAGAGTCCTTATCATACCCTTGAAAATTGATATTTATTTGTTAAGAAAACGACACCATACAAAACGTTTGAACTTTATATGTCAGTATAGATGTGAACTTTTCGTTCTAGCCGTTCCCAAAAATTGTTTGATGAAATATTTTCTCGGCTTCAACTTTCCGAAAATCATTTTTTAGCCAAACGTCAAATGAAATAGTCATTCATAAATTAAGAGATGGATGATCTTTTGGTATGATAAGACAGTTGCTTGGTTAAAAACACTGTAATTTTTTGTGTGACATAGTAGCCATGATTTGTGGGATCCATATCATGTGTTAGGAACACAAATGTGGACTGCTGTGCAGTTGATTGGACCTTATTTAAAGACACTGCGATGCCTGCCTACTTCAATGATTAACAACTGTTGATTCGAAAAGTGATTTCCAATGAATTTATTACTTAGAAAATTGTGTATAAGTTTGACCGAATACTTTCAAAGAAAATGTATATGAAAAATTATTACACAAAATTTTCCATTGTAATTCCCAAACAATTTTCAAATAGTTTGTGCGAGCAGTAAAACTAAATGAGTTTAATTTTGAAAGGCTGAACAGGATTCAATTTAAAATTGGTTAAGCATAGTGTTGCGGATGTTTTGAAACTAGAATCACCTTAATTTCTAATTATATTCTATCCCCAGAGGAGCCTAGTTATTTTCTATTATTTTCTATTCTCATTATACCGCGTCACCCACATCATCAATATTATGTACAACAGAGTAACAGTCACCAGATTCCATCAATAATATATACAACAGTAATAATCACCAACAGTAGTTGCCATTGACTGTTGAAAACAGTGGGCAACTTCATACTAGGCGAATTGAGCACCTTTTTTTATCTTATAGGCTTCATTTACACTTATGTCGTTTTCGGTTTTAAACCTGGGTCAGGTCTGACTCTGCTTCGCAATTACCGAAACGAAAACGGAGTCGAGTCAGTATGATGGTATTAGTGCAAAACATAAACATAAACTAACATTAACATTTTATTTAGACAGTTCATGTTTGTGTATTGGTGAACCCAGATTGGACCTCGAAAAAAGTTGAGAGCAAACCTTATCGATGTTGGGTCGGATCCAGGGCGGATCCAGATCCGACCAAATTGAAAACAAACAAGTTTTGACAGCTGTTAGGGCGGACCTAGGGCGAACCCAGTTCCGCACTGGCAATAACCGAAAACGACATTATATAGCAAGACGACTCTCAACGTAGAACATACCGTATGCGTGATAATGTTTGCCCCACCGTACAAATAAGTTTCCGTTTCATTTTTGCATACAATGTCTTGGTTTTTTTCTGTATTCCTTAGTATCACAGTTGCTCCAAGGCAAAGTGTCAAGGTACTCATGATTTGTTCCACGCGCATAAGTCACGAAAAAAAGGAAGATTCGGGCAAATCCAGTGCGTTCTTTACGGCACGGAAAACCGTAAAGCAAGATGGCGGGGTGAAGTCGAGGGCACATAATAAAACTCACAATTGCATCCGGGAGCTACGAGTCGAGCGATTCAATCCGATCGTTTCAATTTTTGTATGTGCTCATGTCATCCCGAAATTTAAGAAGGTCAGTTTAAAAATATATAAACCTTTAGTTTAAAATCTTTTCAATCACGAATGGTTTTATATTTTTTCTCAATTTGTTGTTCCCTATTAGGTAGCTTTTCATCATTAAAATTATTACCCCATTCTAAAATTTGAAATTCATTAAAATTCGTGTTTCAAATCAATCGTTACTTTTATCGAATAAGAAAATTGGCGTGTATCGACCAGCTTTTTTTAAACTGTACTTCCAAGGATGGTGTCTGTGACTATCAAAGTAATGTTATAAATGACAAAAAGAACAGAAAACGTAGATGATGATTATGAAGGCGAATTCAATTTTCCAAAGATAAAAGTAACAGAACCTTTTTTTTTCCATCGTCAAAACACGCCGGTTGTGGTTAAATCAGATTTCTTGTACGGAAATTATTAAAAAATAAGGGATTCCGTTTCAAATATAGCTCATGTAACCAAACAAGATCCGATTCGTTACTGTAAATTCAATGATGAGTGATAATAATAGATAGAGTCAAGTATGCTTGCATTGATATCTTCAATTTAAAATGAATTCTCAATACAAAGAAGCATTTCCATCCACCAGATGTGCTATGAAAAAATGTAAAATACCCCATTTTCGAAACATAACCTCATTTGTCCTAACCTCCTAACAACCTTTGTCAATTGATTTTTTAATGTGTACCGTTCTCAAACGTGTCGTGCAACAAAGCGAGAGTATAGAGGGAACAAAAAAAAAATCCTTTTTGTTGTGTCATGCCAATCTAATGAATGATAGATCACGTTCAACAATGTGAGTTATCCAGTAATATTGATACATATAGAAGAAGTTTTATGCCACTATAATGATAGAAAATCATGTACAGCAACTGTTCGCTAAATGGCAAATAAACTTCAAGAATCAGCGTTTGACATCTTGTTGTCAATATACGGAAGGGGCATGTAAAAGGCATACATAGTAAGGTTCGTGAAGCAGTAAAATTGTTAAATTGTACGAAATTGAGTCGTAATCCCATACAAACTGAGTAAAATAATTTGCACAATAGGGTGCAGAATATGCTACATTGCAATAACGTATAAAGCATAAAAATATAATGTAATTTTGTGTTGCGCAATTATATATGCCAACCGAAATAAGATTGAAAGTCCCCTCGAAATTTATTTACATCTGAAATGTCAGCCCAGCTGTGCACTTAGCCCAGTTAGCGAACGGTTACTGTACATTGGTTTTATGAGATAAAGCTCGTAGAAAATGCTTTTTATACTTTGAACACCAAACTAGCTCATAAACCATTAGTTCTTCATTGACTCTCTCGGCTTCCCTACTCCACTCTATGCATGTCTATTGGAGCCATTTGTCTAAAAACGAACAAATTACCTGCACAGATAAAAATCAACAATACAGGTATTTGCCGTAAGTATGCAAAAAAAAACCATTTCGTCTTAACACTCATATCATCCAATTAAACGACACGTAAATGCATGCTAAAGCACGCCGTGTCCTCTACTGTGTATCCAAAATAAAAGGCAGGATTATAATGCCATTTTGCATGATTTTGTTTCACTTCTCGTAATGGATCGTAACTTGCAAAATTTATTTTATTTCATCAAAAAAATCCGAGATGGATTGTTTCTTGTGTCCATATATTAGGTGAACCGATCTTTACTGCTTACCCTTCATATAGAATAATCAAGATGAACATTTTAACATCGAAATTTACACCTAGATGTTAAGCCTGTCCAGTATTTAGTGTGAATTTGTTCTCCTCTAAGCTACGAGGTGAATCTATCTTTTAATAGTGAAAGAGACGATGATGAAGCCATATTTCGTGCACCTAAGCCCCTAATTTTGCACATTCTCAAAATATTCAAATTAACGTTTTGTAAAGGATATTTTAAATTGAATTAAATATTTAGATGACTAATTTTTAATGATAACATTAATATTGGAAATCAAAATACACGATACAATACGAAATACAGAACTTCGGTTGTCAAACTTTTTTCTTGCTAAGGGGCAATCGTCCCTAGAGAGGAATCTTTCTTATCCCAAACTATTATGAACAACCGTGTATCTAAAGCTCAATTAAAATATTCAAACAAACTATTTTAAATACAGCTGGCAGGAGCATAACTACCAAAAATGGCTCGAACTAGTTGACGAAAATGAGGTGTTTTGCCAATCAAATAGTAAAATAAAAAGCTGACAATTCATACAATTTACGAATCAATTTCGCATTTTGACGATTATTGAAGTAAAAAAAGTCTGCGTGAAAGATAATGTGTTTACTGAGAATTCAATGAAATATAAATTTCGATACAAAATATAATGATTGACATGACCTAACTTTAAAGGCATAGTGTAATCTGAAGAGAACAAACAACAATGTAAAGAGATGGCGATGAAATTATGAATGGCTTGATTAATGGCGTGTAACGATTTGTACTAAATTTCTACACATCACGAAAATTTCATTTGCGTACATTATTTGGATTAGTGGATATTCCGAAGATTAACAAACAATTGAAAAACAGGTTTAACATAAGGAAAAAAAAACATCAGATGACATGAAATATGAAACAAAGATAAAAAGAATAATCTGGAATGATACCGATTAAGAGCACATGTATGTTATACTTCCAACATAAGAGAGCAAACTTTAGGTAGGGTGATAGTTATATTTTATCTATGAAGTACACCGCGGGAAAATAAAACAGGCCTAAACAATACTCTACACCGCTTCCAGCAGACATTCATATATGTACGGATACATCCAAAATCGACAATTTAGCAGGCTCATTAGAAGAATACTCCGCAGTAGAGAGAAGCATATCATATATGGAAGCAAGCACTAGCGCAGAGAAAATGGATGTAAATATATAAATATATACTCAGGTACAAGTCGATTGAACTCAGCAACAATTGTGCTTTTTATGCGCACTTAAATCTTTGTAGAATAGATCGATTGATTGAAAGAGGATGCAAATCAAACATTGCAATTTTTTTTCTGAGCTACACAATAATCTCATTTTGTTTCCTCTTTCTTCATATGTGTTTCCGTCTCACTAACTAGCATAATTTCAATCAATTATGTATCGGCCCATTTACCTAATATACCTGGACCGGTCTTCCTCGTCGGCAGCATCCGTCGATCCGGCAATACCTTGATTCGCATTATCCGGTGATGTGGTTAGACCTTCGTTCGTGATTCCACCATTTTCGTCCTGATTGGGTTTGCGTAGGCCGGGTATTGAGGGCATGGAAGGCATTGCAGGCATCGCTGGCATTGAAACCGTTGGCATGGATGGCATCGCGGGCATCGACGGCATAGATGCATTTCCGAGCCAACCTGTCACTTTTGACGATACGCCTGAGAAAACACCACTTTTGGTTGGACTGTGGAGTAAAAGGTACAACGAAGAAGAAGAAATATACAGGTTATTAACACGATTGTGAAGAATTTCTACAATATGATAATTGTTAAAGTAATTATTATAAACATTTTAAATTAAAATCCGCACGATATCTGCGCCAAGTCTACGTTATCCTAATAATAAAATCGCGCGAAATCCACTGAAATATGACATTTTTCACGAAAAACAAGAGAGATACAGAGAAATACAGAGAAATTTTAACTCGAAACGGCATTTTGGAAAATCTTAGGAAAGGCCTGCATAGTCTTTTAGGAAGTAAACAACAATTTTCGAAAAAGTCGGGTCTATAGTTTGGATTTAGTTTACAGCAAGACACCGCTTTGAGACCGCTTGTAGGCATATCTGCAATTATTTTATACGGAAACCCTGAGTAATTAAACTAAACAATATGAATTGATATTGAGTTTCTGAATAATCCGGGAGCTACGCAACCAAACATTCAGAGGAAGTTTTAAGGTAGAGAGCCATAGAAGTTTTAAGAAAATCTGATAAGGTTTCATACTAACTTCTACAAGAGTGGTTGTACGGTGATCAATAGAGCTAACAAAAATGAAGAAATTCAAAACAAATGAGCCGTTTGATACACATTTTGCAAGCGTTTTTCATACTGTGAAACCTTATTTGAAAAATGCATTTTCGATGTTATTCTTGCGATGATGGAGAAGTTGAAATCGTCTGTAACACCTGGTCCTGATGGCATTCCTGCGTGCATATTTAAAAATTGCAGTACCATGCTAATTACACCGCTGCAAGCCACATTCAACCTCTCCCTTCGAACTTAGCAGTTACCAAACGCATGGAAGATGTCATACATTAAGCCAATCTTCATGAAAGGCAGTAAAGTTGATGAGTCAAACTACCGTGGAATAATTTCTCTATCAGAATACGGTCAGCAAGAGATGTTTACATTTTCATATTTAAATATTTAAAAAAAATAGTTGGTGATTACTTTGTCCGTTGTCGGTTACCGCCACCTGCAACCTAAACATAGGGGTCAATTATAGAAGTCAAGTTGAGCAACTCGACTCGACACTGTCGGTCGAGTCGAGCAAAAGTGTCCATTACAGAAGCCGACTGAATCTGGTCGAGTCAGCAACCGAACTCGACTGCTAACTGTAGTGTTGACATTTTTCAAAATCTCTTCGAAATATTACAACATGCATAGTTCAGAACTTTCATCAATTAAGCTGCATTTTTGATAATCGAAGAAAAGTATTTCACTCTTGTTTTGTGAATTACACTAATGTATGCCATGTTGTCATTGAAAGGTTTTTAATTGTCTGCACTCAGTCTGGATTATAACAACTTTTTAACATAGTGCAGAGCAAAAATGTTGTTCTTGAAAATTTTTTAACCGCCTAATCAGCATTTTGTTATTTGACTTTTTACTATCTGATATATCGTTAAAACTTTATAGGAGATTGTTAGTTTATAGTTGTCAAATATAAGGGTAAATGTCGTAACAATAACGGAAACGGTCATCAACATTAAGGAAAATGGTCCGGGAATAGTTATGATTATGCGGGCGGTTTTTTTCAAGAAAATGTGAACTTTGTTGCTCAAACATTTTTGGAACATGATTTTGAACATCGAGGAGGAGTATTATCAAATATACAAAGGATGAAGTGTTTTTGGCAGGCCTATGACAAGGACCACATTTTCATGTAGACAACATCTCAGAAAGCTTAACTGTCAAGATAATGTCAACATTGTAAGTTGTGTCTGTTGTTACTCGTTTACGTTTTGTTTGTTGTTGCTCGTTTTCGTTGTGCATGTCATACAAAGCAGAAATATCGCTTTCTGTGGTGTTTCACATCAAAACAAACAACCAAAACAAATTATTAGACTTCTATTTGACAGGTGACAGCGGGACAAAATCAATTTGGGCCCAGGACATCCTGTCTACTGTCAATCACTGCTGTTGATATAGGCTTGTTAATGGTCTGGTTTCTGGTGATCTCGGATTCCAATTAACAAATAAATATTTTTGTGGAAACAATCACAATATTGTTTAAATTTACATCACAACAGAAAAGCCAATTAAAAAAATGTTCAGAGAACTTACTAAGGTCATAGCCGTCATCTACTGGAAAAACTTTCTTTCCAATTCGTTCAGAACAATTTTTCGGTTTGCAATCTGCTTCCGGTCCGAATTTACTTCACGCATGTTGTTAATTTTTATCGTCACTTGCTGAACATGTCTTTTTCTGTTTCGCTGACGGCGTTTGAGATTTTTCCTGTATAGAATATACAGAATATACATATTGCCAGTAGTTTTGCTGCCCGTTGCATTCTGATTTCCATTTTCACTATCCTCACCATGGCAGCTATCCTCCATGGTAAATAAAATAGACTTACTGTGATTCTGTTCATCCTCCAGATACTTCTCGTTGAAGGAATCGTCAGACATCTTCCCGTATTGATATTTCAAACAATTTTTTATGTTTACCAAAAATCATTTTTTTCTGGACGGCTAAAAATTTCGTCCATATAAATTAACTTGAAACATAAAAATTATTTAAAGGAAATAGAAAGCATGTTTCGAACAAAAATATCATCAAATTCAAAGCATTTTAATTTTAACAATACATTCATCGGACATTTTAACGTGTACTTCCCTCTACAGAATGTGAGGCCGAGGCAAGCATTCGCCGTTGCAACATGAGCCAATCATCACATCATTCGGTAGATTATTTGCTCTTGGAACCTGTTGGCATTCAAACCACAACCAGAATTAAACTAACTCAGATGCAAAGAATAAATAAAATTTAGAACGCAACCAAAATAATCCAAATATTTTCTAAAAACAATAATAATTTATTCTTGTTTCAAAAATTCGTACTTTTATTCTTATCATTAATATAATTTTTTTTCTGTATTATCGATATTTTCATATCGGGCTGGTTCATCTCCCGTCGTGTAGTCACTCAAACACCTCTTTGGGTGTTTTTCGTAACTTGTCCGGGGGTGAGATTTGAACTCGTGACTACCGTAAGAGGTATGGATGTTAACCACGACGCCGGAGTCCCCCCCTTTATCATTAATATGTTTAAAATAAACATAACATGATTTTTATTTCAAACATCGATGATACTTGGTTTTAAACATAAAATATGTTTGAAATAAAGCAAGTTTATGTTTGCGGCCAAAATAAAATAGATTTATGTTTGAATTTACCTGGAATATGTTTGTTATGACGGTATTTTTTTTCTGCGTGTACCGAAGAAAAGCAAGAGAAATTTGTTTTGACGGAGCAAATGCTATATTCGAACTTCGAACTTACTCCGAGTAAACTACATCTTTATTCATACGGATTTGAGCAAATGCTCAAACAGTTTACTTTACTCAAACTGGTTTGCTTGTGAGTAATTACTCGGTTTTATTCATATGGCCTATTGTTGACAATTGGCCCTATTCATGAATTACTCGAGAAATGTACTAAAATTATGCATTCAGGAGAACTTTAGATCAAATTAGAGTTCTAAAATTAATTTCAAAAGTTTATCACTTTAACCAATTTTATAATCTCAAAAGTAATAGTATTCAACCGAGAAAATAAAATTTTCTTTAAGGTATTCCGACCCAAGGGGCATTGGTGCTCTTCATGAATCGAACCCTTTGGTCAGTTTCCTACCACTTCTGCTTAGCTTTGCTGGCTCTACACGACAAAAGCTTCTGGCGATGTCCACCTTAATTTCAGCCTATAACCACAAACCGATGAAAAACGCGTACCAAAACTATCTCTTACTCGACAAAATGTGACAGATCAGTCACTAATTTTCGAGCGGTCGATTGAGTCGACCAACTCGACAAAGTTTCGTAAATCTCGACAACTGTAATAGCAAAATAAACTTGTCGAGCAAAGTGATGGTCTGGCGATTAAGGTATCCCGGAAATGTTCAGTGATGTGCTACAGAAATGTTTAGAGGAAGGCCAACACCCGGACAGGTGTAAAATACAGAAATAAGTGTTGTTGCCGAAGCCAGGAAAACCTTCAGGGGATCCAGCATCGTATAGGCCAATATGCCTGTTGGATACGCTCGGGAAACTCCTGGAGAGGATCATCCTCAACAGGCGGGGCGGGGCAAGCACGGGGTTTCCGGAAAGGGAAGTCTACGGTGGATGTCATTTGGACAGAGGTCGAGACAGCTGTAAAGGCGTCCAAACAAAAGCGGAGAGGCGATCGATATCGCGCTGTTGTACCGGCTGACGTTAAGAACGCCTTCAAAAGCGCCAGCTGGGAGGCTATTGTCGAGATGCCGCACAGAATGATTTACTGTGCAGAATTCAGAAGTGTTACTTTCAGAACTGGGTGCTGATTTACGAGACCTCCGTGGGACGCAAATAGGTGAAAAGTACGGGGAAAGTTCCGCAAGGTTCCATTCTTGGCCCAACACTTTGGAACGGGAATTACAACGGGGTGCTGACGCTGAAGTTTCCCAAAGACGTAGTGATCGTTGGCTTTGCTTATGACATCGTATTATCAGTAAAAGACGAAACACCGGAAGAAGTGGGAATGCTGGCGACCGAAGCAATCGACATAATTGACAACTGAATGCAAAGGTCGCAGCTGCAGATAGTTCACCCCAAAACAGAGGTGCTGACGGTCAGCAACTACAAAGCGATACAGCGAGCAGAAATCATCATCGAAGCGCGTGCTGAAGTATCTGGGTGTGATGATCGATGACCGGCTAAATATCAATGGCCATCAATGCGGTAGCCAGAATCAGGATTCGAATAGCTACGGACCTAGCAGTAGCAACCGGCCCATATAGAATTGGAACAAAAATATTTGATTCTTGCAGCAACCCTAGTGGTCGGATTTGTAAACTATGACATCTTATGTATTTCCTATAACAATAACAACATCTGAAGTTTTTTTTTCGCGTTGTAGTTCGAACGTGTTTTAGAGAAATTCAAAGTGGAAGAAGAAAGAAGAAACCAGGGCCAAACCTTGCGAAAGTGTTGGTTTTTCCCGACATACCGTGTGGCGTGTTTTGAAAATGTACAGAGAAACATTGTCCATGAATCGCAAGCCTCAAAGCAAGCATCGGGTGAGTACTGTCAACCATCAACTGCGGAACAAAGTCATCAAGAACATTAAGGCAAACCCCAACATCTCAGACCGCGATTTGGCCAAAAAGTTTCGGGCCGCACGTAGTACCGTGCAACGCATTCGTCTCTGGGAAGGCTTAAAGTCATACAGTGCTTGTAGACTACCAAACAGGGATCAAAAGCAGAACAATGTGGCCAAAATCCGTGCCGGAAAGCTGTATGATCAGTTGTTGACAAAATTCAATGGCTGTCTCCTCATGGATGATGAAACCTATGTAAAGGCCGATTTCAAACAGCTACCGGGACACACATTTAACTTGGCTACGGCTCGGGGAGATGTTCTTGCTAAATTTAAATTTGTGTTTGCAGATAAATTTGCACATAAATTTGCAATACATGATTTGCAGATAAATTTGCAATACATGATTCGGCAAGGCATCTGAGCTGCGGTTGGAAGACCAAGGTTTTCATCACTGATAAGATATTTAATTCAGAGCTGTACAGAACGGAATGTACCCAAAAGCGAATGTTGCCATTCATCAGATTCCACAATAAACCTGTCATGTATTGGCCAGATCTTGCAAGCTGTCATTACAGTAAAACAGTGCTACAGTGGTATGAAACCAATGGGATTCAGTTTATACCGAATGAACTCAACCCACCAAACTGTCCTCAGCTCAGACTGATTGAGAGATTTTGGGCTAGTATGAAGAGGAAGCTGAAGGTGAATGGCAGTATCGTAAAAAGCATCAATGAATTGAGAACCAAGTGGAATAAGATAAGATAGCCAAAACGATGGATGAGAATAATGAATAATGATGAACCGTATTGCGGGAATAGTCCGCAAATTTCTACGAATCGAGATTATTAATTTTTGTTTGTATTTTCCCTCTAAAGTTCACATAAAGTCGAACATTTTAGTTAAAACAGAATACTATTTTGTTAATGTATATCCGAAATATGCGCAATAGTGTATGTTAAAATTCTAGCTGGGCCATCCCTTATCATCGTCGATGCTGCGATACGAATATCCAGCCAGGGTAACAGCGCTGGAAACCAAGCGAAACCGGGTGAAGTTGAGCAGTACGTTTAGACTCATGCCATGTGAGTCGTGAGTGGGAACCGAACTTTTTCATCGCAGGAATGATCCCGATTGGAATCACTCCCACGGAGGACAGTGAATGTTATCAGAGGAGTTCGAAAGCTGTTGAGAGCGGAGTCGATGGTCTTATGGGAACGAGATTGAGACACGGGGGAGAACGGTCGATGTACGCACCTGCTCATACCGGATTTGTCGATCTGCACGGAGAGGTAAACTTCTACCCTACGCAGTTTCTGTCTGGTTGCTTCAGGCAATACTTGCATCGATTCGGACACGCAGCGTCACCCTTTTGTCCGGAGTGCGCAGACGTCCAAGAGACACCGGAGCACGTGGTTTTGACTGCCCACGATTCGAACCATTGCAAAGCAAGATGCGTGCCATCACCGGGACAGTTAACGTTGTCTATAGAGTGCCGTGACGAAAGTGCTTGGAATGCGATCAACGATCCGGATGTGCAACAAGGAACCGGGTTTTAGTGGGATCGGAAGTCGGCCTTTTCTCAAAGGTCGACCCTGACTACACTCTGGCACAGTGCACGATGACCAAGTGCAGGCCTCTGTGTTAGGTCAGTCCATAAGTATTTCCCGAACCTTCCCCGAACCCCGAAAGAAACTCTAACTAGGGATATTTGAAAATAAAAATATATAGAATATAGAATTTTAAATGACAACTCCACAATACAAAACAAACATATTTTCTACACGCTAAGAAAGTGTGGGAAGCCAATTTTTGGTATTATCATGTTTACCTACAGTTGGGTATAAGTTACCTACTTTTGGGTTAACTTTTATAATCATCTCAAAACTGGCTTCCCACACTTAACTGCTCCGCTGGGTCCTTTTTTCTTAGCGTGTACAGCACATATTTTGACGTTCTAGAGAAACATGTGTCATGAAGCTATTTTTAGATTTAATAACTAATTGTCAGTGACACTTCAACCCGATACGAGTTTGATCCCCGGTCCAGGTTGAAACTGAATAAAAAACGAAAACGACATCATCCATGTTTGGGTAGTTCACCATAAAAGAGAGGTGGTTGAGTAATAAAAATGGATTTCACCTTAATCTAGCTCTGCATTGAATTACTATTTTGATGCAAACATGAAATCAAGTTCTTCATCACTGCAAAAAGTTATTACATACCTAATGGAAAAACTCCACAAGTAAATTAAAAACTTTTATTTGATCACATACTCGCATATTCTACCATAAAATCACATAAAATTTAAATTGCAATGTATACGAATAATGTACGGAAGAAATGTGAACGCTTCAATGTTGTATAAAAACCTTCGGCCGAATTAAGAACTAAATAATACGTGCGCGTATTTTGAAACCGTCTAAATGGTGTAACTATGTTACAACATTTAAACGTTCTATGTTTTAAACTGTTATTCATCAAGACAGAAATGTCAAATGAATTACAATCATAAATAAATAAATGAAAATACAGATGAATTTCATAAGTGATAATAATGGAAGAAAATTTGGAAGTGTTAAATTTTTGGTAACTAGTTTTTTTTATCAGATAGTTTATGTTATGTCAGTTTCTAATCAAACCATTTTGGGAGCGAAATTTCAAAATTTCGACCAGTCGAGTTATTAGTACGAGACACTGAAGAAGTCTGCACATTTTGGAAAAATACGCGTATCTGTCAAGATAAGCAAAGGTAGTTGGAATTAAATAGAAAATACTAATTTTTCCTCTCATTTCTAGTTACAGCTCAAACTTTCTAGGATTCAACATTTTAATGATGATCTGTAAATTGTGCATGAACTACGTAATAAATAATACACCCTAACCTTAGACCGTTTAAAATGATTATCAATTAGATACTATTGTGCAATCGTGAGAATTTGTTAAGAACTATGGTTACAAAACCATAAAACAACCCAAAAAAAAACACAGTCCTCAGTCCTCAATTGAAAATATATCAATTAATCTAGTGGAAAACGACACCCTCATTACGAACCAAGTGAACATACGGGCATGATAGATCCTTCGCATCATGTGATTGGAAATTTTCACTCTCAGTTAGCAGCCACAAAAATGACAGCTGCGTCGACGCTTAGTCTAGTCACTATGGCTTCGAAGGAGCGAAAAAAAAATCACATTTAATACATCATATCGTGATACGCAAAAGTTCGCTGGATTTTAACACGGATCAATGCGCTGAGATATAATTTTATTCCGCTTTCATATTTCACTCACCTTTTGTCGCCTTCATCTATTATCGGTACCGCCGAAGCTGTGTCCGCAACCGGAGCTGCTGTCGCTGCCGTCGTCGTTGCTGTTGCTGCAGAATTCGGGGGAGTTGGCACCTCCTCGTCCTGTGGCTCGCCTTTAGCAGCTCCAATCCACGAGCTGACTTGATTAGTTAATCCAGAAAACATATTCACTGCAACGACGAGGTTTCCTCGTTTCGATACTCAAATTCTTCTCAACTTTTCTTGTTTTTTCAAAGTCCTTATAATCTTCCTTCAATTACTTGGCTACACAACAAGTTAAAAAATCACGTAACGCGAAAAAAGAATCGGATTTTTTTTGCAGTTAGTAAAGTTTTTTTTCACGGTTCACTTGGTTTCACATCTAACATAGGAAAAGTTCTTGGAAATACTTAAATCAATTAGCGACAATTCGTTTAGCCAATATCAGTTTCATGTGCAAATATTACCAATGCTAAGGATTTATTTCTTCTTATTGATCAGAATTTCCGCCAAAGGAAAATTTTCACCCACAGTGAGTGTCAATTAGGGACAAAGAATTTTCCGTCTTCAGAGCTTAGGGAAACCAACTTAAGAAATAGCCAATAAGGTATTAGTTTTACCAGAATTTTACTGCAAGGGCTTCACGGTGCTAGAACGTTCACACCCGAAGGTTCAGGAGATGGAAAAAGGGTTTTCCAGCACTATAAATTTAAGAGAAAAGTACACCGAATTTTGACTTCCGTCCACCACTTGACACGGCAACCGATCGAATTCCAAATCGGAAATCTTTCTGCAAATGCGCATCTGCCAGGATGAAAAACTACTACCTCATCCACACGTTTCCGCCCGAAGGATGCCGAAAAGCCCGATAGAGACGATGGCGAGCGTGTGCTCAGATGAGACATGCGTACTGCGGAGAAACCCACCAGAGATCTGTCAATGTTCGGGTCTCCTTCGTCGCTGCGGTTCCCTTCTAGTGGCACTTGGAAAACGTCGTTAAAACTGGAATCCATATACTTTTGGATGTATGGATTCAGGGAGGCTAATCAGTAAAGGGATGTTATTATCAAGTTAGCGACGGTGGGTTCAATTCCCATCCGATCGAAAAAATTTAATCAAGTATCATAGTCCTAACCATACAACATGTAAATGAATATATAGATGTTGGCAAACAACGTTGTCAACTAATAACTACACTGAAAAAATATTTTACTTAGCTACTGGAACTGGAAACACATGAAGATATATTCCAATACAATTATAAGTGACTTTTACACGAATATCACATAGAAAAAGAAATTCTACTTGCCTAACATTTTACTGGACACATAAGATTCACATGAATTTGGAAAGGATTTTCCACTTCCTGAATCACATGAAAGTTAAGTGAATTTCTAGTGGATATTTTCCACTGATTATATGATTTTTTTTTGTGTAGGTTAATGGTCCCTCTAGCAAAGAAATACAACAAACTGGTATCATAACATTTGCATTTAAAAAATGGACAAAAATTGCCGATTTTTCATGAGATAACCTTCACCCGCACTGACGAAACTACCCATGTTGCATCAATCATAGTAACCCATGAGTCAGCAGACAAAATTTGACAGCTCTATCAGTCGAACTCTAACCGTGATGGCAAAAACAGTGAAGCAACTCTGTTCAGAAGTGTGCACGTTCAAAGAACGGCACCCCGCCGCGTCGAAAACGGACATCGTGCGGCCCTTTGTGGACGCCGGATAGGCCCGTTCCGGCATCTACAACAGCTTGGCACTATTAGACAACAATCAGAGCACCGAAAGAAAGCCCGGTTTTGGACGGCCGATGACCCTGAGCAACAAGAAGCTCCAAAGGATGCAGAAAAGAAAGACCGGGAGGTCGGTTCAACCGGTCAAACAGTGAAAAAGTACCTGGCGAACATGAACATACATGTCAAGAATCGCAAGTCGCGTCCACTGGAGGTGCAGGCAATGGCACAGCGGCTGAATAAGATGGTCAATTCGATGGCAACGACTGGCAGGGCACTTCGTATTTTCCTTCCCCCACGAAGGAAGTGAGCTCCGAGATGAAGTTCACTTCACACACCAAAACCGCTCTTCTTTCGCTCCGGACTGGCTGTGAACGGGGAAATTTATGGTATGAAATTCCTGCCGGAAGTTGCGTCGTTCATCAAAAAACACCATAAGGGCGAAGACGCGGTGTTCTGGCCAGATCTGGCGTCGGCTTAATATTGGAAACGATCGTTGGATGAGATGGGGCGGCTGAATATCGATGACGTACCCCAGTCGGCGAACCCGCCCAACGTCCCGTCAAGAATTTTCGGGCCAACCTAAAGCGCAGCAAAGATCTACTTCAATTTTGTCGCGATAACTGAGGAGGAATCGATAAATAAAACGAAGAAAGAACTCAAAAACATGCCTACATGCATGTTTTCGTCCGCCATGGCGAATGTTCCGGCTACCAGAAAGGCGCAAGGGCGTATATTTTTTTTGCAAGTTTACTTAAATAATTACCTTCTATGGGAAATTTATCAAAAGCAACTATCTGTCTTAGCTATTTTTTTACACCATCCGAAAAAAGTCCATGTTTTTAATGCAAACATTATAAGTAACAAGTGCCATTATTCCAGAAAGCATTTCCAATTCAACTGTTGTCGCATAACAAATTAAGTTTTCACCATTGACACATGTTATCTATCAATTTTAAAAGACTATCTTTGACGAATGGTACTATTCAGCTAAACCTATGAATACAACCCGCATATTTTGGACAAAATATTGAGCTTCTCACGCAAAGTTCTACTTCAGTTGTTGGCGTTCGAATACCATAATAAATAGATAATACAATTTTAAATTACTTTGATTAGATTGCTTAATGACGGTACAAACTCATTTGCTTATAACTGCGCTCTTAGTGGAAATTATCGGAAATTATCTGACTATTTGTTTGCTATTTGTTGACAATAATAGTGTATTTTTAAGTACAGGGTGTCTGCAAATTATCCGTACAGTCTTTGTCGACATGCCTCAGAACAAAACCAGCCGGTTAAACTAAGCATACCTACATAGTTTTACATCTTGACCCATTGTATTTATACCACAGAAAACAGACATAAAAGCTGGAGTGCCATTCGTTTGTAAATTATTGTAACTGCCATTTTAAAATTACAGCTCGTTTTCTTTAGTTTTGATGTATCGTATGTTGATGGCGCCACTTGCCCGCCTCGAGATTTGATAGTCTGCCAATTTTAATTTGGTGAAACCTAGACTAGGCGGAGTTTTTTTTTAACGGTTTGCTTTTAAAAATTCACATAGTAAATTGGAAAAAATATGTTCGAGCCTGGATATCTGTTCTCTGTGTTTATACGCAGTAAGTTAGGTACAGTTGCGCGCAGGTGTGATTGAACTTTTTCGAAAAGGTTAAAACTGTTTCAGTGATTGCAAAGATCCCGAATATGGCAAAAGCTACAGTGAGTGACGCAATAAAGCGATACCAACAGCTGCGACCGCTAGATTACCGCGTAAGGAGAGGAAAAAAGCGCACCGTACGGACTCCACAAATGCGCGAGATTATCCGGCGACGAATCAAGCGAAATTCTTCGATTGCCATCCGAAAGTTGGCGAAATCACTAAAAGTTTCAAAATCTTCCGTTGGAGTCATAGATCACGACGATTTGAAGCTTCAGTCATACCAACTGTGCAAGAATCACTACTTGAATGACACCATGAAAACAAACCGGTTGGGAAAAGCTGAGGTTCTCCTGAACCGCTTATCCGAAGATCGCTATCAGTCAGTGCTGTTCACCGAAGAAAAAGTTTACACAATCGAGCAGCATCACAACCACCACAATGATCGGCAGTTACATCCTGCTGCTTCCAAAAATCTTGTAGGTATTTCTAGCAGTCCTCATCCCGCTTCTGTCATGATTTGGGCTGGAATAACTCATTCCAGCAAAACGCCTTTGATCTTATCGACAGGGCGTGCAACTCAATCAAGCGGTATATAAGAAGCTACTTACTGACACAGTAGACACAGTAGGAAAACTGGGCGACAGCTCATGGAGCAAAAAAGACTATTAGTCTTTGCGAACGCATTTTCCCAAGCTTTTTAACGAAAGATGAATGGCTTTCTAACTCACTGGATTTGAATCCGATGGACTATTCAGTATGATCCATTTTGGAGTCAAGAGCCTGCAGTACACCACATAAATCACTAGAACATCTGAATCGTCTCTTTGAAAGGTTTGGGAAAAAACATCTGTCGAAAAACTCGCAACCATCGTGAATAACTTCCCGAAACGTTTGAAGGCGTGCATCTTAGCACGAGTCAACCATTTTGAAATGAACAAAAAAATCTTGTAATTTGCAAACATATTGCTATAACGAACAATACATGTTGATTTTTTAATCCAACAACAAAAGACAGTTTTAACACCATTTTGTTGTACGGATAATATTCGGACACCCTGTACATAAAATGCTCTCTTTATGGAGAATATCGTTTTGAATTCGTACACTGACACCTGGAAAATCCATCGAGCAATCCTGTCGGCAACGGTAGTTGGGTTGCGGGTAGGTCCAATATAGCGGCTTATGAACGACGGGCTAGTACCCGATTCAGGATGTTGTGTCTACCTTAAATGTTGGTTTCGCGGTAGCCAAATCGAGTAAAGTTTTCTTCTGCAGCTGCTACGCACCGCCTAGACGGTCTATCGAACAGTTTTCTGACAAGGTTGATTGTATGAAAACTGAGCTAACTGCGCTTGGCCTGACTAAAGAGATGCTAAAGAGACGCTTGAGAGGGACTAAAGAGGCACTTGAGTGAAAACAAATCTTACGCGAAACCCAGGACCCTTTCGAGGAACGACGTTATTTCACTTACAGGAGCGTGCGAACCTAAGCTAGGAATGGGAGGTGACGCAAGACGCAAGACGCAAGACGCGCAAGACGGAGGATGCAGAGAGCGCGGTCTGACGCTAAAAGAACGGAGCGTAGAGGGGCGCTAGTCGCCGCAAAGGCCGCGTTAAAGAGAGAGATAAAGGTCAGAAGGCCAATACGGACCCATGAGGTGACGCCTATCGGGTAGTAATGGCAAAAACCAGAGGAACAACAGGTCCTACCGAGCAACACCAGAGCTGCTGCAGGTAATCGCTGGAGGACTCTCTCCGAGCCTCGCCCCGAGTCCTTGAAGTTGACAATTCCAGTCTATTGATGGATATGCTTTCGTAAGAATATAAGCCTTTGACAGTTGAAGTGTGAATACTAGCGAAAAATATGAATTGTAATAATGAGTAGTTCCTTTAGATTCAGTTTGGCATAATGTGATTTGGCATAAAGCTATTTGACATATCGCCATTAATTTGTTCTTTTATGGATATACAACTTGTCGTAGAAGGTTCTACAGGAAGTATAATATTTAATCAACTTTTTTTCGAATGATGGTATGTTCTCACGAATAACAGGCTTTTTTTAAAAAAAACGTCTATTATCTTCCGCCACAAATATTGTGATATTGTTTGTTTAGTTCAGTAATGTCAGCTGAGCTGAATCAGTGGTTTCGGTAATCGATTTTGTACTGCTTTTACCGCGTTGGCTTATCTGTTGAGGTTTCGGCAAAAAATAATCAAACTAGAAAACTAACATAGGGTATAGGAATGTATGATCTTGAACATGAAACTTTCGCAAGCGATAGCGTACGATTTACAAGCGTATGATCTCTAAGAAAACACACCCTTGTTTAAAAAAGACTACTGTTGTGTCTATTCTTCGACAATAAATAACTCTATCAGTAAAAGAAGCAACGTGTTTTTGTTTCCTGTACATTCACATTAGTCTCAAAGTCTACAAAAGAAACTTCTGAGACATGAGGGGAGAGGATCTTTCGAGGTTTGGAAAATTCCATCAGTCAAGCAGATGTTGTTGATCCGTATTTATGTGACTTTCGGCCTGAGGCTGGTTCGTCACGGCTGGGAGTCGACATTGAACCTACATATCGAACCCATCAACACAAGGGCCGGGACCAACGGCTTTACTTCCCTTCCGAATGAAGATGATCAGAGATTTTTCATCTCAGTAAATGCCAAACGTTTTTGAACGCTTATACCTTTCGTTCGACTAAACAGAAGAACTTCATTCATACGCCATTTGATCAAAAAAACTCACCAATATTTCGCATTGAAATTTGAAAGAAATTCCATTAGTATAAGTAGTTCAATTTTTCAATTCAATATGACCTACTTTTGCTGCCATACAAATTTGCATATCAACAGGTTAAAAAATTCGTTTTCCCTAACACGGTCGTAGGAAACGGGTAGCAAATGTCTTCTTCTAAATAACTTTGCTTTGTTGACTGTGTCTGATTTTTCAATTGTGGCCCCTATTATTAAATTTGCTTCGTTCTGCATTTTCGTGACTCCTTTCTTTCTTGGCTATGCTATCAACGCTAGTATATAGCCGTGGGCCGAACGAAATTGGTTCAGTGTTCGCAAACAGCTTCATGCTGCCGGTTCGAATGAGGCTTTGCTCTCCCGCCACAGTCCATCTGGTTGTGGTATGGGAGACAAAGCAATGCCGGATATTTAACGAATGAATTATTTTCCAACGCGTTATATTATCACCGTCCTTTCCAGGACGATCAATTGACTTTAACAATAAAAGAGTAAAATTTTCATAATTTAACCCATGCCATCATTCAATAGCATAACCCAGAACGGAAGGCGTCATGAAAATAAAATATGAAGCAAAATGTATAAGAGGGGTGTTTGGTGTATTCCATTTCTTAGATCTACGTTGATATATTCTCCGTTGTGATATTGCTTTATCAGTATGTCGTATCACTATCATGCAGAGACTGAAATTTTCGCCTACTTGAGAAGAGAAACGTTCTTTTTCACCCGCTTGGAGAAGCATATGAGAATGTGAGGAGCGAGAGACTATTATACGCACACAGCACTTTTCGCGAGAAAAGTAACGGCGATTTATAATTTTCGGAGAGCATGAGTAGCTGATAAATCGTTCCTTTTTCGGTGAATCCTAGATGCCGATAATTATTTTTCACTTACTTTTTGACACCTGAAAATGCACCAGTCATTTTTTTATGTTGTATTCTGTCATTACAATTCGATAATGATGGTCCATGGCAGTACCAGTGTGCACCGGTTTGGCTTTATTTTCGGTTTATGCTCCTCGTATACCATCTAGGTTTTACGAGCATGTTGTCAGTGAAAAATGTGTCATGAGAAAATATTTTCGTTGAATTTTGGAGAGAGATATTTTCGCATACGCAAGAGAGAGGATAATGAATTATCGGCGAAAAAGGAGAGATGAAAAAATGAACGGTTCGCTACTCATCGACAACCTGCTTGAAAGAGAGCATGGTTTTCACCCAGCTGAATGAGAATTTCGATCTCTGCTATCATGTGAAGCGACTGACATGGACTGACTCGAAGCATTTTTCCAGCCAGTTATTACATTTAGAATAAAATGCACTACATACTTGGCTGGGCGCTGCATTCCAGGGGGTTCAACAAGCCCCCTATCCAAAAATGTACGCTTTTTATTGAAGATTGCTGTACAATAACAAAGCATGTGTAGAGAGTCGTACTCTTCTATGCCGCACAATCGACAGTTTTCCTATTAGCTTCAGTTGATATTTGCATGGACAATGCCCTGTTACCAGTGTAAAAACTGAGATCATTCTTTGCTTATTCATGAGTTTTGGGAGTCATTGCAGTCGCCAGCCTAGCAATGTGAGTGTTTCTTGATCTCCATTCTAACAGAACAAGCAGAAACTCCACAGGATAGTTTTGGTCTTATGAATTGGTGAGATGATCCAAGTCTTGCTAACATGTCGGATTTTTCATTCCTTTGAATTCCGCAGTGCCCAGGAACTTAATACAAGTTAAATTGGTTTCTTCGACACACCAATTTTTTAAGTGACATGGCACAATGTCATACAAGAATTAAACGTTGCCGATATTAAAGCATTCAGTGCTTGACTATTAGGCATATTTAAGATATTTGAATGTCTATAGTTTCTACACACTTAGATTTTTTTTTACAGAAATCTGTAAAGTTTTACCGGAATTCCTCAACAGCTGAACGTTCGGTAATCCGATTTTACGGATTTCGGTGGAATTTTCAGATATCTGTGGATTCTACCGGATTTCGGTAAATTTTACCGAAATCCGTAAAATCGGATTACCGACTGTTCAGCTGTTGAGAATTCGGTAAAATATTACAGATTTCTGTAAAATAATCTGAGTGTGTACGCAAGCATAATATAGAACATTCAAGAATTGCTTGAATTCCAGCTTGAAACACTATTGGTCACTTACCGATAGATATTGAGACATTTATCCCTGGACCAGTTACTCCTGCTTCCGCAAGATTGTGCAATCTTGAACCGTCTGTATAAAAGATAATTGATCCTGGACGAATATTTGGTCCTTCGTTCTCCCACAAATCACGTCCAGGATCTGTCCCATTGTATAAACGACTGAAATACCGTCGCCATCAACATTCGAGCGTAGTTGAAGTAACGGATGCAATATAATCCAATGACACAGCTATCGATCAGCTATTTTTTTGCCTTGATATAACAATTCTTCGTGACCCGACTTTTTTTTTCTTCGAAATACTATATTTTCAATCACCATCGTTATACCAATATTAACGATGATGAATAAAAATATAAAACAAAAATTGTTAACAGTTCCACACATTTCTAGCTATCAGGCCAACTGAGAATCGGCTCATGAAAAACCTTAAAAACATCAAGAAAGCTGCTGGTTGCGATTTTCACTGACAAAATTTTACAAATTCTAAATAGTTCAAAAGGCATTATGCCAAACGGGGTGTTCCCATTTAAGCACATGAGGAATCCATCAAACTGCTCGACTAAGTGGTACATTGGAACGGCCTACACCAACGCATGATTAAGAAACGTGAAGAATATCTCTAGAACTGTCGAAGCCCAATAATAGAACATGAGAACATAATAAATAAACATAACAAATAACATAGGTAGAAAATATGTTGTCAGTTAAGGTGGAGTATACCTCTGGTAAGAATGTGCTACATTTGACTTGTACTACAATTTAAATGGCCCCTCTACTCGTTTTCAACCTGCGTTAAATTTCCAGACTAGTATAGTAATCTATTAATACGTTCTCTTCACATCTTTTCTAGTAAACAAACTTCCACTTTCAAAGCCTTATGTTGATATAAAAGCTTATCGTTTAATACATTAATTTTAGAAATTTTCAGAAGCATTTCTAAGAACATTTGAAAACATACCAATTGGTAAAATATCAAAAAGTAAGTTTCAGTGTCACCAACGGCGAGTTTCTCATTGAGAAGCCTTTTTAGACAACGGGTTACTAAAATTACTCCAAAAACTAAGTACCACAAGCGGCAATTTGCAATTTCGATCAGAAAATTATTTTAGACAAAAAAATGTTTTAGGGCATTGATGCCTCCAAGAAGTATGCGAGGGGATGCGAGCGCAATCCTTACACAACATTTTAATTGAGCGTGGACATTTGTTTTCTGTGATCTAACTTCAACAAATCGTCTTCGTTTTTGTTATGTATAATTGTGTCCTCTAAGTGTAGTAAGAAATCGTTATTTGAAGTTAATCTAATGCATGGAAAGCATGATGGAATAAAACATGCATTTCTGTTCAGGTAGCATTTTTTATGTTTTCTTAAACAGATTTACTAAGGCAATGCGTGAGTGATAAATATTATTAATTGACAAAATTCGATTTCGGGTTTTTTGTTGATCAATGCGTTTTAAAGATTTTTTAAAAGTGTATGCAAAACTACGGGATAAAAACTATGAAAAATTTCATAACGGTAATCAATCACTGCTTTCCACAAGGCAGAAAACACTTTGTTTTATTATTCCACATTGATTTTGCTTCTTCGTAAAGAAGTTGTTATATATTGACAGACCTGTAGTTTCATTCTGAACATATTGTTCGACACAAAAAACACCTTCCTTACCAGACGCAAGAAAATAAATTTCACATCAAATATTACACAATAGAAGGAATAGATTTTCAAAAACCAAACTTTAAATGCTTTATAGAAACGAGATCGTAGATAGCTGTAAAGTTTGTATTGCGCTATATAAGAACAAAAACAAATTGAAAACTCTAATCAACACAATAAGCGACTCCATTTGAAAATCGATATTATTGGTGATACATTAATTTTCTGTATAATTTTGCAGGTCATCGTTGACACGCCCAGATACATACTTTTCGAAGCTTTCAGGACACTTGCAATATTGGACCACAAGATAAGTATTTCCAATAACTTTGTTGTGATTTTTTGATAAAGTTAATAGAAACTTTTCACTACAGAAAAACTTTCTGCTCCACTGCTTGTAAAGAAAACAATCTCGATGATAACACAAACCTCTCCTGTCCACTTATGACGTTTCTGCTAAAGTGTTGCCAGTGCTCTGAATTCCTCATTTTCAGAGACTATATTTAATAAGAGACGCGCGGCATGATGGTACACTCTGATGAGAGATAAAAAGGTTCGATTAACCAAAGAAACCACTATGCTATTGACGAATTCGGGTTGAAAAAAGAAGAAGACACCGAGTGGTAATAAACCTGACAGCTCCCATGTTAAAGTATAGGACGAACATTTTATAATGCTTGTAAGAAAATCAAATGAAATTCTAATTAAAAGTGGTTTGTTGTATGATGCAAAATAGGGGCATTATTTTGATTTATTTTTTATTTTGCTGAAAATGTCCCTATTTAGTAGTTTTGGATTTTTCTTACATCATACAACAAACCGTTTTAATTAGAATTTTATTCGAATTTATTACAAGCATTTTAAAATGTTCGTCTTATATACTTTAACGTGGGAGCTGTCAAATTTATCACCACTCGGTGTCTTCTTCTTTTTTCAACCCGAATTCGTCAATAGTATGCATATTGTATGCATATTATTTCAGCGCCATCCTTCGCACCACTTCGGTGGTTTGTTTAATCTGGTTCGCATTGTCAGCGTACTATTCTTTGGATCATAAAGAAGTGTACGCCGTAGACACTAACAAGATTTAACAAACAACTGAAGTGGCGCAATGGATGGTGCTGAGATATCAGTAAAATTTTCGGCGCAAAGCACAATATATAGGGCATATGCGTTGCGTCTAAAGGCCAGCATGGACATAAAAAGTAAAGAGATTACGGAATTTTGCTCAATATCATAAGCGGAATTTTGACAATTTATTTGCATGGAACGAAATGGCAGTCATAAAAACCACTAGTTGAAGAGCAAAAATCTGAAAAATAAATCCACCAAGAAATGATCGAGCTATTGTCGTCCGTTGTATAAATTTTTCGTGACGGTAGCCATTTGTAAATTTGACACAATGGTCAACGTATGCAACGAAGAGAAAACTAAAATTGTTTTAGCCACCACTGGCTGCCAATTTGTAAGTACTTAGGAAGTAATGTTCAGGGGGTAAGTCACTCGACCACCTTTTGTTACCACCCTAAAAAACACAATCCGCCACACTTCAAACACACTCACCACTACATGAAAGATAAATTCATATCTGGCACCACTTACACGAATCGATTGTTTGTTTTTGTTTCCCTCTCGCTTACACAAATGTAATTCAGACGATGCATATGTGAGCATGTATTAAACGTCTAAACCGTGCATGGTTGCCAATAACCAAAAATTTTCGATTGTAGTTTGTGAAAACACAAAAACACCTTCTGCCACACAAAAACACATTCGTACACGATCAACACAAACACAACGTGGCAGAGTTACTCACCCCCTGGTAATGTTAGACAAATTCAAATCAAACAAACTCTGTCAAAATTGAATTGGTCGTCTTGAGAAAGATTTGAAATGATTCGCATTTGAATTGAAACCTTCTTGAAACCTCGGTCTAAATTTAGCCTGCAATACACAATTATAAGACATCACTTTCTATTATCGACATCGTTATTTGCAGTTTTAAATTGTTAACGGATAATGTTTGATAGATAAATTGATACGCGCAAAAATTTCCAAGCTCGAGGACAGAAAGCCGCACATGCTCTACTCTTTTATAGATAAAGAGTAATGCACAGTGCTTTACTCTGCGCTATGGCTCATGCTTTGGTAAATGGTATCAAAATGATACATTAATTGTTATTTTATATATTCTCCGTGCGAGGAGTAACGATTACGATGTTGAAGGAGATGTTCGTCATCATCACGAGGCACCACATATGAACAACAATGTTTTGGCTAGAATTGCAAGAAGAGAAAGTTTTTGATAGTTCCGCTAGGTCGGCAGGCTCGGAAACATAGCAGATGTTTTAGGAAAATTGAGCGAAAAGGGCATGTGTACAGTGGTACTCGAACCAACGACATTTTTGCCTAACATCCCACTGCGGGGTAGGTTAAAGCACGGACTAAGTCCGCCACTTCAACAGGCAAAAATGTCCGGTTGGAAGACGCTCATGTACCACTGTGGCTTGTATAGTTATTCTAGCGATCTATTGTGTGCACTCTGTTTACTGATGCGCACATGCGAGTACCACTGTACACATGCCCTTTTCGCTCAATTTTCCTAATACATCTGCTATGTTTCCGAGCCTGCCGCACACTAGCGGAACTATCAAAAACTTTCTCTTCATATCTTTCAATTCTAGCCAAAAACATTGTTGTTCACTCTTGGTGCCTCATGGTGATGAGCGAACATCTCCTTCAACATCATAATCGTTACTCCTCGCACGGAGAATATATAAAATAACAATTAATGTATGTGAAACCATAAATGGTGGTAACCATTAATTATACTGGTGGGGACCAGTATCGCATCGCTTCACGGTGTTTCTCTCCGAGGTCTCTACGTTGGAGACGACGAGAAAAACTTTAGTGATCGTCAGTCGGTGCGAATCAAAACAAACCCAAAAAGGAGAGAGTTCCTTCCCATGTGCGCATCAGTAAACAGAGTGCACACAATAGATCGCTAGAATAACTATACAAGCCACAGTGGTACATGAGCGTCTTCCAACCGGACATTTTTGTCTGTTGAAGTGGCGGACTTAGTCCGTGCTTTAACCTACCCCGCAGTGGGATGTTAGGCAAAAATGTCGTTGGTTCGAGTACCACTGTACACATGCCCTTTTCGCTCAATTTTCCTAAAACATCTGCTATGTTTCCGAGCCTGCCGCACACTAGCGGAACTATCAAAAACTTTCTCTTCATATCTTTCAATTCTAGCCAAAAACATTGTTGTTCACTCTTGGTGCCTCATGGTGATGAGCGAACATCTCCTTCAACATCAAAATGATGTTTTTGATTCTAGTAACAAAAAGGCATTATAGGGGTTTATAGGGGGAAATTTTATTAAAATCTTAATTCACATACACGAAAAGAAATGAGACTTGTTTGAAACAACAAAAACTATGGTTGAAATGCAAACTATGGTTCTGCTTGAGTTAAAATTGATATTTGTTTGCTGTAAACTCGCGATTGTAGTTGAAGTAAATCGCTTTTTCAAGTGATATCTACTCAGATAATAACATTGTTTCTAACTTAATGTTAATTGATTGGAACTACAAGTCTGCTTATTTTCAACCATTAAAAATGTTTGATTCAACCAAAAATTAAATTGCAAGAAACAGTTCTGTTTTGCTGATTCAAACTGTGATCTTAGGTTGAAATTACCCGAATGTTTGTAAAAATAACCATAGTTTATGGTTGTGTAAATACCTACCTTAAATATGGCTGAGAACAAACTAGATGATTAGTTTCCCTCATCTGATGTCAGCAAAATTACTACCAGCTGTTCGTGCGGGGACATTTCGCGAGTCCGAAGTGAATTTAGTGATTTAGTGTGATTTATGATTTAGAGTTATTTAAAGTTTATTACAGTTACATGTTACTGTTTCAAAATGAATAAAATTCTGTATAACCGGGAGAGCATAACGTGTTTTTTTTATTCTCTCAAACAAAGAGTTTGTTTCTTTTGCGCCTAATTTCACTGATGTAAGAAACATATCAAATTTCATAAAATTTGCCTTATGAAACTGTATGAGCCCACTGTATTTTGATTCCATAAGGCCCTTATGAAATCGTTATATATAACTAAGGTTTTCTCAGTTTACCATAATGATTTTCTTAAGTCATTCTTATCAATTCCATAAACCGCCTTATGAATTTTATGACTGTTGTTTGTGTGTAAAAATCATAAGGCATATTTATGAAATTCATGTGCATTGGTTTTTGTGTAATATTCATGTTTTTGATATGTGATTATTACATTCATGCAACTTATAATTTTGTTCTGATGTAATTTGAAGACCGATCAGGGGGTGAGTAACTCTGCCACGTTGTGTTTGTGTTGATCGTGTACGAATGTGTTTTTGTGTGGCAGAAGGTGTTTTTGTGTTTTCACAAACTACAATTGAAAATTTTTGGTTATTGGCAACCATGCACGGTTTAGACGTTTAATACATGCTCACGTATGCATCGTCTGAATTACATTTGTGTAAGCGAGAGGGAAACAAAAACAAACAATCGATTCGTGTAAGTGGTGCCAGATATGAATTTATCTTTCATGTAGTGGTGAGTGTGTTTGAAGTGTGGCGGATTGTGTTTTTTAGGGTGGTAACAAAAGGTGGTCGAGTGACTTACCCCCTGAGACCGATGGAATATCACATCAATTGGATGTTATTGTGCATCGCATTTCCTTGTTTACATCACTTTTTAATACGTTCGCATCAATTACGTTGACCTGTATTACATTTTTTTTGCTGTGTAGCAGCGCGTACTGCAGTGCTGCACTCATAGAGATTTTAGTCGCACCCAGGGGGTAAGTCACTCGACCACCTTTTGTTACCACCCTAAAAAACACAATCCGCCACACTTCAAACACACTCACCACTACATGAAAGATAAATTCATATCTGGCACCACTTACACTAATCGATTGTTTGTTTTTGTTTCCCTCTCGCTTACACAAATGTAATTCAGACGATGCATATGTGAGCATGTATTAAACGTCTAAACCGTGCATGGTTGCCAATAACCAAAAATTTTCGATTGTAGTTTGTGAAAACACAAAAACACCTTCTGCCACCCAAAAACACATTCGTACACGATCAACACAAACACAACGTGGCAGAGTTACTCACCCCCTGGTCGCACCTTATCCCTGCAGACGGCAACTCAATTTTGACAGACGCCTCATCGAAAGTTTATTGATCAATAATATGGGGATTTTAATCGATTAGTCGATTATTTTCCGTCTGTTAAGCTTAAGTAAAATTTTAATTAATTCGCTTATTGGAACACAGCCTGAATATCGGAAGTGTATTTCGCTGAGCTTATATAAGCAGAACGAATTAAAATTATAGACACTGTATACCAAAATAGGTCTTTTGAAACCATACTTTTGAGTAACTATTTTTAACGGTATCAAAAACCGTGCAGAGTTTTTTTTCTTGCAGTTTCTAGTAGCTCTGTCAAGTTTTCGCGCGTAAATGATCAAGATTGTTGCTGTGCTTTGAACAGATAGAGCGTTGTTTCGTGTTACTCCAAAAATACAAGGCTTTATTGGTGAAAATAAGTTCAATTAATATTGTTACATCTCTTCGTATCAAACTACACTTCACAAGATGTCTGTAAGTATAATTATATATGGTTGAACTATCCTGGTATGTTGCAACACGTATTACTTTATCAACAGGACAATCCCAGTTCTCCGCCCCCAAACACCCCTAGCGACATTGATCGCCGTAATTTCCGTTCCGGCGTGACCTCACCTGTCGGGGAATTTGAGCCGTTCGAAAATGAGGAAGAAATTCTTGGCGACATGACCGTTCGAGAAGATAATTACGATGAGGATGAGGATGGTGAAGAGCTTTTCGGCGATAATATGGAGAAGTAAGAATTGCAAAATTATTTAAAAATTGTATGATGCTGAATGCTTTTTTTTTGAATAGCGATTATCGTCCGGTCCCACATCTGGATCGTTATGAAATGGATGATCTGGACCAGGAAGATTACAGCGATATTTCACAGGGAGATCGCGCAGCTGCTGAAGCGGAAATGCGTCGTCGTGACCGCGCTGCAGGTGTTCATCGTGACGACAGGGAACTTTTCTACGAGAAAAGTGATGACGAAGATGATATTCCCAGAGCCAAACGGCGTGCCGCCGAGAAAGCTGCGGATGGCGAAGTGGAAGATACCGAAATGATCGAATCAATCGAAAATTTGGAAGACACCAAAGGGCACAGTATAAAGGAATGGGTATCAATGTTGGGCCCGCGCACTGAAATTGCTAACAGATTTAACAGTTTCTTGAGAACATTCGTTGATGCAAAGGGTCAATACGTCTATCGCGATCGCATTCGACGAATGTGCGAACAAAATAAGTCAAGTTTTGTCGTATCATACACTGATTTGGCCAACAATCAACATGTGTTGGCATATTTCTTGCCAGAAGCACCATTTCAACTGCTTGAAATAATGGATAAAGTGGCCAAGGATATGGTTTTGAGCATTTATCCAACATATGAACGTGTTACAAATGAGATACACGTTCGTATTTCAGACTTACCTTTGGTAGAAGAATTACGCACATTCCGGAAACTTCATTTGAATCAATTGGTTCGCACTCTTGGAGTTGTAACAGCAACTACTGGAGTTCTTCCGCAGTTGTCAGTTGTCAAGTATGATTGTGTCAAGTGCGGTTACATCCTAGGACCATTCGTACAAAGCCAGAACACTGAAGTGAAGCCTGGATCATGTCCAGAATGTCAAAGCGGTGGACCATTTTCGATCAATATGGAGCAAACCCTATATCGGAACTACCAGAAAATTACTCTGCAGGAATCCCCTGGGCGAATCCCGGCCGGACGTATTCCAAGATCCAAAGATTGCATCTTGCTGTCTGATCTGTGTGATCAGTGCAAGCCGGGAGATGAAATTGAAGTAACGGGAATTTACACTAACAACTACGACGGATCATTGAATACCGAGCAGGGATTCCCCGTGTTCGCCACTGTTCTGATCGCCAATCATCTTGTTGTTAAGGACAGTAAACAGGTTGTTGCGTCTCTCACTGACGAAGATATTTCTACCATTCAAAAGTTAAGCAAGGATCCACGAATTATAGAACGAATTGTACAGAGCATGGCACCTTCCATCTACGGACATGAGTACATCAAGCGTAGCTTGGCTCTCACATTGTTTGGAGGAGAGGCCAAAAATCATGGCGAAAAACACAAACTTCGAGGTGACATCAACGTTTTGATCTGCGGTGATCCCGGAACTGCCAAATCACAATTTTTGAAGTATTCAGAAAAGATTGCCCCACGAGCTGTGTTTACAACCGGTCAAGGTGCTTCGGCTGTTGGTTTGACCGCTTACGTGCGAAGAAACCCAGCGACACGAGAATGGACACTGGAAGCGGGAGCACTTGTTTTGGCCGATCAGGGTGTCTGTCTGATCGACGAGTTCGATAAAATGAACGATCAGGATCGGACTTCGATCCACGAAGCCATGGAACAACAGTCAATTTCCATCTCCAAAGCAGGCATTGTCACATCGTTGCAGGCGCGTTGTGCCGTTATTGCCGCAGCAAACCCAATTGGTGGACGTTACGATCCTAGTATGACTTTTTCTGAGAACGTCAATCTTTCGGAACCAATTCTGTCTCGTTTTGATATTCTTTGTGTAGTAAAAGACGAGTACGATCCTATGCAAGACCAACATTTGGCCCGGTTCGTCGTTGGGTCTCACATCAAAAACCACCCAACGATGGACGAAGTTATACCTGAATCACAGCCCACTGATAATATGCAGATACCACAAGATTTGTTGAAGAAGTACATCGTCTATGCCAAGGAAAATGTTCATCCTAAACTTACGGTTTGTACTCAATTCCACAAAGGCGTTTTTCGACTTTAATTTCGTTTCTTTTTACAGAATATGGACCAGGATAAGATAGCCAAAATGTACTCTCAGCTGCGTCAGGAATCCCTTTCCACGGGTTCGTTACCTATCACCGTTCGGCATATTGAAAGTGTTATCCGTATGTCGGAAGCACATGCCCGTATGCACCTGCGCGACACTGTACAAGACGTCGACGTCAACATGGCCATCCGTATGATGCTGGAAAGTTTCATCGAAGCGCAAAAATTCAGCGTCATGAAGAAGATGCGCTCTACCTTCCAAAAGTACCTATCGTTCCAGAAGGACCACTCCGAGCTTTTATTCTTTATTTTGCGCCAATTGACTCTGGACCAGTTGGCGTATGTCCGTTGCAAGGAAGGACCCCGAGCGACACATGTGGAAATTATGGAAAAGGATCTGGCCGAACGTGCCAAGGCGATCGATATTTACAATCTAAAGCCATTCTACGATGGTGAACTTTTCAAAAAGAACGGCTTCATGTATGATGCAAAGCGAAAAACCATCTTGCAGATTGTACCGGAAGCTGCGGAAGCATAACTTTTTTATATTTTTAAGTCCCTTGAACCGCGTTGTACAATTTTTTTTAATATTAACACTTTTTTATCTTAGCTGCTGGATTTTAATATTGAATCTTCGAATTTCCCTGCTGTTTATCGTCCATGCTTTCAACCATGAGCGTTAGTCGTTGAGGTTTCAGTAATTTTTGGTAACAGATCATCAAATTCGGGAGTGTTCGGATCCATATCCGTTTTTTGAAATTCGCAAACCGTGGCTGTGTTCGGGTGTCTTAGCGCACTGGTGAAGTGAGCTAGTTCTTCAGAACCATTCATTTGCTCTTTTTCTAGCACTTAGCTAATTCAGATTAGCGTATTGAGATTTTTGAAAAAATGTGTATTTATCGTTGAAATATTCGATTGGTTTTTTAAAACAGTAATTACAATTTATGAAATATGTTTCGCGGTTAGCATACTATTAGTTGTTCTGCTTTGGGAAAAAACTGTTCACAAGGTACAGCGTTGCAGTAATGCACAACCTTTTCATCATCATCTGATACCGATGCCGATTGGGGTTCGGCTTGCTGATTTTAATACGAAGTATCAATATTCTTCCGCATTTTGTACACGAGACCTTGGTTTGTCGCGTTGTAAATTCCAAATCTCCAAAACTTTTTAAACCGCGGATCGAGAAATATTGCTTGAGCGATCAGTTCATTCGATTCTCCATCCCGAATTGCGTGATGAGAACGTCTTTCAGTTCATCTACCAACTTTTCGGTAATTGGAGGAAGAGAACCGTTTGAATGCAGTTTGATATGTTCCCTCAAAATGTTGGCAAGTACTGAACTTTAGGTAAGGAAGCAGATTTTTCTGGCGAAATTTCAATCGAAACCTTATTGAAAAGGCCAAGAAGCGGGTCGAATCCAATAAGGCCAAAGTTGATCTTACAGCATCTTTGTTCAATAGCAATCGTTCTAACATTTTTTTTTCTGAGTTGTGCATGGTACAATGCGGAAATTGCAAGCATTGGTATCACTTCTCATGCGTGAAAGTGGATACAGTTGCAGCGTGATCCAGAGATTTGGTCTGTGCGAAATGCATACCGCCAATTTTTCTGTCCTGATGATTGATAGTTCACGGACTAGAAGATCTAGCGTTTTGAGGTCTCGGCAAGCCCAAACTGCCCGTGTTTTACAACGGTTGAAGAAGAGAGGTGTCTACGAGAAAAGTGGAGGATGAAAGTGACCCGGATGCATGAGTTGCTTTGCCAGTAGGATGAAACTGTGTTGAGCATACGAAGCGTCCGCAGCCAGGCAAGCAGCCGAAAGAAGGTGGAAGCGTCGTTCAAACAACAACAGACGTCTGATTCACTCGCTAATGGAGTGGGTTATCAAGATCACACACAGTCAGCAGAAACACCTCCCGGGAACGAGGACTGCTTATAAATCACCTAAGTCAATGGGAAATTAATAGCGACGAGGTTTTCATGCATTCAAATCAGAAGAGAAGATAATCCGTCAGGTGGCCGTTCGGAGACAACGAGACAATACAACATTCTATCACAGCGAACGATGTCGTTTTATACTCCATGGACAGCGCCTTCATCGTCGTCATCATCATCGTGATCGTCATCGGGAAGTGGCGGCACAACGTCAACTGCCTAAAATCCCTGAAAGCAGCTGCGAAACGACGCAACTTAGAGGTCTGCGTGAAGGTCACCCGACACCTTAGAGCCTAACGCCCTGTCAGCAGAATCGATGCACCCAGCACCAACAAAGGAAGATTGCACCCAGCACCAACGAAGGCCCTGAACAATTCGGGCACACGACACCACAGGAGAAGTGAAATGAAATAAATACTGAAACTTTGTCAACCAGAAGTGATAAATTAATTAGTTAAAGGGCGATACGGTCAAAATTTGGTCAATATCAACTTGACATATTTCTTTCAATTTTGCATTTAAAAAACCTGAACACCCCTCATTTTGAAGGTGTGTGTGTGTAGAATGTTGCTCCTATTTTGATTTTGGAATTCACTCTTCAGTTGTCAAAATGCCGTCCAAGCAAGAAGAGCAGCGTATCAAAATTTTGCTCGCGCATCGCGAAAATCCGAGCTACTCGCACGCAAAGTTGGAAAAATCGCTAAAAGTTGCCAAATCAACCGTTACAAATGTAATTAAAGTGTTTGGGGAACGTTTTTCGACAGCCAGGAAGTCTGGATCGGGGGGAAATCGAAAACCGGAAGCCGCTGAGACGACAAAGAGAGTTGCCGGTAGTTTCAAGCGAAACCCTAACCTATCTCTCCGAGATGCCGCAAATAAGCTGGGTGTATCGTCTACAACCGTGCATCGAGCCAAAAAACGAGCCGGACTATCGACTTACAAGAAGGTAGTGACTCCAAATCGCGATGATAAACAAAATACGATGGCCAAAGCGCGATCCCGGAGGCTGTACACGACGATGCTGACGAAGTTTGACTGCGTGGTAATGGACGACGAAACCTACGTCAAAGCCGACTACAAGCAGCTTCCGGGACAGGAGTTTTATACGGCAAAGGAAGGGGAAAGGTAGCAGATATTTTCAAGCACACGAAACTGTCAAAGTTCGCAAAGAAATATCTGGTTTGGCAAGCCATCTGTACCTGTGGCTTGAAAAGCAGCATTTTCATAGCTTCCGGGACTGTCAACCAAGAAATTTACGTGAAAGAGTGTTTGAATAAACGTCTGCTGCCTTTCCTGAAGAAACACGGTTGTTCCGTACTGTTTTGGCCGGATTTGGCATCTTGCCATTACGGTAAAAAGGCCATGGAGTGGTACGCCGCAAACAACGTGCAGGTGGTTCCCAAGGACAAGAACCCTCCCAACACGCCAGAGCTCCGCCCAATTGAGAAATACTGGGCTATTGTCAAGTGGAACCTAAAGAAGACCAAAAAAACTGCTAAGGACGAGCAGCAGTTCAAGGCAAACTGGCTTTCTGCGGCGAAGAAGGTGGACAAGGTGGCTGTACAAAATCTGATGGCAGGGGTCAAGCGTAAGGCCCGGCAATTCGGATTTGGAAAAGCGGAAGCCTAACTGAATATTTTTCCTGAATTTTATACTAATTGAACTTGAAAAAGAAATTTAATTTGATTTTTTAAATAAACGATTTCACCGATTTACACGCGTTTTCCCTTGACCAAATTTTGACCGTATCACCCTTTAGTCTGAAGGTAGAATTTAAATGGAATGGTTATTCTTGATTACCATTCCCGTAGTGTAAAAACGGAAGTTAGGCCAGTAGTGCCACCCACATGGACAATCGACAGTATCGCCATCGGGGAAAGTCCGGGAATCTAAGATGTGTGTCAACAACCAGGGCAACATGGACATAATACCGATCGCACGACGGATATCCATAATCTCTCGTTGGTAAACATTCAACCGTATACATGTCTGTCCCGAAGTCAGTTAATCGACATACGATTCCGAGGATCGTTCCGATGATAAAGGGGAAACCTCCACCATACGCAGTATGGCAACGCGAAACACGCGAGATGCGGAAACAGCATGTAGGTGGACAGTGGGGTCAAGATAAGGTGGAACAATGTCAGCGTAAGCAGGAACTGTTACATCCGGTGAAACGCTCCGGGGAAGAGCGTGAGAAAGACAGGAAGCGGCTTCAAGAAATCGAAACTATCGTGAAGCGGCAGCACGATGTCACTCGGCAGCAGCAGAAGGAGAATGAGGTACGGAACTGGAGCAAAGCGAAAGCAAAGCAAAAGAGAAGCAGCAATTCCTGGCGGAGGACAAACGTCTGATTGAGCAGCTAGAGTTACTACGCATGGAGTTTGGGCAACAGTCGGCAGCGCAACAGCACGAAAACTCTCCAGATATGAAAAATCAATGCTTATCCGTGAGTAACAACCCACATACGGTAAGTGGACTCCAGAATGCGCAAAGCCATTTGAACAATAGTGAATCCAAAGAACCACCTTGCCCAAGTATTTGTAGCCAGAATAGGAGAGTACGGACACCTCAAAGACACTCTGTATCTATAAAGTTAAGTCCTTCTGTGATAGATTTTTCAGGGCAGTCACGGTTTCTATCGAACGTTCCTATTTTTTTTTCAAACCTATTTCCGCCTTACCAGCACCAACCGGTAACATAGGGTCCAACACCTGCTCAGTTGGTGGCGCAGCAAGTTATTTCGAAAGAGCTTCCTGTATCCAATGATCCCGTCGAATGTTGCTGACCGCTTTTCATCAGTGGCAACACCGGTTCAGACAATTTACTGCGTTTGCAATGGTCACTGAAGGGAACTGCGAAGGAAGCTGTCAGTAGCTTCCTCCTCCGTCCGTTCACCGTGCCGCAGATTCTGTCAACTTTGCAGACGTTGTACGGAAGACGAGAGCAGATCGTTCACAACCTTGTGGCCAAAGTTCGTGGCACACGCCGCAAAGGCTGGAGACGTTAATCCAGTTTGGCTTAGCTGTGCAAAATGGTGTGGTCACTTGCAAGCAGTAGGAATTCATAACCATCTTTTCAATCCTATCCTCCTAGGGCCTGTGCATAAACCACGTAGACTCAGTTTTGGAAATCTCAGACCCCGCTCCCTCCCCCCTTGTAGACTTTTCTCCATACAATGTTTTTAATTTTTGTTTGGAGCGTAGACTATGACTATGTGGTTTTGGAATAGCCCACCAGAAGAGCTCTGAGCAAGTTGCCGGCGAACATCAAATTCACTTGAGCGCTTCATCAAGAGACGCAACCTATAACTTGCATCCTAGCTGACAAAGCGTTCGTTGCGCTGACTTCAAGAAGCTTTCGATAGACAATCGGTGGAATTTCGTTAAGGCCCTCGCTGTCCATGCGAATGCGAGGTTTGTGGGATTAATATTTGTGAGAGACGCCATCAGCGTCTAACAAAATTAATCTAAGAAACAGCCTGTCAATTCTAGCGATACGACGGTAACTAGCCATCGTCAATCCAGTTCATCGACGTTGTTTAAGATCCTGCCCGTTACCCTATACGGAAAAATATGTTCCGTGGATACCTAAAATGCATTTTTGGATGGCATTCGTGGAGCAATCTATTGCGACCGCACTGGGAGTGAACGGTCGAGCTCATTCCCTGTGTATCCATTGGACAAGTGAAATAAATAATAAAATCGAGACTACGGAGTTAGATACGTTGAGCATTTCGGAAGTCGGTAACGCAACACGCTTCAAGATGTCGAAAGTATACACTGTTGGGAACCTAGGGCTGCCAGAGCAATCGCAAAAGAGTTTAAGCGGTTACGGCGTGTACTAGTGAAGAGTTTCCAGAGAGCCGTTCCTGGGTTGCTTATTGGATTAAGTAATTTGCTCCTGTTGACCACAACGAAGTTTCGAGAGAGAAAAGAGTGAAAACCTATCGCTACAAAAACTCGCATTGGCTGGGTCGTATGTAGCCATGTACAGTGGGGAGAAGAACAGTTCCAGCATCGGCAAATGCACATATGCATGGATACGTCCGAGCACGATCTTCACGATTATGTGCGTGAGTTTTTCTTTGTGTGGAGAGCCTTGGAGTTTCCGTGGCATGGAGAGAAGTGAGGACCAACAAGTACGCAAAATTCTTGAAGAAACGACAGTTCGAGAAGAAACTGGAAAGTTCGAGACGGGACTACTTTGGAAGCAAGATTGCATCGAGTTTCCGGATAGTCGACCAATGGCTGAGCGTCAGTTGAGATGCTTCGAGAGACGTCTAGAAAAGAATCCGCAGCTCTACGACAGCGTAAGACAGTAGGTTGCTGACTACGAGAGTTATCGACGTTGCCAACCGGGGCTCGACACATTCCAGCACGGCAATCGACAGAGTCAGCAGAATTCATCCACCTATCGATGGGTCGATCGACCGGACTTGGTACCCATCGCACGAGGTGCTGAGACAGCAGAGTCAGCAAGCGTTCATCGGTTAGGTGTTACTTAGCTAGGCTCAATAAAGTTAGTCTTTTCGTAGTGGTCAATTGGTGTAGAACCTTTTTTAAAAAGAACTCCATATAACAAAACATTTAACTCGAGGTAAAAGGCTACATCCACGTAGTACCGAACGAAGAAATGATGAGGCAGAGTTCGACCCGCGCCCTACTTGGTACCTTCCATTAGGCGTAGTTTTAAACAAGCCTAGGAAGGTGCAGGTCATTTAAGATGCGGCAGCGTGTGTCGTTGAATACGATGCTTCTTTCACTTTCAAGTTCCGTGAGCGGGAAGTTGCGTTTTCCATTGACATCCAGAAAAGCGGTTTACCTTCTTGTCTTGCATATGGCTCATTAGCTTATTGCTAGCAATTGGTGTTCTATGTGTTCTAGAATCATATGAGAGCTTTCAATGCCGCTATCCGAAAACTGCCTGGTTCTAAGGAATCGCATCTAGTACTTTCGGTGAATTCAAAATGGTTACGAATGATTCAGAGGTCCGTACTGCCGTGAAGGGCATATCAGTCCCATATGAAAAATCATCGAATGGAGAAAACAGCAATGAAAGTTGTGATGTTGTTTTACGTAAACTATGTTTTGCATGATGAATGTATATTTTTCCACCATGTAATGTGAATTATAGTGTGTTCAATACTTTTGTCTGAAGAAACTTCAAATTTATTGGGACTGATATTTTGTATGTCCGATTGCAAAATAATCGCATATCAGTCCCAGTCTTTTTTGAGGTTAAATTAGATTGATACAACTTTATGATATTTGTTGGTAGTAAGAAAGTTGTTGCTTGCTATTGCTCAGTGAAGCTTTAATAAAGGCGATTTTGTAGTGCCATATGTTTCACATGCTCTCAATTCTAGACAAAATCGTCAAAAGGTCAAAGAAACAATGTAAACAATGACTTCAAACGTAAATTTCCTGGAAATGACAGGTTGCCAGGTAATCAAAGGCGATTTTGTAGTGCCATGTTTCACATGCTCTCAATTCTAGACAAAATCGTCAAACGGTCAAAGAAACAATTGTAAACAATGACTTCAAACGTAAATTTCCTGGAAATGCCAGGTTGCTAACGTCTCGTTCAGAGAGTTTGAGGAAAGGAGCATTCCGAGAAAGGTTTTTTGGAAGCCAGCCGTTCTAACAATACCCGAGACAGGATCCAACAACCCGAATATCAAACTAGACAAGGCGACGATCTTTGTGTGCGGAATCTATCTTCGACCGAACTCGTCTCCAGAATTGTACTCAGTGCATTCCGCAGCAGTCCAGCAAATCTGTGAAAGTGCGTCGGATTCTGATAATATTGTCATCGTTGGAGATTACAACCTACCTCAGTTGGTATGGTCCTACGATGAAGAGATCAACAGCTTGATGCCGTCCAACGCATCGACTGAACAGGAAATCGCTCTGGTTGAATCAATGATTGCCTCCGGACTATATCAGCCCAACAACCTGCTAAACTCGAACGGTCGTACACTTGACTTGGCATTTGTTAACGAACCAAACGATGTTGAACTTATCGAGCCTCCTTCATCTCTCCTCCGAATTGACAACCATCACAAGCCATTCGTTCTTCGCATTGACGCAAATGCCTCCTACGTGCAACCAGCTAGCAACTCGAACATCTTTGATAATTTCGATTTTCAAAGTTGCCACTTTCCGAAACTGAATAACGCTCTCATGGACGTCGATTGGATTGAAATGTTGCGTGCAAAAGATACGGATGAAACGGTACGTAGGGTAGGAAACGGCTTAAGCACCCCAAGACCCTATTCCAAGCACGGGGTAAACGTTAACCTACAACGCTCATTTTTTGCAGTATGGTGGTCCATGTAGTGAAGCACCATACTGCAAAAAATGAGCGTTGTAGGTTAACGTTTACCCCGTGCTTAGAAAAGGGTCTTGGGGTGCTTAAGCCGATTCCTACCCTATGTTTTATGACAAATTGTACGACATTATGGAGGAATGTGTTCCACGTAGAACAAGTAGGCATCATTCGTTTAAGCAACCGTGGTGGACAACTAAGTTGGAGCATCTCCGTAACATTGTGCGAAAAGCTCGTAAACGCTATTTTTTATCACGGACTACTGTGAACCGGATCAGTCTACAGTCGCTCGAAACCCATTACGCCAATTGCCAGGACGCTGCTTTTCGTTGCTATATAAAACGATTGGAGCAGATTGCGAAGCTGTCTGGTCGTATATTCGAAGCCGTAAGCAATCTAACCGGATCCCTACCGACATGACTTTTAAAGAAACTTCGGCCGATTCGCCTGACGAGCTAGCTAATCTGTTTAGCCGATTTATTCGAAAATGTACACACTTAAACGTCACCAACTTTTTCCGCTGACAGTCTTAAATCCTGCCCTGCTTTCAATTTGAATTGTCCTGCTCTAGTTGTGAGCCACCACGAAGTTTTGTCAGCCCTGGAAAAGTTGGATGTTTCGAAAGGGTCGGGTACAGATAAGATACCGCCGTTGTTTTTAAGAGAATGTGCTGACTCACTCCTGATGCCTTTGACGAATATTTTTAACAGGTCACTCAGTGAAGGTACTGTTCCCGAAGCGTGGAAGTTAGCATCAATCCCTCCGATTTTCAAAGCTGGTAACGAACATGCTGTTGAAAATTACAGGTGTTTCAATTTTATGCTGTACGGCCAAGGTGTTTGAACAATTGGTTCACAAAGCTCTTTACGCTGTATCTCGACCGCTGATTTCTGAATTTCAACATTATTTTGTTAAGAAGCGATTCACGGCAACGAATCTGATGTCTTACTTAAATTTCCTATCAACGGAAATTGAGAATCGTCACCAAGTTGATGCCATATACTTCGATTTTTTAAAAGCGTTCGACAAGGTTCCTCGCACCCTTGCAATTGATAAGCTGAAGTATCTGGGCTTTCCAGATTGGATCACAAAGTGAGTGGTTGCGCTCTTACTTATCTGGTCGGAGCGCTTTCGTCAAATTAAACGGTAGTCGGTACCGCGTCTTCTCCGTCACGTCAGGTGTACCGCAAGAAAGCGTTCTGGGACCACTGATTTTTATATTGTTCGTGAATGACTTGTGCTTTCGGCTGAAATCACGCTTTCTCCTCTACGCTGACGATCTAAAAATCCACAAGGTTATATCATCGCATCTTGACAGTTGCACTCTTCAGGCTCACATCGACGAGATTTTGTTGTGGTGTTCTGAGAATGGAATGGAACTGAACATAAAAAAGTGCAAAGTTATTTCGTTCACCCGCCGGCAATACCGAACAGAGTTTGATTACTCCATCAGCTCAGAAGCTATAGCGCGTGTTCGAGCAATTCGTGACCTAGGGGTTACTGTAGATACAAAACTCCGGTTCAATGAGCATATAGCACAACTACCGCAAAGGCTTTTGCAGCACTGGGATTTATTCGTCGCAATACAAGTGGTTCCACCGATATTTTTGCTCTCAAGGCACTGTACTGTTCGATCGTTCGTAGCATCATGGAGTATGCTGTTAGCGTGTGGTCGCCTTATCACTCAGTTCAGATCATCCGGATGGAAAGGGTTCAACGTAATTTTGTACGGTATGCTCTTCGTCAACTTCCGTGGAATCACCCTGCAAATCTACCTGATTATCCGATGGGTGTAGTAAGGAGTGTGTCACACTGGTATCCAAAGATGACAGAATTTTTTTGACCCTGGACGCAGCTGGCCAGAAATGCTTCATAAGCGAGAGAGTTAGCCGAGTAACTGTTGAACCACGAAGTCGGTATCGTTCTTCAGCATTTTGGAAAGCGTCATTCATACATTTTCACAAGATAAGACATGTTGATGTTAAGAAAGGATCCTAAAAATTACATTACAGCAGCTCTGTGGATGGACAAAACCTGTTAGGCTGTATAATTATGATAGCGTAACAAGGGAAGCAGAATGTAATTTGAAATGTAATAGTCAACCAAAAGGAATTGATGGGGAAAGAAAAACAACATTACTTAAAACCATTATACCATTTATTATTATTTTTCAAGGGCGGCTTGTTGGGTCGGAGGACTGTCGTGCACAGCACTGTTTAGAGTCCCACGCTGCCGCAAGGACGAAGATCAGCCGCTTCTCACATGGAAAACAGACGCTGTTCTGAGCCGCCCCTAACATGGAGAACAGACGCTCAGATAGACTGCACCCTATGAAGAGTGGGGCTGCCCTTCCCTGTCAGCATACGACCAAGGTCCCGCCGGGGTTGGTTACCCGTTCTTTCATATGGTTACTCATACCCCAATCGGCACCACCGGGGGAGGTAGGAATAGGAGTTACTGGACAAGAGGCTAAGGATCGCAGTAGGATCTACCTGCAGTTACGCGAAGTACCCAAGGTACGCATTGTCCAGTCATTTACCAACCTACACCGACTGACTGTACATAAATAAAATAAAAAAAAGTTCTCTAAAACATGGAATTTATCAAAAATGACGTTTGTCAGACAAAAACGAAAAGGTGAGATATGTCAGTGACATATCTGCAAAGTCGACGTAGGACTGCTTGTTGATGTGGAGGAATTGTAATAGAATTAATGTGGAGGAATTGTAAAAGAATTAAATATTTACTATATTTTGTTCAGTATAAAGACTCATCAAACCATCTGTTATTAGTTTTAGTAGCTCTGCGCTACAACATCAACTACCATCTGCCGAGCTTTCAGCTGCAGTCCATCGAAGCCATCGGAGTCGAGGTCGAAACTGCTGTCGGCTCAATCACCATCATCGCGGCCTATTGTCCCAAGCAAGCCAGTACCAACAACGGAACAACAACGGCCCTACGAAACGACATCCGTAAGCTAACTCGGAGGCAGGGGCAGTTCATCGTCACCGGCGACATGAATGCGACACACGAAACCTGGGGGAACACCCGGCGGAATCGGAACGGAATAATTCTACAGGAAGACCTGGAAGAGGGACATTACACCGTCCTGGGCCCGGATACTCCCACCCGGTTGAGCCGATCCGGGGTCCATTCGACAATCGACATCTTCCTCACCAACATGGGGAACAACATCGCCCAGCCGATCGTACACCAGGAGCTCAGCTCGGACCACTATCCGGTGGTGGCCGAAGTTGGCTCCTCGGTCAACCCGCATCGTATCACCAGACGGAACTACCATCCCGCCAGTTGGGAAAGGTTCCGACAACACGTTGACGACAATATCGATTTCGATATGCACCTCGATTCGGTTGATGACATCGAACGGCAGCTGCATCGAGCAAGCGATCTCATAGGCCCGGGAGCAACATGTACCGGTGATTGATCAGGTGAGTGACTCTGTACCCATTGATAGACCCACTAAAGAACTTATTCAATTGCGCAACGCCAATCGAAGGCAATACCAGCGAACTGGTTTGCCAACGCTCAAACGTCACTGCAATCGACTGACAAAAATTAATAAGGCCAGAGTGGTGGACCTTAAGAATAACAATTTTTCCGACAAGATCCGCTCTCTCCCAAATTGTGCAAAGCCGTTCTGGAAGTTGACAAAAATTTTAAAAACTAAGCTAAGGCCCATTCCACCGTTGATCCCATAAGACAGCAATGGCTCTAAGGATCGATTGATAACTCCTGCAGAAAAGGCTGCTGAGATAAGTCAACACTTCGTCAGTTCCCATAATCTCGGAAAAAACATCGTCAGTCCACATGAAGCTGCCGTGAGCGCGCTTATTACTAACATCCATCTAAGCCCCAACGACTTCACAGAGAAGTTGGAGATCTCAGCTGACAAATTGTTGGCTTATATCAAATGCTCAAAGAACATGAAGGCCCCAGGTTTCGATAACATCTTGAACTTGGAGCTCAAGCAACTGAGCCCCCAGTTCTATAACCATCTGGCGATTGTTTTCAATCATTGCCTCCGACTTGGCTACTTCCCCACGTGTTGGAAGTCAGCCAAAGTCATCCCCATCCAGAAACCTGGGAAAGATCCTTCGTGTTCCAAGAGCTATAGGCCCATCAGCCTTCTCTCAGGACTATCCAAGCTATTTGAGAAAGCGATCTACCGTCGGCTTCTTTCATCCGCCGACGAGCTGAACATCTTGCTCGACGAACAATTTGGCTTCCGACGTGGTCGGTCGACAATTCACCAACTTAACCGAGTCAGTAACATCCTCAGACGGAACAAGTCTGTTTCGAAATCATCTGCCATGGCACTTCTCGACATCGAGAAGGCCTTTGATAACATGTGGCACGATGGCCTGGTGTACAAGCTAAAACGATACAATCTACCCATCTTCCTGGTGAAGATAATTAAAAAGTATCTGTCGGACAGAACATTCCGTGTTTCGCTGCAAGGTGCAGTTTCCGATGCACAGGAGATTTCCGCCGGTGTTCCGCAGGGAAGTATACTAGGTCCACTTCTGTTCAACCTATTCACCTCGGACATACCCCCGCTCCCTGAAAATGGATCTCTGTCGTTGTTCGCCGATGATACCGCAGTCGTCCACAATGGTAGGGTAATAAGAGCGCTTACAGCGAAACTGCAGCGAAGCCTGAATGTTCTGTCTGAATATTTCACCGAATGGAAGATCTGTATCAATGCGGCGAAGACCCAGGTCATCCTATTTCCACACTCCAACTCTCCCAGACTTGTTCCGCCTGAGGATTGTAAAATAAGCCTAAACAACACAACGGTGGAATGGGCCAAATCAGCTGTCTATCTTGGCGTTACCATAGACAGCAAGCTTATTTTCAGGGAACAGGTTGACAAAACTGTCACAAAGTGTAACGTTCTGTTGAAGCTACTGTACCCATTGATCAACAGAAGGTCTACATTATCCCTGAAAAACAAGCTTGCTGTCTACAAGTAAATCATACTTCCAGTCATCGAATACGGCATGCCAATCTGGAAGAGTTGCGCAAAAACACATCACCTGAAACTTCAGCGTATTCAAAATAAGTTCCTCAGGATGATCCTGAACACCCCTCCGAGGACAAGAACATCTGAGGTCCACCGTCTGGCCGAGATAAATATGCTCGACGATCGCTTTAGTGAGTCTATCAATAGGTACGCTGCCTGACATCGGATCACCAGATCATTCGGAATCTGGTTCCCCACCCCTAGGATCTTCAAATTGTAGTTTTAGTTATAGATTAGGTAGGTTATCAAATTGTAAAACTACCAATGCCCCAAGGGCTGAACTGAAAAAAATAATAATAACACAACACACACGTAACATAAAACACATAAAAGATTAAACAAAGCTGAAGAGTCCAATGGGATAAAACACTTAATTTGTAAAATTAGTATATAAGACAGAGAATCGATAAATAAAAAACAATTTTACTAATAGAAGGAAAGCTGAAACTATTCTAGTTACCGCTAGCTGCGGCGTTAGGTACCATATTTCATGAAAAGGTGAGAATTACAACAAAGGCAACGAAATTTCAATTAAACAAACTCTTCAATTGGGCAAATCGTTTTGGTCGCCCTGAAAAAAACGGGTTATATTAATTGTCGGGGGGAACCAACGCGATCAAATTTTCTTCTCGGTCTTTTCAAGTAGCAGGATAGCCTTGGAATTGGAAGGAAACCACCCTAAGAAATTGTCAGAACAGAGAAAATCAGGATTTACATATAGATAGACGCGGCTCGGCCATTTTATCCGGGCTCTTCAAGTTACGCCATGTTGAGACGGTGCGTTGTAATGCTATTTTCATTACTCGATTAGCTCATATGATATTAATAAAACAAACTCTTTAATTTGGCAAATTTTTTTGTTCGCCCTGAAAAGGGCGGGTTTCATCAATTGTCAATAAGATTGCAAAAACGATGAATGAGGATAATGAACGTTGATGAAACGTATTCCGGGAAAAGTCTGCAAATTTCTTCGAAAACAAGATGATTAATTTGTTGTTGTATTTTCCCTCTTAAGTTCATATAAATTCGATCATTTAAGTTTAAACAGAATACTATTTTGTTAATGTATATCCGAAATATGCGCAATAGTCCATGTTCCAATTCTAGCTGGGCCACACTTTAAGCATAAGGGAGCAAAACCCTTAACATTCGCTTCAATCGAATTTCCTTCCACGATTAGATTGGCTTTGCAGAACAGAATCATCCATTTTGAACCATCAGTGACCAACCGATTGAAGGCTGAAGGTTCACAGATGATCCAGCGTAGCAAAAATAAATCCCAATTCAAGCATCAAAGGCAGATTTGACATCTAAAATTAAAATCGATAGTGGAATCCAATTTACAAATTTTTAGTGCAGAGCAAAATAATAAAAGCCACCACAAAGTCGGAGCTCACATCTGCTCTTTTGAATTAACTTCAGTCAAATGAATCACGAAAACATGCTCCATCGCAAAATGACAACACTAATCGTGCAAAATGTTCCATTAAACATCATTGCACAAGCAATTGTCGAGAGCAGGGAGCTTTTCCAGCCAGTTCGTCAACATTGTTCGTGTACTTCAATACAAACCATCAGCAGACACAATAGCAGCGTGACACTGCTGGGTACCGACCGCCAGCTGCTTGCCGCGACCAGCTGAGCATTCCTGGGTACCGCCGGCTACTGCTGCCAATGCTGAGCACCGAGCGATGCTGGGTGCTGCATCGCCCACCGGGAGATCATATTATAATGAGGCATATTTGTTCGGAAATGTGTCTTTTATCATGGCATCGGGTACCATTGCATGAACAAAAGGGGGTACCAACTAAAGCAATTTGAATCAAATTCATTAAAAGGCGAGGGGAATCAGATTCGCCAAACACTATCCTGAAACAGAATCTACCTCTCGAGAACAAAGAATAATAAGAAGAAGACGATGGGAGACGTCTCTTGCTTAGATTTGAAAACTGTGCTAGGAAATTTGATTAATTTACTCTGCGAATCGAAATTATAAATTATAAGTCATCACCTTACATTTACGTTATTTTTAATAAGTTAATGTTAAAAATCAATTAACTTGATTACTAAAACTCATACGTAGAGTTATTTCCAATCGATTGGTGGAACGATATGAAAATCGTTTATACAATGACTTAGTTATTATCGCTCAAAATCTCCAAAACGACCCGTAACGCGGTCGATTTCAGAAATTTTAGAACGGCACCCCAGTATAGAAATGAAAGACGTAGTCCTATAGTCCTATACTGCCGTTATAAGCATAACTGTCCCATGTATATAGGGAATCCCATAGAACATGGGACAATTATGCGTATAACGGCAGTATAGTCGTATACGTCAAAAAATCAACTCTAAAGAAAACGAAAACTGGATTACAAATTTGGGTTTATGTTATGAATCCTTTCGTAAGTGACGTAAAATGAATGTATTGGGATTTCGGACCATTAGGAAGCAACATTGTGCTTGAAATTGCTTATATTTCTATCGTTTTTTTTAGTTTCTCAAGTACCGTGTGATGCCCGTTTACCGCTTGTTCACATACATAGAAAAAAAAAACATTTCCGACAAATTCCCTCGTGTGCAATGCCTTCTGGTGTCTTGTAATTCCTTAACGTAACGATATAAAATGTAATCTGTCGACATTATCAAAACTCCGTAACCAGTTAATGGATCGTAAATTCCAATACAATCAGTAAAACAATTCAAAACAAATTTTATCATTATTGTTCCTGGGTTTCGTTAACGGATTCAGATCGACGCGACCCTAAACCATTCTCGGTGTGTTTCTCTATGGTGCGAAACATGATATTTACTTACGCAATGCTTCAAGTAGGATACCAAGGACCGGCTCTATTCAAGGTCGAATATAATCTACCTAACTGTAAAATAAGCGGTAATCGGGCACCACATGGTATAACAATGTTGATATTTTTAGTACGAATCACGCATGATCGATGTACTTCTTCATCACCCATAGCCACTTGGAAAATATAGACAATCGATCATATTAAGATACACAACTTGGTATGTTGATATTAGTAGTAGTAGTAAGACCGTTTTATTTGGTCGGTTTTTGTATTTTTTTTTCTTTCTTTTGTTGACTCGCAATATTTTACTTCCTATCCTAAACTGATTTCGTGGAATAACCAATTCATAACTAGTGAACATGGGTACTGTTAATTTAAAGAGCTGTCGGTGTGAAATTCAACTAAAACTATGCACATTTTTTTTTCTATTTTTACACAGTATTGAATGTAGAATGCTTCGTATAGGTTTACTAGGCAATAAAACTTAGGAGCTATGTTGTGTAATTTGTTGTGAAACAGAGAAATCTATAGGCATTTTTGTAAGGCTTTATTATTTCACTCGACAATATTGCTTGGTCGGAAAAATAATTCACGATTTCGGATGATACTGGGTTGAATACACGGATAATTTTAATCAAGTATGTATGCGTGAGATACCGTAGTCTAGAAAAAAGTTTTTTTTTATTTGGCGAACAAGAACACAACCTTGTCTTAAAATCCGCCTTCATCCACATCACACCCAGCAACCGTTCAAGCAGTAACATTTGAATACCCTGCAAGTGCCACGCATTTTTAATCGATTAATCTGAAGCACTTATAGTACTCTTACAAACATTTTGCCGATCGAAACTCTGCTTTACCATTCCGCATCTCCATTAGATTTTTGGAAAACGTAATCTTTACCAGTAATATTCATGATTCCATCTTTCAAGTAGAACTTCCACTTATTCCTCGATCTTGTAATCTGGAAACCAAAACGAAAGTTAGTAAACGAACATTGTGTGTTATTTCTGTATGTTTACCTTATCATACTGGCAAACTACCACATTATCCGTATCGAACAAATCAGACGCATCCTCATCGGTCACATCGTCTTCGCTATTCAGGGGTTCTTCCTCTGCGCCGCCTTCTCCGTCCAGATCTTCATCGTCTTCCTTATCCAAGTCATCGTCATCGTCGTCTCCAATATTGTCGTCGCTTATATCACTCGCTTCCTCGTCCGACGTATCGACAGCTCCATCCAACTGATGTCGGAATTCGATCCTCACTAAAACGAAACGAAAGAGTTAGTCAAAGTTAGGTTATGTGACCATGCATATTAAGGTATGCCTAATTTGTAAAAAAAACTTGTAGTAACTGCTTACAAAGGAGCGTAGGAAATTTTGAACACAGGTGCAGTCACTGCACCCAATAGACCTGTGTATAAAACAAAGGTTTAAAAATTCGCTTAATTAGAGTTCATCCGCCAGTGACATCATCGAGTAGGCGTTTAAAACGGGATTACTATTATTCCGATCCACCAATCTAACCATCGCTGACTACCTACTAGATTTGGGAACTTAATGGTATCAGGACTGTTCAACAATTCAAAAGGTGGACTGTAAATTTCTCTCGGGAACCTCTAAAAAGGTTCGAGCACAGAAAACACACTTCTAATTCTCTTGAAGGTTCTTTTTATTATGTATCAAAAACGTCGCTCATCGAGCAGTATATAAAAAATAGAAATATTTCATACCATAGTTTATATGGGTTAAGGTTGTCCGAAAAATATTACCGAACATTCTCCCAACGTTGAAATCTAGGATTTCAAAGATTCTCCTAGGTCCTGATGTTGATCTTCATCCAGAGGAAGAATGCAAATCTCTGTCACCGCACGTTTGAATTCTCCTCTGGAAGTCTTGACTGTTACGACTCTTGTCACATTGTCCTGTCCGCTGTGCAGTGTAACAATTCGTCCCAGGAGCCACTGTGCTGGCGGAGCATTTTGGTCGATAAGCAGTACTAACGACCCAGGTTTGATCTTCGTAAGACGATACCATTTCTGGCGATTTTGCAGTTCTGGAAGATATTCGGTCGTCCATCTTCTCCAGAACTGCTGCTGCATACGCTGAACTAGCTGCCATTTTGACAACGTTGATTCCTTTAGGTTGAGATATGATGGTTCTGGAACGGCTTGCATCGCTCTGCCAATCAAAAAATGCGCTGGCGTGATTGCACTAAGGTCATTGGGGTCATCAGAAGCTTGTGTCAATGGCCTTGAATTTAAAACTGCTTCAATCTGGGTTAGTGTCGAGTAAAACTCCTCAAATGTTAAACGTCGAACACCAACGATCCTTTTCAAATGATATTTGATCGACTTCACCCCCGCTTCCCATATTCCACCAAAATGTGGACTACGAGGTGGAATAAATCTCCATTCGATACCCTTACTACTGCAGAATTCAATCAGTTGCTTTTGGTGTTGTTCGTTTTCGAAAAGTAGCCTCAGCTCTTCTAATTCACCATTCGCACCCACAAAATTCGTAGCGTTATCGGAGAAAATCGTACAGGTCAGTCCTCGTCGGCTCACAAAACGTCTCAACGCTGCCAAGAATGCCTCCGATGTAAGATCGGACACCAGTTCAATGTGAATGGCTCTCGTGCTCATGCACACGAAAAGACATACGTAGCCTTTAGTCGTCATCGGTCTTCTAGCTTGTGCACTTGATTTGATAAAAAATGGACCAGCGAAATCGATCCCAGCACGGAAACAAGTAGTACAGGATCGTATTACCTTTCGAATCGTCGACTTCGCGTTCAGGGGCCAAAAACGTTGTCTGACTACTGCCAGCAGTGCCCGTTGTCCCAAATGCAAATTTTCAATGTGTAAGTAACGAATCAGGTTTTCTGTCACAGGATGCTTTGCTGGCAGCAACATTTGGTGACGACTTTCAAACGGAATCATGGCGTGTTTGATGCGTCCACCAACTCGAAGAATTCCGTCCTCAGCGTCAATGAACGGATGGAGATTTCTCAACCGATGCTTCTCATCCATACCTCGTGTTAAGGCAGCGATCTCGGACGAAAAGGTTTCGGCTTGCACGAGCCGAATTATCACCTTCTGCGCACGTACGAGTTCCTTTGCTTGAAGTGGTCCATTGGTCATCACCTTCTGTTTCGAAGCAACGAAAAGTGCAAAGCGAATCACGTAGGCCATGTGCCGCTGCAGTTTACCAAAATCGCTAACGTCATCAAATATTTTCAACCGCAGATCGGTGGTGACGGCAAGTGCCACTGTTGTCTTCAGTTCTGGTACCAATTCATCCGGAAGGGTTTGGACGGTTTCTGTATTCATCGAGGATGGTCCTTTCCACCAAAGTTGTTTCTCGATCAACGTTCCTGGCTGCTCACCCCTAGAGATAATGTCCGCTGGATTGGAATGCGTCTCGACGTAGCTCCACTGGAAATCTTTCGTCAGTTTTTGTACTTCTTTCACACGGTTAGATACGAAGAGCTGCAACTCACCAGGTGATTTTCGAAGCCAGCTTAATACTATCTGCGAATCACTCCACATCATAACTGCAGCAAACTTCGTTTCAGTAGAAGAAATGAACTTATCAGTCAAACGGGATAGCAGGACCGCAGCTAGTAGCTCTGAACGTGGTGTCGTAATAGGTTTCGATCCGCTAGATGGTTTCGGAAGAATCCGTGACTTGCTGCATATAAGATTCATGGTGAATGAACCGTCCGATTGTAGCATCCGAGTATACAAGCAGGCTCCATATGCCTGCTTTGAGGAATCAGCAAAACCGTGAAGTTCGACGCTTACCGCCGTGGTCGAAAGGATCCATCGTGGCGTTTTCAAATCGTTTAACTTTAACAAATCATTACGGAACGATATCCAACGTTTCACAATTGCTTCCGGAAGTGGTGCATCCCAATCAGTCGTAATGGCTGCAATTTCACGAAGAAATAGCTTGGCAGTTGTTAACACCGGGCCAATTAATCCCAGTGGATCATAGATTCGTGCGACTTCACTCAAAACGTTCCGACGAGAAAGCGGTTGCATTGGATCCAATTCAAGTGGTGGCACGCAAAACGAAAACCAATCTTCTTTGGGACTCCATGCGACTCCTAACGTCTTCACAATCGACCCCGAATCAATATCGGCAACATTCAGACCATCTCCCTTTAATTTATCTGGGACATCTTCAAGTATTACATCTGAATTTGAGCACCATTTATGAGCATCAAAGCACCCACGCCGCAATAACTTCGTCAATTCACGCTGTAGCTGACACGCTGCCTCTAACGTTTGTGCTCCAGTTAGGGCGTCGTCCATATAGAAACATTTTTCGACTGCTGCTGCAGCAAGAGGATATTCATCAGCATGTTCGATGGCCAATTGTTGGAGTGCCATGGTGGCTAGAAACGGCGATGATGCTAGCCCATACGTCACTGTCTGCATTTCAAACACCTTCAACGGTTGATCAAAATTATCTCTCCACACGATTCGTAAGTACTTTCTATCTGCCTGTTGAACACCAATCTGCCGAAACATTTTCGGAATATCTACCGTAATGACGTAACGAAAGCAGCGAAAGTTTAATAATATCGCCACCAGGTCGTTCTGCACAACAGGTCCCGAAATGAGTGCATCATTTATGGATATCCCACTGGAAGACCTGGCCGATCCATCAAACACAACTCTTAATTTTGTGGTTGTGCTCGACGGTTTGATAACGCAATGGTGCGGTAGGTAGAAAGCATCGTTTTCATCGTCCATTGGATTAATTTCTAGCATATGACCCAAACGCTGATACTCGTGTATAAAATCCGCATATTGCTGTTTAAGTGGAGGATCTCTATCTAACTTTCGTTCCAGATGCAGGAACCGTCTGATCGCAGTCGTCTTCGATTCGCCTATTTCAGTTTTGCGCTCGTTAAAAGGAAGCTGGACGTAAAATCGGCCTGTATCATCACGTTGAAAGGTGCGACGGAAGTGTTCGAGACATTCTTCATCCGACGTCGTGGTGCTTCGTTGATAATCATAGATCCCTTCGATTTCCCAGAACTTGTTGAGTAAGTCACCCAGATTCTCGTTTTCAATTATTGTGCAGAAGGTTTGTTGATGTTGCTTCTTCGAGGTTGAAAAAGATCCACCGACAATCCAACCGAACTCCGTCTCCGTTAACGTTGGAAGATCCGGAGCCAACTTCATCTTATTTGATTTTAGCAAGTCCCAGAAAACGTCTGCTCCAATTAAAATGTCGATACGATTTGATTTAAAGAACGATGGGTCCGCGAGTTCGATTCCGGACGGGATTGGCCATTTCTGAACGTCTGGACACTGCACCGGTAGATCCCCGATAATTTTCGGCGCCACGAGACAATCGAGTATGATGCTGTAGTTGGTGACTCGGGACGTAACCTTCAGTTGGATTTTGAATCTGATTTTTGTGTTCTTCCCATCCAAACCACTAACGAGGCAATCAACAGGTTCTTTTCGCAGAGCTAGAAAATCAGCGAATTGTTCCGTTACGAAATGTGTCTGAGAAGCAGAATCGAGTAGTGCACGGCATGGGAACGGTAATCCATTGATGCCATAAGCCGTAACCACAGCAGTCGATAATAGAGAATGAATCTTCGTAGTACAATCACGGTTACACAACGTCGACGTTGATTCGACTCGACCTGTCTCGGGTTGATTAGCAACTTCTGGAACGGATTGCGCCTGTACTTCATTGGTACGGTTTTCGACCTTCGTATCAGCATCAGATGTCTTCGGTGTCATTTTTCTTTGTTCGACATGCAGGAAAGTATGATGACGTTTTCCACACTTTTTGCAGGAGCTCGACGAAGGGCACTCATTGGTGCGATGGCCTCTCTGGAGACAATTATAACAGGAACCACTTTTGTGTAACATGTCGTACTTTTCACTAACACTGATCTTCTTGAACTCATCGCATCGCCACAGTCCATGTTCATTTTTACACATTGAGCACTGTTCTCCAGTCGTCGTTATGAGCGTGTTGCTCTTTACTATCGGACGTGGCTTCACAATGTCCGCACTGTTTTTCATGTTCACACTAATTTTCTCCAAGATTTTACAACGCTCCTTCAGAAAGTTCATGGTCGCTCCGTACTCAGGTAGTTCACCAGCAGCTTGATTTGTTTCCCAATCCTTTCTTGTTCCGATGTCCATTTTCGATGCTATCAAATTGATCAGCATTGCTTCGCCCAATCCTTCGACAGGGAGCTGCAAGTTCTTCAATGCATCTACATTCTTGGAACAACTGTCCACCAATTTGCGCAATTCTACCGCACTTTCCTTAGTAATTTTAGGCATCTTATTCAAAGCTTCAATGTGTCGATCGATAATCAATCGCAAGTCTTCAAAGCGTTCAGTGAGCATCTCCCAAGCAGCATCATAATCATTGTTATTAATGATGTCTTGGTCGATGATGCCCGCTGCCTTTCCCGTGAGAGAATTCCGGAGATGGTATAATTTGATTGCCGGAGATTCATGCTTGTACCGTCCCATAATCGACTGGAACATACACTTAAATGACAACCAGTTTTCGTAAGAACCATCGAACTGCGGCAACGGAACTTTCAGCGGGGGCAGCTGAGATTGTACAGCGGTAGTAGAAAAAGCGGGTATCTGCGGAGCGAAGATGGCAGGGACAGCGGCTCTAGTTTCTTCTTTAATAATCGGTGCGATCAACGAATTCAGCTTTATGACGAGGTCGTTATAGGTCGTCTCGAAAACGACGATTTCTTCTTCTTGTTCATCGCGGGTTTCGTCAGAAAGAGGCATGTACGCACTATAGAAATTTGCAACTCATTAAATTCACGATAACAACACTCAACAGTATGCAAATGAAGTTGCAAGAAATGAATGTTATTGAGGTTAGGGTTCGGATTCTCTTCTGTGTCCAATAGTGCACGCTGCACCCGCGCAAGCCTCGATTTCACTGCCCCTTTCCGACGTTCTAGCACTTCATATTCTTCTTCCATTGTTTTAGAATCTTCTTTCTTCTTCTGTTCAGCCAGTTGTTGGCTAATCGACGTGTAATCGTTTCCATTTTTCAGCTGCTGCTTCGTTCCTTTCGGTGTCTTCGGCATCGTGTTTGATCGTTGCGATCCGAGCGAGAGCCACACAAGCACAAATATGGCTGCCTCGCTACATTCGGCTGAAGCTACAACCAAATGCTCAAATCACTTTTTTTCGACGCGAATTCGCGTTTATTCCTCACTTTTCCTGTTTATTTCTTTATCCGGCCATGTAGGACCAACAAAATGTTCAACAATTCAAAAGGTGGACTGTAAATTTCTCTCGGGAACCTCTAAAAAGGTTCGAGCACAGAAAACACACTTCTAATTCTCTTGAAGGTTCGTTTTATTATGTATCAAAAACGTCGCTCATCGAGCAGTATATAAAAAATAGAAATATTTCATACCATAGTTTATATGGGTTAAGGTTGTCCGAAAAATATTACCGAACAAGGACTGTAGCTTCATTTTGTGAAGAACAAGACTCCCACAATATGAAAGCAAGCAAAAACTTTGGCAAAACTCCTGTCTGCTGAACACATGTCTAATTTGCCATAAACGCAGACGAAAAATTGCTAGACTATACTAGGGACCGAATAACGGGACCTTCACATGGCCTCGCATTGTAGCTACACATTTACCGACTGAGCTAGAGAAGACTTCGAAGGCAACCTGAAGGTAACCAAACCGATTGTTATTGTTTTACTAGTTTCTAAGAATTCTAAAAGGGGACGTTAAACCCAGTTAGTCCTGACCAGCGTTCGGAAAAAAATCAAATCTTCGAAACTCATGCGTGACTCTGGGTGTACACGAGTTTTGCCATGTCGTTCATAGAAACGTAAAAACGTAAAGGAAGGTGGTCGTTCAAAAAATGGTTCGCCTTAGGATGTGGATCATTGTTATTTTGTCGGAATGCTCCCACAAAGTAGTTCAATAGTAGGCTCTGAATTATGTACCTACATAGAAACTAGAAATAAAATTTTCATGATAACTGTTTCAACTGTCAACAAAAGTAGGTCGTCTCTAACCCTCCCCATATTAAAAAAATATACATTGCTGTTTTGACGTAGACTACGGCTTTCGACAAGGGTGGAAATAAGCGACCGTCACGAAATATCGCTACAAATTAAACGCTTATAACTTAATAAATACTAGATAGATTTTCAAGATGTTTACATCGATCGGTTGGAAATTTTCCCGCATCAATTCAACCACCAAACATTCTCCGTGAACAATTTTAAACTATTGAAAATAACAAAAATAAAAGGTAATGTCTTATATTATTTCAAATCCGTCCTTGTCCGGACGACCAACTCAATTTTGAGAGAGTATGTTTGATTTGAATTTGTCTAACATTACTTCCCAAGTTTATACCAATCGGCAGCCAGCGGTGACAAAAGCAATTTTTGTTTTTTTTATGTTGCATACTTTGACCATTGCGTACAATTTACAAATGGCGACCGTCACGAAAAATTGAAAAACCGGACGCTAAGTTGTGGCCCAGTGAGAATTGGAACATAGACTATTGCGCATATTTCGGATATACATTAACAAAATAGTATTCTGTTTTAACTAGAATGTTCGACTTTATGTGAAAACAATATCATCTCGATTTCAAAAAAATTTGCGAACTTTTTCCGGAATTCCGCAATCTTATAACACTTGGTTCTCAATTCATTGATGCTTTTGAAAACACTGTGAATGGCAGTTCAGCTTCCTCTTCATAATAGCCCAAAATCTCACTATCGGTCTGAGCTGGTCGGTCTGAGTTCTTTCGGTATAAACTGAATCCCGTTGGTTTCATACCACTGTAGCGCAATTTTACTGTAATGAAAGCTTGCAAGAACTGGCCAAAACATGACAGGTTCATTGTGGGATCTGAAGAATGGCAATATTCGCGTTTAGAGACATTCCGTTCTGCACAGCTCTGAATTAAATGACTTATCAGTGATGAAAACCTTGGTCTTCCTACCGCAGCTACAGATGCCTTGCGAAATCATCTTGTATTTACGTGCATATTTATTTACAAACACAAACTTGAATTTGGGAGGAACATCTCCTCGATCCGTAGCCAAGTAAAATGTTTGTCCCGGTAGCTGTTTTAAATCGGCCTTTACATAGGTTTCATCATCCATGAGGAGACAGCCATTGAATTTTGTGAACACCTGATCTTTTCTGGCACAGGTTTTGGCCACATTGTTCTGCTTTTGATCACTATTTGGTTATGACTTTAAGCCTTCCCGGAGACGAATCCGTTGCATGGTACTGCGTGCGCGCACAATTAATTTTCTCCTTTCTTCTTCCATTTTGCACGTTTGAACTTTACCGCAAAAAAAAAAACTTCTGATGTTGTTATTGTTATGAGGAACACCTAAGATGTCATAGTTTACAAATCCGGCCACTAGGGTCGCTGTAAGGATCAAAAATGTTTGTTCCAATACTAAATGGGCCACACCTTAATAACTCGATCATTTCTTGATTGATTTATTGTTGAGATTTTCTCTCTTATCAACTGAGGTTGCCATTTTCGGCCGTGGCTCGCCGTTCCTTGGGACCTTCTGCGGTGCTTTGCTTAATATTGCGCACACGTCGGCTTTATTCCTGATCCGCGAGGGTAAGCCAGTTTGTAAGGCCGTGGGGGTGGAGGAGGGACATAAGCTACGTCGCGTTAACAATACAGTCGATTTTTCTATAGTTCCGTTTATTTCAGATTTCGTTTGCACGTCGCAAGCTATGCCGAAATTCATTGAACTTGTTTTTTTTCGTTATTCTTTTTACGCTTTCCGTTCTTAGATTAATTGCTCTATTTCGTGACAATTTTATATTCTTGTTCTGTATACCATGCACACTTGTGCCTAACTTCAACAGCATTCGTTCTGTCTGTTGGTTAAAATCGGTATCTAAATGTTTAATTATACTGTACGGCTCCGGTCAACCGGTCTAAAATCGTTTGGTTATCAAAATGAAAACCCTACCTATATTCAGCGTTCCGTTTACCAAAACGAACCCTGCTACTAACCCTACCCCATATATCCAACATCCCAGTGAGCTCTCGTGGAAGTGCAGAGGTGTTCTCGGCTTCCAACAAAGCGAGTACCACGTCAACACACTCCTACCATCTCCTTATTTGACCTGCATGGATGCGGCCGGCGCTGGTATTGCTTTTTTTAATTCGAGATCACCAGTGTTTACACATTGAGGTTGTAATTTAGTCCCAAACATCATCTGTTGGTTCTCTGTGTAACTACAGCCGATCTTTTAATAACAGAGTAGCAACCGGAAGCAGTCAATCATGCTCGTGCACATGCTTATCAACTGAGGTTGCCATTTTATTTACTCGAGTATTCAAAATCGGCGTTCGAAAATTTTAAAGAATGTTGCGTTCTGGCAAGTTAAGGGGGTTTCGATCAAAATTTGGTCGACTTAAACTTGATGCTTTTCCTTTCATCGTGCATAAAACAAATTTTAAGACCCCTCATTTTGAAGAGGTGTGCGTGAAGCATCATGCCTCTATTTTGATTTTGAGATTAGCACTCCTGTTATCAAAATGTCGTCGAAGGATGAAAAGCAACGCATCAAAATTTTGCACGTGCATGGTGAAAATCCAAACTACTCTCAAGCCAAGTTGGCGAAGTTGAATTGAATGTGGCAAAATCAACTGTTACCAACGAATTAAAAGTTGTTGGTGAACGTTTGTCGACAGCCAAGAGAGCTGGATCGGGGGGAATTCGAAAGAAAGAGGCCACAGCGACGACAAAAACAGTTGCCAGCTGAAGCTGGAAGTGGCGCCTTCAACCGTGGATAGAGCTCAAAAACGAGCTGGACTGTCAACTTACAAGAAAGTGGTGACTCCAAATCGCGACGATAAACAAAACACGTCGGCCAAAGAACGATCGCGAAAGTTGTACACGACGATGCTGACGAAGTTTGATTGCGTGGTACAGGACGATAAAACTTACGTCAAGGCAGACTTTAAACATTTTATACGACAACCGGACGGGAAAAGGTGGCAGATATTTTCAAGAGCATTAAACTGTTAAAGTTCGCGAAGAAATATCTGGTGTGCAAGCCATCTGTACCTGTGGCTTAAAGAGCAACGTTTACATTGCGACCGGAACCGTCAACCAGAAAATTTATCTGAGCGAGTGCCTACAAAAACGTCTACTGCTTTTCCTGAAGCGACACAATTTTTCCGTTATATTTTGGCCGGATTTGGCATCTTGCCATTACGGAAAAAAGGCCATAGAGTGGTATGCTGCCAAAAACGTTCAAGTGGTGCCCAAGGACAAGAACCCTTCCAACACGTCAGAGCTCCGCCCAAGCGAACAATATTGGGCCATCGTCAAGCGGGACCTTAAGAAGACTCAAGAATCTGATGTGAGCGAGAAACAGTTCAAGGTAAACTGGCGTTCTGCGCTGAATAAAGTGGACAAGAAGACTGTACAAAATCTTATGGCAGGTGTTAAACCGGCAATTCGCATTCGGTAAAAAGGAAGCTTAGCTGAATATTTCTCCCGTATTCTGTATTAACTGAACTTGAAAAAGGAAAAGAATTTGACTTATTAATAAAAACTTTGATCGACTCACACACATTACTGTTTGACCAAATTTTGTTCGGAACACCGTTTATCAAGAAATTTCCTACCCTCGAACATGATATTCATAATATTCCCCCCCCTATTCTCGAACATGATATTCATAATAAACATTCTCTGAATATTCCAATACGTTGCTAATGCTATGAACAGTTATTCTACTTCTAGGAGGAAATCAGTTTTAAGAAACTGTGAAGGTGAGAATAAGTGTACCTAATGCCTAATCGTTTTGATGCCAACCGTATGCGTTAATTTCGGAAACGCGTTGATATCGAACACATGGAAAATCCTCCAAAACGACCATGTACGGATACCGAGCGAGCTCGTGGTTATCGGTTGAAACTGAAAGCGGCCAGATGTAATGCGTAGCAAAGCACAAGTTGGGACGCTGGAGAAGGGCCTCCAACTCGAAGCCGTATCATCATTTAAACCAAACAACCGTCTTTAGGGCCACCAAATGCTTTCGAAACAGTGTCTGAGACTGTGCCTTACCGCAAGGGTAGGCTTCAAATGAAAATATGAAAATAACTGAAACAGTATGAACACTAATAGCTAACATGGCCTGCGTTAGTTTAAAGACGAAATGAACTTTTGGCATCTTAAACATGAGAGCGAAAATTTACACGAGAACTTCAAACATGATGTTTGATTGCCTTACTCACACATAAGTCTATGAATCAGGTTTGAGAAATAATTTCCGAACACTAGTTCCTATCGGAGACTGGCCTTAATGCCCCCCATGCGACTCTTTCCTCCCTAAGCGGTAATGCCACAATAACAAAACTAACCTCTCCTACGGCTTATCGCCTTCTTTGAACTACTTGTTGCTGCTGTTGCTGTCAATATAGTTGATGATGATGATGCCGAGACAGTTTGAGGTGCAGTCACCTTATTGTGCGCAATTTTATTCAATAAATGTTGATCTAAAACTTTGAAAAGAGCCAACTTGGAAATTTGGTTATCATCTCCAGCATCCGTATCCATCGACAAGTCGTAGGCACCGTCCATCTGTTTGTGAATTTGAATGGTATCTGTGAAAGGTGGAATACACGCTGTAGAACAAGCAGTAATTTCGGTAGACTATTGCAATGCAACATACTCATCGTGTTATTTTGCAGGTATGAATTGACATGCTGCTGAAGTACTGATGAGGCAATTTGTGGCGGTAGTGGCATGATTGAGGTGATGATAGGTCCGGTGAGCACTTGCTGTAGTTGGTTTTCTTGCAGGGCAGATGCTGGTACTTGAATCGTTAGCACTCTTGGTTGCGAATTCGGTACATTTGGTTGGGCTGGTAGAGTTATTTGAATCGCTACCATTTTGTTGGGATCAAGCGCTGCCACAACGGCTGCCGGTGGGGCTGGCTGAGGCGCGGGTTGCGGCACTGCAGCCGGTTGTGGAACAACGGTCTGTGTCTGCTGAGCTAGAGGTGGCGGTTGTACTTGTTGCTGATGGTGCATTTGTTGGTTGGGCTGAGTTTCAGCTGCTAGTTCTGGTTTGATCTGGGCAGATGCTGCCGTAGGTGCAGAACTGTATGTGCTTGCTTTTGTCGTTCCGTTCTGATTTTCCTGGTTAGCTGCGGCTGCAGCTGCAGCAGCCGCTGCCTTTGCTTTCTTGGTTCCGTTTGCCTAGAAGAGAGCGCATATGTTAGGGGTTTCATCGAAACTTTCTCACAGTAGGTATCATTTTGTCAAGCAGTTTGTGTCGTTGTGCCAGAGATTTTAGGAAATTGTTACACAAAATATAGGATTATTTCGAATTATTATTTAGCCCTCTCACATGAAAACTCCTTGACAAAACGACACATTCCAACCACGCACTGGGTTGAAATTCATGCAACAAACCTACAATATAATGTATATGCATACCTTTGAATTCGACATCTAGTTGATCGACGATGTGCGCACACACCCAGCATCAACGATAGTGGTTCATGAAATTGGACAACATTTATTCTTTTATTACTAGGTACATGGTTTTGAAAATATATTGTATAATGATTTAACTGCCAGACCTTTTTGTGCAGCAATTAAAATGAAAATGTTAAAATGGACCGATCAGTCTTACCTTCGCACTGTTTGCTAGAATTGACGGCGGATGCTGGTCTGAAGGTTCTGGCGCACTTTCGACTGCCTTGCTAGCCATCAGCTTCGCTGTCCATACTTGTTTCATCTCCTGCAACACCTGCTCGTCGACTCCCTCGTCCAGGAAGGCATCTCGCACGCCAGCGATCACATCGTCAATAACGGTGTTGTATAGTTTTAACTGAAAAAATTAATAAAAACAACTCCAATCAGCAAAACTGATACCATACCACATGTCCAGGTAATATTCAGTAACGATGTAAATTATTGAGCCTACCCTTTACCGATCGCAAATGGCAATTTAGGTTATGAATTTTTGAACGCTTATTGATTACCATTCAGTCGTTACGCTAGGTGGTAGGTACCTGTGTTTTTCAATTTTGTCGCATGGATAGCAATAGTTATGAAATTTAAAATAGTGGATCGACAGATGTTAATTTAAATAATGAAATGAAAATGGGTTGCTCAAAAAAGACTTTACGGCATGTTCCAAACAGTTAAAAATATATGATTGATAAGAAATCAGTAATAATCAACTACCGTTCTTCGCATAATACAGCATAACAAAGTTGGAAGGAGTATTTGTTCATTTGTTTATTTGTTTATTTGAAGTAGACATCAACAGACCAAGTTTAGGTCCTAATGATGTTAAAAACAAAAAAAAAACAAAATTACAATAAGAAATGATTACATAACCTCTTAACTGGAGTCAAAACAAAAAAATAAATAAGTAAAAATAAAATAATTAAAGGTATACACTATCTTAACTACGTGCGTCAATTGTTCTAAAAACGTCAGATGGAAATCGAAAATGGACGCCACCCTATTAAAGGTGCTCTGCAACCCGTGAATAGCGCTATTCAACCCATAGTTGGTGCGGCGAAAAGGAAGCTTGAGCATGGAGTTGTGACGCGTTGGCCTTGGTTGGACGTTGATGCTAATTTGTTGAAGGATCCTTCCGCAGTCGATTCTTCCTTGTAGCACATCTGCAGCAGTTAATCTCTAAGGACCCGCAGAGGCTCCATGTCGACCAACTGACACCGACTTTCGTAGCTAGGAAGACGAAAAGGGTCGCTCCAAGGAAGTCTACGAAGTGCGAACCGAAGAAAACGGCGTTGAATAGCTTCGATTCGCTCGGTGCCATTATCATAGCATGGACTCCAGACCGCTGAACAGTACTCCAGCGTCGAACGAACGAGGGAATAATAGAGCGATTTAAGGCAGTGAATATCGCTGAAATTCTTCGCGACCTTGAATATAAAACCGAGTGTCCTTGAAGCTTTGTCAACAACATACGATAAATGTTGCGTGTACGTCTGTTTCGAATCCAGCTGAACACCTAGGTCTTTAACGCATTGCGTTCGTTCGATGGTTGTACCGAGAAGATGGTAGTTGAACAAAATTGGTTGTTTCTGACGTGAGAAGGTTATCACTGAGCACTTGGCCGGGTTGACCACCAACCGATTTAGAGTACACCAATGAGCAAAAGCATCAACCTGCGTTTGGAGGAAATGGCAATTGGCGGTTGAACAGATTCGCATATAGATTTTCAGGTCATCAGCAAACGACAGGCAGGGCCCTCCGATAACATAGTGTACGTCGTTGAAGTATAAAAGAAATATCAACGGTCCCAGATGGGTACCCTGCGGTATCCCGGACGTGGCGCAGAAACTCCTTGAAAGAAGGTCACCCAAGGCAACTGTCAATTGACGCCCTGTGAGATACGATCGAAACCATCTTAAAAGATTACCACCAACTCCTAGTCTGTCAAGTTTAGCGATCGAGATATCATGATTCAACTTGTCGAAAGCTGCCGTTTAATCTGTGTAGAACACGTCCGTTTGGCATCGAGCGATCATACCATCAGTGATGTACGATGTAAGGCACAATAGGTTTGTAGTTGTGGAACGCCCCGGTGAAAATCCGTGCTGCTCGTCACTTAACAACTGCTTGCAATGTGTAAAAAGTGAGTTCTTAACGACCAGTTCAAAAAGCTTCGATACAGCGCTTAACGATGTGATTCCTCGGTAGTTGTTCACGTCCCGCTTGCTTCCTTTTTGTATACCGGAAAAATGTCCGCCATTTTCCAGCAATAAGGAAATGTACCGCTAGAGAGGGACATCTGGAATATCTGATGAAGTGGATACAGAAGACAAGCCATGTTCTGTTTCAGAAAAATCAGAAAAAAAGCCCATCGGGTCCGGGCTTAAGCGATGTTTTAAGTTGTAATGATGCGTTCGAGATTGATTCTGAATCCAAATCAACTAGGCTGAGTGTATGATTTGCCAAGGGAACATTGCCGGCGGCAGCGTGAACAGAATGACTGGTTAATCTCTCGTCTTCATAAACACTAGCAAATTTTACCGAGAACAGATCGCAAATTTCCTGTTGAGTGCCAGCAGTTTCGCCATTATAGAACATGGATGAAGGTAAGCCTACTTCCTTGCGTTGTTGATTAACATAGCACCAAAAAGATTTCGGATGAGATTTGAGACGCCGTTGAACCCCACTCAGATAACGTTGAAAATGCGCACGACTGGTCCGTTTATACTCGTAGTTGAGTCTGCTATAGTGGCGTTTAAGCGACATGGTGCGGTGTTTCGTGAATCTTTTAAGAGCAGCCCTTTTAATCCGTTTTAGCGAGCGAAGAGCGTTCGTCATCCAAGGGACCCGAGAGTCAGTCTGAACAATCTTTTTTGGGACGTGTCTGTCAATGACATAAGCCAAGACATGGGAAAAAGTTTGAGCAGCGATGTTAACGTCGGTCGAATCAAGAATGCTCTGCCAATCCAAACTAGATAAAACATCACCAATACTGCGATAGTCGGCTCTACGGAAGTCATATGACACAGTAGCAGGAGTGTCGACGAAGTCTCGAGCTACAACGTCCTCGACAGCAACTATTAGAGAAGGATGCCCGCTAGGTTGAAGTCTCCCAAAAAAATCATTTCATCATGGAGGTTAATATAGTTCTACGATGGTTTAGATAGCCCAATTCCTAAAAGCGCAATAGCTCCAAGCCGGATGGGGTGTGTTCCGGTTTAGACCGAGGAATTCCTACAATATATAAATTATTGCATATCCCAAGTAACAATTTCAGTTCTATTCCAGCCGTATAGCACTCCTCCCGGCTTTGTTGATGAAACTACATTCAAAACTGTTTTGTCCACCAACACATCCTCTATGCATCTTTAAAGCCGAAATGTGTACAAAGTGGCTCACTCTATAGACGGTTGTGAAAACAAATTAATAAAACCTTTCTAAGATCATAGAGATTTTGAACATGTTCTAGTGAAAGATGTTATGACCACTTGAGAAGCATCATAAAATCTATCGGCCGCCGTCAAAACCAACGTAGGGCCAAATGTCCACAGCTGTCAAACTTCACGGGGATATCGAGGTTGGTTTTTGTTGTTCTGCTTTGTTTGACGCTAACATCGACTCCAACCACTACCTTGTGATGATGAAACTGCGCCCAAAACTTTCCGTCATCAACAATGTACGGCATCGGCGACCGCCACGGTACAACCTAGATCGACTGAAGCAACCGGATGTCGCCTCAGCATACACGCAGGATCTCGTGGCAGCGTTGCCAGACGAGAGCGAGCTCGATGTGGCCCCTCTAGAGGACTGCTGGAGTACAGTAAAAACAGCCATCAACGACGCAGCCGAGAGTACCATCGGGCACGTGGAACGGAGTCGACGGAACGAATGGTTCGACGAGTAGTGCAGAGCGATTCTGGAGGAGAAGAATGCAGCGCGGATTACCACGGCAGAACGCAGCAGCAAGGAACCCGGCAGAACGTGGAACGTTATAAGCAGAAGTGGAAACTTTCAGGAGTCTTTCAGGAGAAAAAACGCCACCTGGAAGAAGCGGAGTGCGAGGAAATGAAACTGCTGTGCCGTTCCCAAGAAACACGGAAGTTCTACCAGAAGCTCAACGCACCCCGCAATGGCTTCGTACTGCGACCCGAAATCTGCAAGGATAAAGATGGGAGCCTCCTGACGGACGGACGTGAGGTGATCGAAAGGTGGAAGCAGCACTTCGATGAACACCTGAATGGCGTGGAGAATGTAGGCATGGGAGACCAAGGCAAAGGAATAAACGACTACGTCAGTGCAGCAGAGGAAGGAAATGATCCAACTCCCACTCTGAGGGAAGTTAAGGATGCCATCCACCAGCTCAAAACTAGCGAAGCAGCTGGTAAAGATAGTATCGCAGCTGAAATCATTAAGATGGGCCCAGATAAGTTGGCCACCTGCTTGCAACTGATGATATCCAGGAACTGGGAAACCGAACAGCTACCGGAGGAGTGGAAGGAAGGGGTTATCTGCCTCATACATAAAAAAGGCGAGCATTTGGAATGTGAAAACTTCAGAGCGATGTACAAGTGCATGCTGGTAAGCGGAACCGAACACGACCGGATCCGCCTAGGAAGTAATGCCACGATAGACGGGGATACCTTCGAGGTGGTGGAGGAATTTGTCTGCCTGGGATCCTTACTGACGGCTGACAACAACACGACTCGTGAAATTCGAAGGCGCATCATCAGTGGAAGTCGTGCCTACTACGGGCTCCAGAAGAAACTGCGGTCTAAAGAGATTCATCAGAAGCTCAAACTCTCTAGGATTCAACGTCCACGTGCCAAATTCGGTTCCATTTGCTTGATTAACTCTCGAGTTGTGCAGAATTTTGTGTTTCTTTTATATGGGAGCGATGAAGGAGTCGCGAACCATCATAAGAACTTTCTCCGACTCCAAAAACTCCTGCATATAAATTTTTATAACAGTAGGGATAATTCCAATAATTGGTTCATATGAGTGTTTCATTTGTATGAGAGCCCCCACCAATTAATTTGTATGAGAGCAAGAAATGCAAGAAACATTGTTTACCTTGAAAAACCTCAACATGCCGTATTTGGTTCCATTTGTTTGATTAGTTCTCGAGTTATGACAAAACATGCTGTTTCATTTGTATGAGAATCATCCCTTTCTGATAGGAAAGGGGTTTCAGACTACCATAAAAACATTTCTTGTCTCCAAAAACCCCCATATGTCAAATTTGATTCCATTTCTTGCTTAGTTCTCGAATTGTGCTGAAATTTGTGTTTCATTTGTATGGGAGCCCACCCCCTTTCAGACGGGGGAGCAGTCTCGAGCCATCATATGAACCTTTTCCGGTCTCAAAAATCCCTGCATACAAATTTTCATAACAATAGGCAGAATTCTCATGTTTGGTTTAAATTAGTGTTTCCCCCCTCCACTACCCGAAAGGAGAGGAGTCTCAAAGCACCATATAAATATTTTTCGCCTGCATAAAACCTCGCATGCCAAATTTAGTTTCATTTGCTTGATCAGTTCTTGAGTTATGCACAAACTTCTGTCTCATTTGTATGAGCGCCTCCCTTTATGGAGAGGGAGGGGTCTCAAATCACCATAGAAACATTTCTTGCCTCCAAAAACTCTCACACGCTAAATTGGTTTCCTTTGCTTGATTAGTTCTTGAAATATGCAGATATTTGTGCTTCATTTGTATGGGAGCCCCCCCCCCCTTCCAGAGATTGGAGGGATCTCAAACTATCATAAGAACCTTCTCCGGCCCCAACAACTTCTGCATACAAAATTTCACGCCGATCGGCTCAGTAGTTTCCGATTCTATAAGGTTCAGACAGACGGACAGACAGACAGACATGTTGACACTAAGGTTTTTTTGCACGGTTTTTTTTTACACGGGTTGTTTTCGGCGATAACTCCAGAACGGAACAATTTATCGACCTAATTCAAATTACATTTTACGTTTTGGCCCAAAAGTAATCATATGGCAGTTTTTCAAAAAAATCACAATTTTTGGTGTGAATACTCAAAATTTTAAAAACTGTATTTTGACCATTGCATGGAAAGGTAACGCATACAAATTAAATCGAAGCAATATAACATGTAAAAGCATGTGAATTTATCAACTCTATTTGGTCTTCTTTTACACGGTTCCATACTAAAAGTGGAACGTATCCCCCGTGCAAAAAAAAGCCTTAGTGTATATAAATAGATTTAAAAGTTTCAAATCTTGCTGCCGCTTCGGAGCTTGCCGGATTTCTGCGCAGCGAGGACGTCTTCATGGAGTCATTTCAGGATTTTTCAAGGAAGTCAAAATTCTACCTCCACGATGGTTTGTTCACTTTGTCATTAGGGAAAATCTTTTTCGCTATCACCAATATCAATACGCATGAAAAATGCTGAAACATATTCGGACACAAAAAGTTTATAACAGACTTTGTTAAATCACTGTTCTGTTGGTTAATGCATACACTCAGCGAAATTAACTCTCGATATTCATAAGATTGCATTATGATTATTTGCTATAAGAATTCGGTGTGAATTTCATAAATTTATCTTATGAAATTTAATGATGTTGAAAAAATAAAAATATGGAGCAACCTGGATTCGAACCTTGAACGTTGGGGTTATGGGTCCAGTGACTTACCCACTAGTATATATCAACACTTAAAATAGGAGTGCTTAAAGGCGAACAAGAACAACGTCGTGTGAAACAAAATCCGTTCATCAGTCAACCTTATGAAATTCAAAAGCATCATTCATAAGTTGAACCTTATGAAATTCTTAAGATTATTTGGCTGAGTGTAAGAGCTTACGCTGAAAGGATTTCAAATGCGATGGGCAGTAGCCTGGGTCAAAATTCAAATTCCAGATCCCTGTTGATTTTTGGAAGCCTCCTGGGTCCTATAATAACTGTGCTAAATTTCAGCTCGATCGGTGAAACTATATTTTTGCGTTCGAGGTTTTAATTTTACATGGGATTTTATATGGGAAAACTTAATTTTATGTAGAATAATCTGGCGAGGTGACCCGTTGCCATCTAAAAATAAGTGCACCAAATTTTCCTCTTGGGAATTTTTCAAGGAAACTTTTTTTCGAAGACCGCAAAGCGATCCGATGATTGTGGAAAAAGTTATTGAGCTAAAACTGATTACAATCCAAACAAATGGCTCATTGAACTGTTTTTCCTAACAACACTGCCACCTGCAGTATGGCCTGTAGCCTGCTGCTGTTGGCGTGAAGCAACCACGTTGTTGTGGGGCGTTCACTCAGCATGGAGGAAAGCCGTTACCATATGTCCTTCTGACTTCAGCTAGATTGAGGAGGTGCGCGTCGAGCGTCTGTCCACCAAGGAGGTGCGGCTCAAACAGTGGCTGAGTAAGAAACGCAACCATTTTAGCCACTTCTTCGATGCACTCTGGGATGGCAATAAACATCACTTGAAGCACATCCCTTTTTGTTGGCATGAACGAGTTCAAAACTAGGCCAACAAAAGGAATCGCACGGTTCTATTTTCTTCAAGTAACAGATTATAATTCGAACTTGCAACGGAAGCTATTTATAACTTTGTTCAAACGGAGTCAACTGTCAAACTGTTCTATGTGCATGGTATCGGCTTCCATGCCGAGTGAACGCCCCACAACAACGTGGTTGCTTCGCGCCAACAGCAGCAGGCTACAGGCCACGCTGCAGGTGACAGTGTTGTTAGGAAAAACAGTTCAATGAGCCGTTCGTTTGGATTGTAATCAGTTTTAGCTCAATAACTTTTTCCACAATCGTCGGATCGCTTTGCGGTCTTAGAAAAAAAAGTTTCCTTGAAAAATTTCCAAGAAGAAAATTAGGTGCACTTATTTTTAGATGGCAACGGGTCACCTCGCCAGATTATTCTACATAAAAGTAAGTTTTCCCATATAAAATCCTATGTAAAATTAAAACCTCGAACGCAAAAATATAGTTTTACCGATCGAGCTGAAATTTAGCACAGTTATTATAGGACCCAAAAGGCTCCCAAAAATCAATAGGGAGCGAATTTTTTTTTCTTCCATATGTTCGTGTCCCATGCTAATGGGCAGCTTTGCAATCGGATGTGAAACAAATATCTATTTGTATATCTATCTATACAATATTGTTGATAGTTTCAACCAATATCGTTGGTTTCATTAAGCATTTTGTTGTTTATTCAAAACAACTAGTCGATTTGATTCAAACCGAAAATTGATTCAAACAAACTGCTAGTTTTGTTTGAATTTACCTAAGATTGAACAGTTGTCAAAATGGAACAACTTTTGTTGCGTTCAGATATTAAACTAAACCAACAACATCATTACTTTTGAGTTTATTTCAAGCATTGTACTTTGTTAGAGGAAACCGGGAAATTTCAATATGAAATGACATGAAATAACCTAAAACATGATTGTATTTACTAAAGTTTTTTCACCGTGTTGGATGGACTACTTTCGTTGAACTATTGCAGTAAAAATTGCTTCTGGAGACAACAAAAGATTCTGAACGTGGTATATTTTGATACATGCAAGAAATAAAAAAGAAGATAAAAATGACACAAAGCACAGGCCGCAAGCAGGTGGAATTCATACGGCAATCAGCCTAGTCAACCTAGGAAAACATTCCATGCAATGCTTTCTCTTATCAGCAGCGGTATATTCTGTAAAGGTTTTTTTTTGTTTTCAACATGGTGAAGCTCATTACCGTTGACAACGATAAAGCCATACACGGTATCTAAATAGCACCCATTAATGGGTACAATTTCATCCAGTTAACACTCAAGTAGTTTAAGTCATTAAACTGAATTAATGAGTAATGTTTACCCACTATTGGGGATGTTCCATTAATTATGTAATTCAATAAGGGAGTGGGAAGGGGGAGGTTGGAAAAACGCGACAAAACCTATACAAAAATATTTGAAGGTCAATAAAAAACGTGACAAGGGGGGGGGGGTGTCAAAGAACGTCACTTTTTTGCGTATCATAATTAATGAATGTTCCTTTAGGTAATAATAACACATACATTAGTTAATACCAATCACTGGATACTTTCCAGTTACAGTATACAGTAAAGAAACACTCTGCCCCTTGATCAACAGTTTTGGGAGTGTTCCACTGAATGAATGATACGTTTTCAACGATACGATTCAAATCTTTAAAAAGGCAAATATCTTGCCTGTTTACCCCATCTTTTTTTAAAACAGAATAAGCGCTGGAGCCCATTCTATGTTTTCGGTCCATATTTCCTCCATTAGACCATAGTGATTACCATACATAATGATTCAATGTTTTAGCCCGGAATTTGAAACCGGTTGCAAAGTTGGTAACAAAGAATGAGTATTACCAATCTGTTGCTTTGTATAAAATCTACGCATGGAAAGTGAAATCAATGCATATGCAGTGGAAACAATCTGTTTCTGAAATAAAGAAACTGTTCGATAAGGGGAAATATCATAAGCTTAACAAAACTTCGAACCCAATATCGTTTTAAGGGTAGTAAACTACGAATGTAATGAGGAAACTATACAAACATGATAGGTAATATCACATCGATATAATTTTTTTGGTCTATTTGGAGTACATTCGCTTTACAAAAAACATTCAAAATTTCATCGTATTCGACATGACTGATGTGCCTCTAACTTAATGCGATATTTGATTTTAGTTTTTGTAGTGTATCTGATTATTTTAGAGACAAGCGACATAGTTGTTCTCTTTTGGTAGTGGATATAGCTTCAATTTGTTCATTTGGTTCAGCAAAAGTGTTTAACAACGAACAGTTAGACCCATGATGAGACATTTACAGGCAAATCCGCGGTGAATGAAGGGCAAACACACACACCTACAATAACATCTACATTTAAGGCTCAACAAACCGCCTTCAAAACCCGTATCGCAAATAAGTAAATAAGTAAGAAAAGTGGACCGCAACAATCGACAAAGGCCGAAATAACGGAATAGCATTGGAAACTACATAGAACTGAAAGTCGCTTTGCCTCGCAGGTTGCGATAGGATAATTTAGGACGAAATTCAACCACGCACCTTCGATGTTGTAGCACTGCAGAAACTTTTGTGGAGCGTTTACACGTGATTGGGTGGTTTCCGATCAATGAAAGAATTTGTAAACTGAGGATCAAGTACCGTTTGAACAACTGTAGCATTATCAAATCTTGCCTTTGGCTGTATGCATTCAACGTATAATATGATCCTGGAGGTTCTGGCAGGAGTAAAACCCTTACAGAACAGCGTCTGGGAGCTCTCATCTAAAATTCTGATCAAGTGTGGAATCAGTAACAACCTTGTGATTGAAAACTTCGAAGAAATGCTCGAATTGAGTACCCAGTATAGATTCTTACGAATCTATATAAACTATATCTTCTTCTTCTTTAGGCATTTCAAGCTTATTGCTTTCACAATTAGCTTATTGCTTGCTCTCAACTTAGTGTTCTAGATGCACTTCCTCAGTTATTAATTGAGAGCTTTCGATGCCATGTACCATTTTTGCATTACAGGCATACCTCGATATAACGTAACTCGATATAACGTAACTTTTACCTCGATATAACGTAACTTTTTTTTCCCCTATTTTTTGTAGTTTATTGTTAGCGTGATTTATCTAACTGTATATTTTTGTTTTTTAATTATTTATAAATCTGTCCAGGCTCAATCGAATCAACTTCACAGAGCCAAGTTTTCATATGTATATACATTAGGTATCTTAGAAATAAAGTTGTCCATTCTTAGAACTAAAGATGTTCATTCTTTTGATCCGGTCCATTTGAAATAAACAGCCCTAATACACTTCGAGTGTCCTTCAACCTATTGCCAAACTATAAAATAAACCGCTAGCTATTTTGATATTTCATGTCCATCGGTTGCCACATCTGAAGTGCAATTGAAATAAGATTGTACTAGGATGGGAAGTACGATTGAAGTGAGAAAAGGGACTTGGCTACTTCAATACTACTTCAATTGTACTAGGTTCCGGTATCTGGGAAGGTTTGGTAAAATGGCTAGTATATGCCGTCAAACTGTTTTCTGTTTTCTGTGGATTGTTTGTTTATGAGCATGTAGTAGAAAGCTAGCTGTTAAAACTTCTTTGTTAATGCACAACTTATAATTCGAGAAGTTCGACTAAGTCGGAGGTTTGATCTTGTACATGGTGTTTCTATGAGTAAAAATATGAAGAAGTACATACTTCGGTCTGCATCTATCATCTATGCCATGAAATATGCAGAGGACAACATTCTCAAAAAAAATAGCCAACAAGGAGGAATGTGTAAAAAACTTAAATGATATTCCGTGAGGTCAATTGAACATGTTTTGTTTTTAATTTATAGCAAAACGAAAGCGTTTCGAGAATGGTCGATACCCACGAAGCTCTCTACATCTGTTTTTTTTTTGTAAAAATGACAGCACCAACGACTGATAAGCCAGAAATGCTACAAGTTCAAGCTAAAGAATCTCTTACCATATGATTGAAACACTGAAGTCTTGGTTATGTGGAAAAAAACACAAAACACAACGGCATTCGTTTACTGAAAATCAGTGGCGAAAAATTGTCCAGCAATATTTCTGTTTCCGAATCGGGAGGAAGATTTGTCTCCTTGTCAGAACTTCAATGTTGACGAAAGTGGGTTCTTTTTCAAGAGATCCCCTATATGAACATATGTTAAGAGCCGTCAAATCAACAAAGATCGGATCACGTTCATGCCTTGCAGCAACATGGATGGGTCTCTCAAATTACCGTTAATGTTGATTGGAAAGTCTCACAGCTCTCGAGTACTTCAAAATCTCAAGGAGTTGCCCTTATACTATAGGGCATCCATGAGCGCTTGGATGGAAAAGAAGCTCTTTAAAGAGTGTTTTTTTTTCGGAATTCGTCCCGAAAGTGACCGCCTTCCTCAAGTCAAAAGGAAATCCCCTAAGAGCCACCCTTATTTTGGATAATTGTACAGCTCATTACAATGCAGTTAAGCTAAAAACGATGGATCAATTTTAACCATCCTTCTCCCTGTTAACACCACCGCCAAACTTCATTAAGATGATTAAGGCGCGCTACAGGAATCTGATGATGCAGAAAATTCGTTGAGGAGAGTTTGACGAGTGCGTGAAAAAGATCAACATATAGAATGTCATCTTTTGGGTTGCTCAAGCGTGGGAGGTAGTTCCAGCTGACTCGACTCGCAAATCTTGGAACATGCTTTACAATGCCCGTGAAATCGAGGATGAGGATGATGTACCGCTGTCGGTCGTAAGAGACACGCTAAGAAGCATTGGGGAGAAGTCTTGACTTTGGCGTGAGCGGTATGGATGTAAATCACTAACGGGTGGCAACTAAAATTTTGGAATTTCTTTCTCAAGCTGTCAAAAAAGACAAACATAGTTGAAGAAAATCTGATGTATTCAAATAAAAGATACATTGTCCATTGTTGAAAAAAAATTAGTGAACATTTGAAAACGGTCCGTGATCGGATGTTCGGCAAAGCTTCCGTTTGATGTCGGAACAGGAGCGTTGTACGGCCTCCATGTCAACTTTGCGAATGCATCTCTTGATTCTACCAATCAACTGTTTGCAATTCGTGGCTCTCCAGTTATTTTTGTAAACCAAGGAACTCAAAACCCCGAAGAAATCTTCGATTGGGCGACACTGAGGCAGATTTGTCGGGTTGTGGTTTTTGGGACAAATGGGATCGAATGGGTATTCAGGAACGATTGTGTTTTTATGGCGTAATGCGATGACGCTTTATCCGGCCAAAACACGTATTGTCCATCAGGATGATGTTTTTGTAGAAACGGGATCAAAATTTTCTTCAAACATTCGTCCTGGTACACATCTTGATTGATTGCCAAACCAGAGGGCTTGAACCATGGCTTAGAAATGCCTTTCTCGGAAATGGCAATGTACAGCATCACTTTCTGTTCAAACTTACTTTTAAACTTATATTTTATGTTCGGAGGTGTAGTAGAACTATCAGTTGAATAGTATCGATCGTTTCCGGGAATCTGCGTCTTCGAAAGAGGGAAGTAGCTTTCGTCGTCCAAAACAAAACTTTTTCCGGAATAATTTTTAATCAACCAACGGCATTGAGATTTCAGCGTTAAAATCTGTGCATCAGTATATTCCGGGGCTCGTGTCTTCTTTCGGCACTTTATTCCGACTCTTTTCAATGTTTTGCAGATGTACTGGTGAGAACAGTTGAACTTTTTTGCGGCATCCCGTTGGCTCAGTGAATCCTTGTTGTTGAAGGCACGAGAAAGAGAACGAAGTCCTTTTGCGTCCATAATTTTGGCTGGTCTTCCACTACCTTGCTTGCGAGCAGTTGTTGGGGATCTTAGGATATGGTAAACAGTCGAAGTCGCAACATTTTCGCTTTTAAAATGTTGTACCGTATACGTTTTGCCGAGATTTCTGTGCAGTTCGTAGAACTGTACAACGCGCTCGCGAAATACTTCTTGTTTCTACGGCATTTTGAGCAAAACTGAGCAAGCATAAACAAAACAGAAAATACTAGCAGAAAGAGGAGAGAAAGAGCTAACGCATACACACTCTTATTTCTCTCTCGTTTGTTGTTGAGCATAGAGGCCTCGAAAAAATTCCAAAATTTTAATTGCCACCCGTTACGCCGGGGTCAGCCCCAAACTTTCAAGTTCAGTTTGCGGAAGGAGCTAAATATCTTGGTGTTACTTCGAATAAAAACAAACAACTGAAATTTCCATCTAGACAAGGTTATCACTAAGGCAGCAAATATCCTATGGGTATATAGTAAAGCAGTGGGTAAAACATGGGAACTACGACCAAAAACTGTCCATTGAATTTATTTTGCAATAGTTCTCCCGAAAACTACGTATGCTTCGCTTATATTGTGGCCTAAACTTAATGAGGTAACCACTCAAGTGAAGCTTAGTAAACTACAGAGGCTTCCCTATAGAAATTTTGTATCAAAAAGAGTGTTGTAGAACACTTTTGAAGTTTTTGTTTAATCAACCACATCACTACTTCAATCGTACTTCAATTGTAGTAGGCTCCGCTATCTGGGAAGGTTTGGTGAAAAGTTGCTTGTGATGTTGCGTGCCATGCTTCAACGTGGTTTGTATATGCCGTCAAAAATCTGTTTTCTGTGAATTCTTTGTTTTTATGTATGTAGTAGGAAGCTAGCTATTAAAACTTCCTTATTATTGCACAACTCATAATTCAAGAAGGTCGACTAAGTCGAAGGATTTCTGAAAAACGGATCGTGTGTCACCTAAGCAAGACAAAAAATGACAAAATAATGAAGAAGTACAAAGTTTGGTCTGCATCTACCGTCTATGCCATGCAAAGGACAACTTTCTTAAACAAAAATTGATCAACTAGGAGAAATGTGTAAGAAACTAAAATGAACCTGAAACCTGAAAACAACATGTTTTGTTTTGAATTAATAGCAAAACGAAAGCGTTCCAAGATTCCTCGATACTCACAGGTTGACGAAGCTCTCTACATCTGGTTTTTGCAGAAATGCTACAAACTCATGCAAAAAAAAATTCATCAACCAAATGGTTGGAATAGGGGAATTCGGAAGCCGTGGTTATGTGGAAAAAAATAACCAAACCCAACGGCATTCGCTTACTGAAAATCAATCTTTTTCAAAAGATCCCCAACAAGAACATATGTAGAGAGAAACGCTACCCTAGCAGCAAACTTGTTGCAAATCAGTTAAAGTAACTTGCATGCAACTCAATTAAGTCACAATCAAGTAACTGCAACCAATAATGTAATTTTTGTGTTGTTTGGGAAATCAAATTTACTAGAAATTAAATTAATTAGAAATTGAAAAAATATGTGTTAGAAGGGCTGGAACATCCTGCTGGGTGAGTAACATTGATTTTGCGTTAATTCTTTTAAAGAAAAACAAGCTACAACAAACATTCTTGGAAAAAAATTTTTGCTTCGATATAACGTAACTTCGATATAACGTAACGAAAATAAAAATTGTGTTACGTTATATCGAGGTATGACTGTAGTATGATTATGTGGCAAGTACAATCATACGCTATGCCCAGGGAGTCGAGAAATTTTCCTTAACGAAAAATTCCTAGACTAGACCGGGAATCGAACCCAGCCACCTCCAGCATGGTGTTGCTTTGTAGCTGCGCCTTTACTGACTGAGCTAAGGGAGGACCCTTAGCTAAGGGATGTCATCCGATATTAGTCTTCCTTGCTATAACTCTCCTAGTGTACGCTTCCCTTATCACAGTTCCTCCATTGATTATGATCTCTCCATGAAAGAGGCTATTCAAGGAGTTCCAGATAAACTTCGACATATTTTAATTCCCCATATTTTAATTGAAAAGTACCAGCATGTCAATTGTCATTAATAGATCAACTGGTTTCGGTGTTTACAATGAATACTCATCTGCCTTCCGGAAACTTCAGGAACCTTGTTCCGCAACAGCTGGCAGCAATCAATTTCCCATTGGGGATAGTTTCCGGGATGCCCATGGACCATTACTTCATCTTCTCGGATAGTCTCCGTTCTATTGAGGCCCTCCAGTAGATGAAAACAATGAGGCACTCATCTTACTTTCTTTCAACAATAAGGGAGCGGATGTGTGCATTGGTCAAAAGATCATTTAAGATTACCTTTGTATGGATCCCCTCGCATTGCTTAATTCCAGGCAATGAGAAAGCGGACTCTCTAGCAAAGGTGGGCGCACAAGAAGGCGAGATTTTTGAAAGAAGAATTTCACATGATGAATTTTCCCATTAGTACGTCAGAGTTCTACACTTCCAAACGATAATGTGACCCATTAACCTCGTGCTAGCCACGAGTAATTAGCGCCCCACTTTTACTCAAATCGAAAAATTAAAACAATGTTAATTACAATATTGACTCCGCAAAGTGTTATATACGTCTGAGCCTAACAAATAAACGAACTGATTAAATAAAGTGAAACATATAGTCATTTTATTTGAAATATGCGTAAAAACTTAGCTCTTGCCCCGAATAGTTTAATCCTCACTCAGATAGCAATCTAAGACAGCGGAGGCCCACAAAGCCTTTTTCTACAATTTAATTTAAGAGTGTGATTTGTAATCTCTAATATCTACAGCCTGAGAGCACTAGTAACAGTAACACATACTTAATAAATGAGGTACAGTAACTGTTCGCTAACTGGGCTGTTTTTTTTTACTGGGCTATTGGCGAATCCAGGTTGAAAAATGAAGAAGACACCGAGTGGTGATAAACGTGATAGCTCCCATGTTAAAGTATAGGACGTACATTTTAAAGTGCTTCTAATAAATTCAAATGAAATTCTAATTAAAAGCGGTCTGTTGTATGATGTAAGAAAAATCCAGAACTGTACAATAGGGGCATTATTTTAATTTTATTTTTATTTTGCTGAAAATGTCTTTATTGAGTAGATTTGGATTTTTCTTACATTATACAACAAACCGCTTTTAACGAGAATCACATTTGAATTTTTTAGAAGCATTTTAAATTGTTCGTCCTATACTTTCACGCTCAAACAACATTTCTTTCATTTGTATTACTGTCCCATAAATTAAGTTGTTTCAATTTTTAAGGAAAATTGAGTATTTTTCCGTGAGAAAAAAAGGGACAGTAATACGAATGAAAGAGAGGCTGATTTGAGCGTGTTTACATAGGAGCTGTCAGATTTATCACCACTCGATGTCTTTTTCTTTTTTCAACCTGAATTCAGCGCCAACATTAGATTAGGGCGAATCTGCTTTGGGCCGGTTCATAAACCATGTAGACTCGTTTTTGAAAATCTCAAACCCATCGCTACATAAGATTTTGTTATTCGATCCAACCGGAACCTGTTTATAATCATGTTATGTACCTATGTTGAGAATAATGATCTCGAATGGTTTGGGTAAGTGTGAACACTTAGATTTTTTAAAGAAATCTGTAAAATTATACCGAATTCTCAACAGCTGAACGTTCGGTAATCCAATTTAATCGGTTTCGGTAAAATTTTACAAATGCCGTTATTTTTTTTACAGATAACTGTAAAATTTTCATTAAATCGAATTACTGAACGTTCAGCTGTTGAGAATTCGGTAAAATTTTACAGATTTCTGTTTGAAGTTCTAAGTGTATTCTTTCAAGCAGCTTGAGCTGTACTTTTGAGGTACATTGTTGTAATTGTTATTGGTACTCTAGAAACAAATTAGAGTATCTTTTATGTTCCCTGTTATTAATTATTTATAAACCAAGTAACCACAAACATTATATTATTGAACTTATTCAACCCAAAATCAACATCGGTAATGCGGGATCGCATCAATTCAACAGTTGTCAAGTTATGAAGCGTTAGATTAGCTTAAGAATGTAGTGATACATTACCAATGCAATAATGCTACTTTAACAATGTCTTATGACATTACAAAAGATATAGCATTAGTTCGATCTTAGTGCGGCCCTTTTCTGCTTTAATCCAACTTCAATGATGCACTAGACGTGATACATATGCCCTATATATGCATGCTATTACAGCCTCGTGATTTCTTGGGATTTTCTTTTATTCTTCTTTTTATGCTCTCTACGATATAATGCAATGAAAAAAGATGTATTAACTGTTTCTAAGAAAAGAGATGTCTAGTTTTCTAAAAAAACGGCATTTTCGTAGATGCCATAGAATCTTATTACTTTCTATATCAACTGAGGCTATACAATAAATCTTTGCTTGCTGGAGGTATCTGAGGATCTGGATATTCCATTTCCGATCTTGTTTAGTAATGTCCTATTTTAAAAATTTTCAAATTCCTTATGCATCACGTATAATCTGATTCACACAATTATATTCATGCTTCGAAAGGCTATCAACTAACCACGATGAGTTGAGGCAGAATGAAACCGGAAGATTCAAAGTTAACTTTTTTTTGAACGACTATCATACTTCCCAGTCACTTAGAAAGGTTCTGTGTGCATTCAGGGAATCGACACAAGCATATGTTGATGAGAATTTAAACGTGAACAGGTAGTTAACTGTGATTCGCGTTGAAACTCATAGGAATCGTTCGTTTTCAGTTCATAGATTTCCTTGGCATATGTTTGCGTGAATTCTGAATTTACAGAATTTATTTTGAAAAACTACGCGTTTAAGAAATAGCATTTATAAGTTATTCAGTTATTGATGAATTTGGCGAATGCATTCATCTCGAATCAATTCCCACCCGTCTAATGTTTTCTTTAACTAGCCGTATGTGTTACTTATCACAGGACTCTAAAACCCCTCCCCCCACACCCCTTGAAACATAACGTGAGCAGTTTGTCTCCGTGAAACATATGCTACAACTCAAAAATAAAGACGAAAATCAGTATGCGATCCAAGCTAATCTACTTTGTTCGACCTTGTTGTAATTTGCAAATACTACTCTGCGGAAGTCGGCTAAAACAATTACATATATTAAAAATAATATGACTCACCACCGACGTCTGACTGAGTGCCATTATTTGGATAGACGCTTACTTCTGGTGCTCCGAATAGTGTCGTCTGCCGCCCAGAACGGCAGAGTAGTTTCACTGATGGAAGCACGGCGACTAAATTGTTGTCGCGGAAATGGACCTATTACTATCGGGAACGGGTAATTATAAATGCTGCGCTGCCAATACGGCTGCTAGTTTCCCGATTCGTAGCTTCCGACACCGTGAAATCCCGATAGGAAAGACTTTTAACTTACTAACTGAACGGAACTACTGTATGGACAGTACAAGGGGAAAAGGAACGATGCGAGACGAAAAATGGAAAATATTCACACAAGAGATTTTTTTTCACTTCGTAATAACTTCTCCGTAGTCAGCGGATGAAATGTAGGCAAGGATCAAAACGCGTGTGCTTCTAGCGACTTAAGGCAGCCCAATGTGCCAAACTACTTCGACACTGCCCAGAGACTCTCGACACGAGAAGACGGAACTTTTCCGCAGGATTCGGATGATATTCAACCCCAGGAGGGGAATGGGTTTCGCTAGAGCGCAGTGAAAAAGCGAAACCAAATTTCTACGACACGACACTTTTCCTTATATACGTTTCGAACTGTTCTGGCACCGTCGTTTTGTAGTGCTGACCGTAACTGGTGCAAGCGAGAAGCAATGCTCGGTTGTACGTGTCTATCCCCAAGGTGTTAAACGTGGGTAGGATTCGATCAATTTGTTATCACGCTTAGAAGAACATACCCAAAACAGAGTCACTGTTTAAATAGTATACACTCTCGTTACATTTTCCTCTTTTGAGTACAACTGCGTACTATCTCTTTGTCTCTCACGAAAATGTTACTCAATTTTCGTAAAAAGTGTATCTAGTCAAAAATTGACTTGATTACTTTTTAACGAAACTTGAGTAATATTTCCGTATAAGAAAAAGAGATAGTATACAATTGTACTCTAAAATTGGGTAAATGAAACGGGAATTTACACTTCAAAGTGGGCCTTAACCGTTAATGACTATCTTCAATTTTCTTTTTTCTTACCTGATAATGGGTGTTCCATAATAAATGTCATACTCCGGTTGATATTTCGACAGATATTTTTCATTAAGGCCTATCTGACAAACATAAACAATGGCTTCTTCCGTAAATTTCGTGTGGCACACAGGCAACCCGTATAAAAAAATCTCATAGATTTACAATTGAATATATTGTAACAATACAACAGAATCTATGATGTGTACAATTAGAAGTATTGTTCACAACGATAGGATGACAATAGGAGTTACTGTTACTACAGAAGAATATTATGTAAATTGAGACATCAACAATAGAAAAGGGGGGTTGTTATGTATCTTAACCATAGGAAAAACTGTTATTTTCCAAACAAATTTGAGTCAATTACTATTAATTGTATTGGTTCACAATTGTGGAAAATACTAGCATATGGAGTGAATTTTAGATCTATTGTAATGATAATATGCATTTTTCATTTATCTGATTCACGAACAATAAGATTCATGGTTTGAAATAGATTTTAGTGTTATTTAATATTATTGTATTGTAGTTGTATGGTTATTTTTATCCGGGTATCCATTTAAGCCTCCAATTCCATAGGATAGGTAAACTCTTCCTCTTCGCAATGACCGTGGTTGATTGATTAGACGAGTTTTCAATGACGAGAAATTCGCGGAAAAAGCCACTTTTGGCCTACGTTTGGCAGTTAGGCCCTAATGAAAAATCTTTGTCGATTTGTTTTAAACTGTTCCCACAATTGTCCTGAAAAAAATATACTTAAAGGTAGTCACCGACGCCGGTGGTTTCCAGTTCGCACATCAAAGGCCTCTTCGCTTTAGTTTCAGTAGGTGGAGTTGCGGACTCGGTGACCTCCATCGTTGTCGTGGCGAATGCCTCGGGCACACCTGGCGTTGCCTAGGAATTGGACTTCGACAGCGAATCGTTGGATGATGGACCGATCGTTCACGGGGTTTTCATGGAGAAATTCGTAATTGGAAGAAAGTCGAATGTTGCTATTGTTCGTTGGGGTGTTATGCTTCTTCATGTAAGTGTTATGCTTCTTCAGGTGGAAGAAGTACTACTATAAGGCTAAAACTTCGAATGCAATTTCCACACCGAAGAAATAAATTACCCAAAATTAATTTCATTTCACCCAACTCTGGGTTTCCATGCGGGAAGCCACATTTGAGTATATGCCAAAGTACTCAAATTTGATTAACTGTATCCAAAGTTTATGGTGGGTAAATTTAACCTAATGCAATAAAACTTGTAAAAACCAAAAAATGACCACTTTTCCACGCGGTTAGTAAGCAAATGTTACACAACATTTAAAATAAAGTGCTTTTCTCGTGATGCTAGATTAAAAACATAAATTTTCTTGATCATTCTATTGATTTTGTTTATTTCCTTATTTCCGCGGTTTTTAACAATAACGGCTACATACTCTAATTGTTGTGTTTTCTATTTTCCGTGCGTGGAGTAACGATTATGATGTAGAAGGAGATGTTTGCTCATCGCCATGAGGCACCAAGAGTGGACAGTAATGTTTGCTAGAATGAAAGATATGAAGAGAAAGTGTTGAAAGTTCCGTCAGTGTACGGTAGGTTGGAAATAGAACAGAAGTAATGCAAATTTAGCAAAAGGGCATGTGTAAAGAAGTACTCTAACCAAGGATGTTACCTTTGCCTAACATCCCACTGCGGGGTAGGTCGGGGCACAGACGAGTCTGCCACCAAATCAAATTTACCCATCTCTTCAGTTCAACAACAGTACACAATTTTAAGTTTAAAAATACTCAATTTTAGGTACTTTGTTTCTTTCGTGTACACAATCACTGTGTGGAATGGACCGGGAGTTTGGGTACTTTTTCTAAGCGTGTATACAACTTTTTATGAAAGTTTATGTTGAGAGAAAAAGAGATAGCAGTATACAATTTTATTCAATGTCTGATACTGGGGCCGTATTTTGGATCTCGAAACGAACGACTTTTTGTACGAACGCTTGTGAGAAAAAGTTCTTCGTTTCGAGTTTCAAAATACGGCCCCTGGTTTTGAATTTTAGTCTGTTCTAACCTGAATCGGGTATCAAGATTGGGTTCCGCTTGTTGTCTGTTGAACACCGGTGTGTATGCTTTTATTTGTAATCTGTATCAGGTTGACGATAACACTAAGAATTAGTTTGGGTATTACAGGTTGATACTGGTTTTGATCTAGAGTCAAAACCGAAAATGCTATGAAGGGAACGAGAGTATTGGTGCCTAAAGTTTGTTTATAAACCTTCGTATTATTTACTTAAAAAATCCTACTGTTTTTTGATGGGTTTCAAGTGACTAGATTATGAGAATTGTTCATTATAAGGAAAACATTCAATTTATCATCTAATACAATGAATGGATGTCGGGTTTGTATGACGGAAGAAGCTGACATTTTCCTCTCGTTATTTTCTAAACCAGAAAAGATACCGATTGCCGAGATGGTAAATGATCTAACCGGGTTAAAGGTAAAACCATCCTGTATGATTTAGTTTAGATTTATATAAATAATTTCATTATTACATAGATTTCAAAGGGTGACGGTCTCCCGCGATTCATCTGTAAAGAATGTTCCGAAGATGTCATAAAGTGTTACAAAGTCAGATTGAAATGTTTAGAGTCCGACCGCGAGTTACGCAGCGCTTTGGAGAAAACTCATCAAAGGTTAGTTAACTAACGAGATGAATTGGTGCCTTATTTGATAATAATTCAAATTTCAGAATAAAAATGGTAGAGTTCTACCTTCAGAAAGAAATTCAAAAGGTTGAACAAATCACAGAGAAGGATTCTGATGATATTTCACCAGAATTTCTGAAAAATGTTGTGTGCGATGAAAAGTTAATGGGAATGCTTCATTCCGGAAAACAATCCATAGATGCTCAAGAAACTTCAGAAGCAATAGGATCGGTTTCAACCACAGACGAGAATATTGAAGTATCTAATATCAAACAAGAATGCAGAAACAACCCCACAGTAGATGAGACCAATGATGTCGTGGAGCATTGTGAACTTGAAAAAATAGTGGTTTTGAAAGAATCTCCTAGCGAAAGAATTATCCACCAAGAGAGCGCGTTGGACGAAGTTTGCATATCGGTTCAGAATGCCCCAGAAGAAGAAATTGATTACACGGAAGAGTATTTGGATGTCGCTGGAGAAGAGACCAATGAAGAAGTGCAGTATACGATCAATGATGTTGGTAACATAGAACGAGTTTTGCTCGTGGAAAAAGTGGATTCGGAACATTCCCAAGATGAATATAGCTCGAAATTTATTTGCTGTGGTTGTGAAATGCATTTTAATACAAATGAAGAACTTATTCACCATTCTGCAAACGAACACGAGAAGATGAGACTCAAAAATAGCGCCAAACCCTTCGAATGTACCGTTTGTTTTAAACGTTTTCTCAGTGAACCACGATTGATTTTGCACCAAACGTATGCATACCGGGAGAAAAATCACGTGTGCGACAAATGTAATGCCAAATTCACCTGTAGAGGATCTCTATTGAACCATCTCAAAACTCATGCCGATCGAACCTACGTTTGTGATGATTGCAACAAATCTTTCCACACCAGCAGCACCCTGAAGTCGCACCGTCTTTTGCACACAAAATCAAAACAATTCAAATGCACCGCATTGAACTGCGAAAAAAGTTTTCTTCGCAAGTCCGACTTGCACATTCATTTGGTGTCGCATTCTGACGAGCGTCCATATGAATGCGAAATATGTTCGAGTCGCTTCAAGTCAAAAGCACATTTAGTACACCATGGAAAGGTCCATACTAAGGAAAAACCTTACAAATGCAACCAATGCGATAAAGCATTCGGAACGTATTCTGCGAGAAAGTTTCACCAACTAGCTCATGAAGGAATACATCCCTACAAGTGTAACTACTGTCACAAAATTTATCAACGCAATTCCAAACTGCAGGTCCACATTCGTCGTATTCATACCGGCGAACGTCCATTTTCGTGTGATTTGTGCGAAAATGTGCGTTTCTATCAAAACTGGGAGCTTACCGCACACAAAAGGGCAGTACATAAGTCTTCGGAACCGGAAAACGAATACCACAAGGAATTTGCTGAAGAGAGCACAGAGGAAGATGAGGAAAATGCCATGGATGAAGAATATATTACTGAGCCAGACAGGCGGAAGCGAATAAAATTGGACGAGGAAAAAGCGTAAGCATTCGTGAGTACTCTATATTACAGTATGATTTATCCTCTAAATGTTCTCAAAATATGTCTTTGTCCATATCATTGAAATAAATGCATTTTGATTTGATACTAAAATATGCCTTGTTGTAGACCGACGAAGCAACCTGTGCTCATTGCTCACTGCCCAGAACGTATGTTTTGTGATTGTTCTGCTGATGACATTCCATGTGTTCTCAACTAGAGGAGGGCGAAATAGTTCTTTAAAGTGAGCGGTTCTAAAAAGTTCTGTTCAATGGGGTGAATTAGTTCTCCTGGAACGTTCGTTTTCTCTCTTTAGAGTAAATAACAGAGCATTTTTCAAATAATTATGTTACATGTTTCGAAACATTTGAATTATGCTAAAACAAAAACAAACAAACGATTTATAGCTTGACTAGAAATCTGGTACGCAATGGCTGACATAATGCATGAAATTGCATCAGCGATCAACGCTTTTCGCAAACCAGTTGTTATCTTAAAAAGAGCAGCTCAAAAGGTACAGAAATTGCAAAATGCACAATTTTTGCATCATTTTATGATAATGATTTGAACTCCAAACATTTATTAGCTTAGCTTAGCTTGACTGACTGCAAGTATCAATAGTTGCTACTCCGTGATTGATCAGAATCAGTGAAATTGCACAATGAATCAACTGAATGGGGCTGGGAGTAACCGACCATTCTCACTGTACAAGTTTCAGTGACTCAATTTCTTTAATAATCAATTACGGCGCCGGCCACGTCCTTGCAATCAGTTGGGAATAGGGAAGGAAAGTTAGTGTGGCCTTTGCTGATTAGGGACCGTGTTACCTCTGCATCCACACAAAGGTCACAGGAAGGAGGTTTTTCTATGTTAGTAGGGTAGGACTCGATGGATCAGGATTCACCTTGATAAGTGATGTGATCATATAATATAGTTCATTTAATTCAGGGGACAAATAGGATAAAAATTACCTGTCTTGTTCTTAAGAGCACTTAACAACTCTCACTGAATTGTCTGAAAATCCCTTGCGAGGTCCAACTGGTTAGCGTTCTGCCTTTTCCGCGGTACCTAAATGATGCCTATCCAAAACGGCCAAGCTTGCCCCATATGGCATTGCAGGTGAACGAAAGTAGCATCGTACCTCGAACTTAACTCCTCCAACTGTGGAACTGTATCTACAGCAATGCCATGTCGGTAATGGAAGTGGTCCGTGGTGGAACTGGTTTACCAAGAGAAGTTTGTCGAACATCGTTGTTTGTAGGATACCGGGTGTCCGGAGAAATTTTCCCGAGTCCTGGAGTTGAGTTTAGTAGACAGGTACAAGCCAGTTGAGCCAAGAATGGCTATAGTGGCGATACAGTTGAGGGTTAAACATGAATTACTCCGATAATAATTGTGTTATAATATCGGAAAACACAACGGAAGAAAATGCACGTCAAACTTACTACCCTAACCTATTATGATAATCTGAATAACCGAAAAAGTTCGAATCAAAATATGTATCGGAATAAGGTGACGTTCAAGTGTCTTTCCATCCACGAAATCGTTAAAACACCTCTTGTGATCAAGGTTGTCAATATTGTCAATTGCATTTTCGACAACTAATTATCGTTCCTCTTAGGAAAAACGGCAAATAAATCAGAAAAATGGAAAGCGCTCACCCGGATAATCAGCAACAATCTGCAAACGTGTACCAATCGGTTCGTTTTCGGAATCCATTTACACCGGATTCTAGTTCTATTCAACACACAAATGATGTTTAGGTATGACTGTGGTCATAAAAACAGCATCCACTATCACACGCGACGATTATTATTGAGATTCTAATAAGGATGAATTTCATCACACAAAAAATACAGAAAAAACGTGACAGCTCACCAAAGCCCAACCGTTCGTGGTCAGAGCTTGCTGCGATCTCGATTTGAACTCCAAACATTTATTCAATAAAAAGTATTAATGATTAGGGCTAAGTGTTCATTACACCGTTTATTTTTAAAGTAATGAATGTGAGTTCAATAATGAATAAATTATAAAAGCCGTTCTATATTGTTGAAATGAGTGAATGGGCTACCCTTCAGACTAAAAGAGCGGTCGTTCACTCGTATATTCTGCGCGAGTGTCGTTATACTAGAGTTCGACGCTTGACCTCGAAAAAATCTTCTCCCTCCGTACTATACTTAGAGTTGAGAAATTTTTTTTCTCTGGAGTATTTCTAAAATAAACTACGTAAATATGAATATAAGTGATTGACCACCCGAAGTCGCTATTCCGTTCAGCAATCGTAATTACACAGAGAACAAACAGAGTATGCTCATACATGCCCAATGTGTAAAAAACTGTGATACCGGCGCACAGTGATTCCATTCCATACAAAAGGGGGAAAAAAGTCTAAAAATTGAATTTCCATAGCTACCCCGCATAATCACAAACCATTCCTAGACCATTTCCCTTATTGTTGACGAACGCTTCCGTTATTGATACGACATTTACCCTTATAGTTGACAACTATACACTAACAATCTCCTCTATAGTTTTAACAATATATCAGATGGTAAAAGGCCAAATAACAATATGCTGAATAGGCGGTTAAGTTAGGTTACCATAAAAAAATGGCAATTTTCATGCACAAATTTTTTGCTGTACTCTATGCCAAATAGTTGGTATATAATCCAGACCGAGTGCAAACAATGAAACACCTTTCAATAACAATATGGCAAACGTTAACAATATGTGTTAATGTAGAGGTTGTATGGTGAAAATGAGATCAAACTATTCGATAACAATAACATAAAATGTGATAATATATCTTACATTCGAAGTATAATTTCGACTATATTGCAAATTGTTTTTCGTTATGCGGGACGTTATGTGTTTCCTAGTAAGTTTATGCCGCTGATTTCAAATATGTTATCTAAATTGACGTATTAGGCTACACTTTTGAGATATAGCCACTCTATGGCTTCCTGGAGTATCCGGAAGATCCGATAAAATGGTAAATTCATTAGTCTCGTCCTAAAGCATTGCAATTTTTTTTAAACCATTTGTACATAAAATCTAAAATGCAAAGCGATGTGGAGAACAATTTATGGCTCTGAGTGGCTAAATGGCCTGTGGTCTTCCGGAATTTCCGGAACATCCGTAAAATTTGATAATTCATCAATCAACCAAAAAGGTAAAGTGGATCTTAGAATTCTGCAATACTAGGTAGGTTTGTTCCTTTTAGAAAAATACATGACTCAACATTTTCATTTTGTCATTAGGGTGTTCCATTTTAAAAATGAAGGGTTTAAAAAAAAAAATTTAGAACATATATTTTTCCTAAAGAATTATAACTTGTGAACTATTGGATCGATTTTCAATTTTCCATGATGAAACTATATGAAAAATAATGAGTTATACGGTGAATGCTTTGCTGGCCTCATTGAACGAATAGCCTATCCGTATAGACTATCCGTAAAAATGAAAAATTGATCAGAGCAAAGAGAGGCAATTCGCTCTAATGCATAGTGTATAGCCGCCAGCTCTGTGACGTATACGGAGCAAGGATTTTGTAGTTTGAAGGAGGCGCTATGAATTTCGTTAAAAATACCAAATCCTGTGGAATCATTTGTTTTTGACCCGTCGGTGTAAAACTTCCTGTCGCATCTGATATGGCCAAACTTACTTGCAAAAATTGATGGAATGCATTCCGAACGGAGTGGATCTGGTATTTCACGAGCTTCTTGCTTCATGGTCAGATCAAAAACTACAGTAGAACTAGAGAAGTCAAGCAAAACAATGCATTAGGTCCTAAGTAACATTGAGAGACTCTCTTTGTCGACTTTCTCTTTGCGTTCCTACGGCTATGTAAACACATGTTCAACTATTTTCAACATACAGGACGGTAGTATAAAGTGTGGTTAAGGATCCAATACGTTGAAAACATCAGCAAATCGTTTAATAGACAAGCTATTAACCAAAGAGAAAGTCGACGAAGAGAATCTCTCAATGTTACTTAGGACCTAATGCATTGTTCAGCTTGAAGTCTTGGGAGTAATCACGATTAGGAACATTCGAAGAAGGGCTCTCGTCCAGAGTCCTGTACCAATAGTACAGTGTCATGAACCTAGTTTGAGGACTTCGTTCGATTAGCTTTTCAAAATTTTCTATTACCAATGGATTTGGCACTTCACAGTGGATGAGGAACCGGAACGATAGCTCCACAAAACGATCTGATAAAGGAAGAACTCCTGCTAATGTCTCCGAACTCATAGTATTAGTTGAGTTCATGTAGCCTACTGCATTCGCTGCTGTAACAGAAACTACCGTACTCGAGAACCGGTAGAATCGTTGTACGATTCCGCTTTATCAGATGATCAGATGTGCTTTCCCCATGTGCATTTAGAATCCACCCAGACCCCTAAGTATTTACAAGTCAAACTCAAGTCAAAAAGTTATTATTTTACCCATGAGTTGAAGCGGTATCTGTGCTGAATCACTCTTCCTGAAAAAAACCAACTAACTCAGTTTTCTCCGGAGAGAATTCGATACCCATCTTTACACCCCAGGTAGACAAATTGTTTAAGGTATCCTGCAATGGTCCCTGCAGGTAGTTCGCCCCTGGTCCTACAATTGAAACAACTGCGTGATCCGCAAGCTGTCTCAGCGTGCAATTTTCCATGAGGCAGCTTTCGATGTCTCTGACATAAAAGTTATAAAAAAGAGGCTTAAACAAGAGCCCTGGGGGAGACCCTTGTAGCTAATTCGTGAAGTTGTCGAAGACCCATGAGAACAGCTCATATGTTTCTCAGACAACAAATTGTACAAATAGTTGTTTAATAATGGTGAAAGGCCACACTCGGCCTGTCGAGCCGATAAAGAATCATCTTCTCTAGCAGCTTCCGTATACACGACAATATCGCAATTGGACGATAAGAGTTGTAATCCGACACGGCTTTCCCGGGTTTTGTATAGCTATAACTCTAACCTGCCTCCATTCATCCGGAACAATATTGCTTTCCAGGAACTGATTAAATAAGTTTAGCAAGTGCCTTTTTACGACGTCTGGGAGGGTTTTCAACAAGTTAAACTTGATTTTATTAATTCCTGGTGCAGAATTGTTGCATGAAAGAAGAGCAAGTGAGAATTCGAGCATAGAAAAGGGCGCATCTATTTCATTTCTTTCTAATCGCCATATTGGAATATAAGAAATAGTTGAAATGAAGAAAAATAAATGCATCAAATTTTAAATGTATTGCAAATGAAAGGTTGGAGACCAATTTCAGCATTCTCTCAGATAACCTTATTGAATTCCATTATTTTCATTAAATTGATGATTAATTTATCGAATATATATTTGTTTTAATTTTGTTATTATTGTTCTTAACTAGCATTATATCCGAGGCGTACTTATTTTCGGCTCTTATCGTGCCAATATTCACCATAACATGAAATGCGCATATGATTTGGAACTCAATTTGTTTTGGATATTTTTCAATCGAACAAAATTTCCCTCAACACCAGAACTTTTTTACTTTTTTACAGATATTTTTTACTGCTAAATGAAACAGAAGAGCAGAGAATTGAACAAAGCACAACAAAAAAAAAACAACCAAGATATCACAGTGAAGTTTGACAGCTGTGGCCACTTGGCCTTATGCTGGTTTTCACGGCAGCCAATCGGGTTTAAGAAGGTACTCAAGTGGTCATAATATCTTTCATTAAAACATTTTCATTTTTTTATGGTCTTATAACGGTTTTACTAACTTTTTTTCACAACCGTCTATAGAGTGGGCCATTTTGTAGACATTTCAGCCTTAAAGAAGCATAGAGGTGTTGGTAGACATAATAGTTTTGAATGTAATTTTATCAACAAACCTGAGAGGAGTGACATACGGCTGGTATAAAACTAAAATTGTTACTTAGGATCAGAACATCTTGTCGCTTTATACTAGAGTGCGGCGCTTGACCTCGGAAAAATCTTCACCTTTTCATCTGTTGTTCGGATCGCGAAGAAAAAACGTCCTGTCAGCAGCTTTTCATATGCAGCTTCAAAGCTGGAAATATATGTTTATTTTGCATGAATAATACAACTACGATCCTTAATAACTAAATAGAGGCTAACTTACGTTTTCGTTTTCTTCTCCTTTTTTCCGAACTAACTCTTTTTTAAGTTTATCTCGGTTTATCTCTCTGTGTGCCCTAGATTTGAAAAATTATTAGTTTCATAATACATCTTATTTCAAGTGAAACTTACTGTTGAAACGAACTGTTCACGAGTGTACCGTTGCTCACTGTACTTAATATTAATAGAATTTTAATTTAAGTTGAAATTATTGGCCTCAATGTGTTATGTTCCATGTGACATTTTTGAACACGATGTTATGCTCGCTGACGTTTCTCCGACTGACATATATGCTGTGTCACATTGACAGCTACGGGCGATACTGAACTTCCACTATTGCAGTACGAATCAGCCCTTTGGTTTCTGAACATCACCCTGCCCGTGAAGTTCTGGGCCGTCTCCAGGGGCCTGAAGATCCAAGCGCGCCAACTTAAGTGCAGGTCTAGTAAGTAATCCGTTCTTCATTTGAACAACTACTCGTCGGACTAGCCCGTCCACTGCCTTGGTCACGTCTATAATTCGACCTCTGAACCAACCATAGATCATTGCACCGAATGTATTAACCTCACTTTTTTGACAGTTCAGGGAGCATGGTGTTAGAATTAGAACCGCTCAATCGAATATTTCTTTTGGCTTTTTCCGGATTCTGTACGATTAGATTCAGGAAATGATGTAAAAAAAGCCCTGGTGTTTGTTTTCCTGCAATTTTACTGAAATTGTAATATATTTAGAGAACAAAATCTCAGACCGATCTTACCGAAAATATTCTAAGTCTACGTAAACAAGCTTCCTGAAATGTCACAACTACATTGATGACGCCATCGTGCAATGATCTGTTGCGCTTGCTTTTATCAATGACGAGTATGAGGTCTCCGGGTTCTGAAGGCTTGACTGCTTCGAACCACTTGGTACATCTCATTATAGTGGGTAGATGTGGAACAGCCTTCTTCATGTGGCATGTCATGCACTGGTTTGACACCCGCCTGATCAAGTTTCGCAAACCTGGAATACAGAATCGTTGATGCATCTCATTACGGACTGTCTCTCTGTTTCCATGCATGAACCTTCGATGGTAGTTCTCGACGAGAAGAAAGATAGCGTGATGCTGTTTGCTGTATGGATCAGGCATGGATGGTTGGATCCAATGGTTGGTGCTGCGGAGAGCCCGCTGTTCATACGAATGACACCAGTTTCGTCCAAGGAAGGTGATAGCCGATAAAGTGGACTGGACTTCGCCATCGGTTTTGGACTGTCAGGTTTGGACAGATTATATTTTAGGTTCAGCTATTCGACTGGATATATTTCGCCTTGTATCTGCCGCCATAGATTTTTTTTCCCGCGTACAGTTCATTTTGCTTCAAGGATTAAGACTTGAACATCTTTTTTTCCATGAATCTGCGCGCCGCGCGTACAATAAAGGTAGCTATTCGAAGAATTAGATTCCAGTTCGAGAATCTGTAACATCGATTGTTGTAAAGTGCCATGAAACAGGAATACGGCTCTTAGATCAATGTCTGTTGTTTTCTGAATTTGTGCTGGTTGTGCTGGCCACTGGTCCGATGGATTATACAGGAATTCCGGGGCACTATACCACACGTTCTCCGGCTCGACGCTTGGTCCGTCTTTCCATTTTGTGGCGGCATCCGCAACATTTTGTTTGGATGGTACATGGTTCCATTCATCCACGCTAGTCGATGTGAGAATCTCTCCCACGCGAAACGGCACGGATTGGTTGTATTTTCGGCTATCAGATAGTAGCCAACACAGTACAGTTAACGAGTCGGACCACAGATAGTGTTTGCTTATTTGGATATCCAGAGATCCTATTACTGAATCTAACAGTCTTGTTCCGACCATCGCCGCTTGTAGCTCAAGGCGCGGCGCTGAACGAGGTTTTAATTTAGCAACGTAGACGGGCAACGGAGAGTTTTCCACACCAAGGACCAGCTCTTAGTCTATCGTCTCCTTTAGATACCGTGTGGCTTCCACCCAGTCCGCTTGAGAAGGATTGCTTGTTTTTCTTCCCAAAATTGAATGCGATGTGTGGACGAGTACTTACGTCTACATACAACAACCCGCAGATTAGGCTTGCACACTGATGGTTGCTACACAGATAAAAAGAAACACTGAATTTTCTGCGTTATCTAATGCACATAAAGGGAATGCTAGATTTGGCAGAACATAATGGGATAGTTCATGTAAATTTAAGCCAGATAACGCCTGAATCGAGCCTGTTGTATGGAAAATTGCAAACAATATCGTTGTTTACGCTCCTTTGGCTTGGAATTACACGAGGGGAAAATTTACGCGTTTGTTAAAATTAATTATTTTTTTCTGTGTAGGCAAGTTGTTAGGCTCCTACTCCTTTGTTTGAATGATGCCGGGACTTTTTTAACGGTTTTGCATGTTACATTCAAAATCATTGAAGCAACTTCTTGATGTATGTTGTTTGTTTCAGAGATACTCCGTGTTTGGTTCTTTGCACCTCTATGCCAAGAAAATGACGTATGTCGCCTAGAGACGTCACTTTGAAATGTTGGTTCAATGCTAGAATGATTTCTTCGTTCTCTGTTTCTTCTTCACAGACTACATCAGCCACGTAAACAACCAAGTATGTGGTCTTCTCGCCGTACTTCCGGATATCCGCAATCTTCATGACCGCCGCAACCTCGAACGGAAATACCACACGCGAGCCCTTCGTGTACTAGTCGGTTGCGTCAACATCACGGTGTCCTAGCTTACAGTGTCAGTTGTGCAAGCAATCGTTAGGATGTTGTTCCATAACGGTCATCACTCTATGCTTTGATACTATCAGGTTGTATAAGGCACTTCGGTGCGTAGCCGGCGCTGCCACATGATTGTTGTGCTCGATGAAACATTCTTCGAAATAAACCGGACCCCTGCACCAACTGAGATCAGATTTGCGTCGAGCTCTGGGACGAGGAGAACATCAGATAAAGCGATTTCGGGTTTCTTTCCATTGTAGCTTCTGCAGCATAGTTTTCCAGTTCCTTTTGCGCTAACATCACCTGCTAGGCCGCCAGCAAGGGCAACGGACATGTTGAAGATGAAGTCATCAAGTCTTTGAAGAAACTTTTGTCACTACACATGTGACTGGACGCTGCGGAGTTTACGATGCAATCCTGCAATTCCGACGGATCGTTCTCCCTCACAACTCATGCTCTTGGTTTGAACTTCGGCGGTTTCGTATTGTTGTTTCTATTTTCATCCTTCTTCTGGTTGAGCAAACGACACTCTCTCTTCATACATAGAAACGAACCAGCCACAGGCTGAAAGTCTCGATTATAAAGCAAATCAATTACTATCTCTACATATGTCCTGGCTTTTGACAATGGTGGCAAAAAAACCGTCTTGCATCCAGCATCCTCACGTAATCAGATTGCTTACTCCCTTTTCAAAGCGTTGTCCAGCAATTTCCTCTTGACAATGTCCATGGTAAGTTCATCTTCCGGGCGGCTCTTCAACGCCGTGGTTAGCGCTTCGAAATATAACGGATTTCACAGAACAAGAACCATTGTTAAAATTGCTCCAAGCTCCAATCCAGCTTTCGCTAGTTGTTGAAAGATGTCCTCCATTTCATGTAGGTGACTATTTATATTGCTCCCATCGGTGTACGTAAGATTACGATCTTTAAGATCGATCCTTTGTCGTCTTGTCAACTTTGGGGAAATATTAGCATTTATGATAATTGCTAATGGCACGATTTGCATTACTCTAGAACACAGGTTCACCCTTGTGGATAATCATGGATACATGAAACCACAACATAATATGCTGTAATACATCCTGAGTATGTTTGAACCACCATGAGGTTTCATGTGCATCCACTTGCATCCCTGCGCTGCAAACGCTATTGCGAAAACAGATATATTTTTCTTACAATAAACCGATATAACTTCTCCCATAGAGGTTTTAGACGCAAGAGCAGTACAGAGAAAATTTGTATTTTAATTATTTGTACAACTTTGTAGAACATTATTTTGACCTTAAACTGCACATTTATAAAATAATCACACAAAAACAAGTTTCCAAGGCCCGCCATTTTAAAAAACACGTACCTCGGCACAGTGACCAGATAGAAGGTTGATGTTTTCAGCAATATAGTTTTGTATTAAAATTATCTACAACTTTGTCGAAAACACTAACTCTCTATCTCATCATTTAAAAAATCAAGTTTGCAGCGGAGCCTGTGGTGAAGCTGCGAACTAAGATTTGTCTACCTTTAACTGCGTTATATGTTTTGAAAATTTTCATCTGAAGACACCAAAATGTTAAGAACACGTTTTTACGAGTTATTGTAAAAGTTCGTGTTTTTGGCGTTTCGTACCACAGTGCGTCTTTTGGAACGGTTCTGGAGTGTGTCTTAAATTTGCTAGGCCGATTTGCACTACCTGATCAATTCAACTGTTGCATAATCCACACGAACAGCGAGACGATCCCTGTGTTTAACATCTCCATTTCGCCACGCTTCCGTAACCGGATTCGGCAAGGAAGTTGTCGCGCACTTCCAAGTGCTCACGCATCAGCAAACTCTTTGCCTGAAGCTCCAGTTCTCTTTATTTTCGCTTCCAAGCCTCTCGATTTCAAACTTGTCCATCTTGATAGCTTCTGGAAAATCTATTATCACCGTCCGAAAGAAGTCCATGTTTTTTAATGCATTATGACAACTAAATTCAAGGAGTTTGAATGTGGGAAATGAAACGCAGTGAAGCTCCTTAGTAATGTTTTAGTTTTAAAACGGTACACCCTTTAGTTTACCTTATCGAATTTTTCCATACACACGATTATTTAGTTGACTGCCCTGAAAGAGGAGAAGTTTTTCTTCCGAAAATAAAATATAAAGCTCACCGTTCCGGTCACAGTCATATCTGTTAATCGAAGCAGAAGACATTTGAAATTGTGTACTCAATTTACAGCCAGATACCTCCAGATTTTGCCTTATCCGCTCCCTCACATATTTGATTATTTTCTCGTTCTGGCAATTCGTCTGGCATTTTCGCTGGGTTGATCATGCACAATCACAGCATCCTTGAACCGTTTCGAATTGCTTACTCACTCCGAACTGCTTAAGGTTATTGAATAACTGACACGGCCTATGCTTTTACAAATGTAATTCTAACTTGCCTACGTATGGATTCTATGACGGCTGATAAATGTAAACAAATGAAATCGTTTATTTATCATCAGCGATAAGTTGTCAAATGGATACACTCAAAATGGGTATTATCATTTTTGTTGTTAAAATAACCAGTTGAAATTAATCAAGAGTGAAAAATGATGACACCTATTGTGAAACACCCTGTGTAGAGTACACCGTGTCCTATATATTTCCATACACTTTTTCCTTGCATTAGTGTCGTGCAACTACTCAACATGCTTCACGTATGTGTTGGTGTAGTTTTGCACTATGTTTATACAAACGCTTTTAGGTTATGTCCGATTGTTTTCATTCGGTGTTTATCTTTTACCAGCGATGAAGGAGTTTCGTGCTGTGGTGATAAAAAAGTTTTTGAAAGGTGAGCGCCCGGGCGCTATTTTCAGATATTTCAAAAACCTCGGAGTAAAGCGGGATTTTGTCTACTGAACCATCCGAAGGTACCGTGACACCTGCTCATTGGATGACCTGAAGAGATCCAGTCGTACTCGTACGGTGCGGACTGCACGAGTTGTTAAAGTGGTCAGGAAAATGGCCGCTCTGTACGTAAAATGGCCGCAGAGCTGAATGTTTCGAGATCGTCAATGCACAATATACCTTGGACTCCAAGCTTTCAAGAAACCTAAGGTTCACGGAGTTTCGGAACATTCCAAGCAGAAACGACTCCAAAGAGCAAGTCTGCTTTTGTCACGGCAAGGTGGGGAAGAATTTATCTTTTCCGACGAAACGTTGTTCGTCTTGCAACAATCCCACAATGTCCAGAACAACAGATTGTGGGCTCTCTCTTCGAGAACTGTTCCAGAGAGTGATAGGGATATTCCACGGTTCCAAAGTGCTGCGTCAGTGATGGTTTGGGGAGGAATTTGCAAGCGAGGCAAATTACCACTGGTTTTCATCGAAAAAGTGGATGCCGTATATTATAAAACGGAAGTTTTGGAGAAAGTTATCAATCCATATATACAAAAGGTTTTTGGAGATGATCACTATGTGTTTCAGCAGGACGGAGCGCCATCGCATACTGCTAATCTCGTTCAGGGCTGGTGCCGAGAAAATTTTACCGACTTTTTGGAATGAATGGCCTCCCAGTTCACCAGATCTGAATCCCTTGGATTATTTCGTATGGTCATTCGTGCTGGCAAAGGTAAATGACCACAAGGCGTCTAATATGAACTAATTCAAAACCGTAATCAAACGAATTTGGGACAAAATGCCGATGGAAGTCGTGCGTACCGCCTGTTACATTTTCGGAAAACGTCTGGAGCTGGCCAAGAAGGTTAAAGGCGGTGTTAGGGAACGTCCATTAATTACGTCACGCAAAAATTGACTTTTTATAACCCCCCCGCCCCTTGTCACGTTTTTTATATGGACCTTCAAATATTTTTGAATGGATCGTCTCGTTTTCTCAAACCCCCCCTCCTCCCCTACTGCGTGACGTAATTAATGGACCTTCCCTTATTCCAAAACATATGTTGTAGTTGATCAGTATTATATTGCAATATAATGGGTAAAGTAATCAATAAAATCTGGATTATCGATTTGAAATAAATAGAGTTTTATTTTGTATGAGAATATATTGGACACGGTGTAAATAGGAGTTGAATTTAATGGAGTAGCTTGCATATTCAGTGCAAATCCGTGAATCGTTTTCCATGTTTTCGAATAGCAAATTACTAACATTTTCTAAGAGACAGGATTTTGAATTGTGCGTCATCGAATTCCATTGATAGAATCCATTCATAGTATCAGGTCGTAGACGGCAGACCACAGCTACTAAAACTATTCCAACAATATCACTCGTTCTTTGGCGTCCGATTTGGCGATCGTGATAGTCACTTGTGGTTGTGTGACCACAGCTTGATATCCTCAGTCGGTGTACATTTATATGTAGGTATACAAGCAGAGCAGTGAGTGGCGTCTAACTTCACAGCTCATGCTTCGAGCTAGCGGATCGCTTGATCCAGTCTGCAAACGCGATCCGCCGCTCACGGTTAGTGATTGATTTTCACGATCGTGATCTCCTTACGTCTGCGCTATCGCAGGCTTGTGTAGGATCGTCGGATTTTCTTTGCCGGCGGAAGAATCTTCGCTCGGTTTAGTGTTGGTATATCGTGGGTAATAATAACATCGATTTAATGCCAATAAAAGAAGATACAACGCATTTGTGCGGCATGACGGGTGGTTTCGTCGATCGAACAAGTGAAGTTACTCTGAAGCTAATCGGAAGCATACTGTGTGCGGAAATCTTTTTCTATTATTATGTTTGATATTATTTCGTGAATTTGAAAATATTCGACGTCTCTGTTAGCCCAAGGCTGGTCATAATCGTAGCGTTTTATAGTTTATTTATAGAGTGTTGAGATTTTCAATTTGGAAGAAGGAAAAACGTTTTTAATTTAAGCGGAAAGAGAAGAAAAAAAAACTACGGATAAAGATATTAAATCAGCGTATGAGTGGGACTGGCTTTAAAAGTACCTCTAATGTGCGGTATGTGACTCGTTGGCGTGGGTATATTGGCAGATGCTGCACCAGAGTGAAGTGAAAAAGAAACATACATGTTTGTGGAAACATCATACAATCCGGCGTGTGCGTTTGCGATCAAGGTGAAACTTTTTTTTTCGAATCAAGGATTAGGAAAAACAATTCTGAGGTGCAAGTTCTTATCATGCAAAGTTTATTTTTTTGTTAAACTGAATACACGTTTAATTGAGCTTTAATTTGCTGTTAAACACGCTGTTTTTAATGACAAAAAGACTTCCTACTGTTGAAAAAAATTAACCTATGTTAAACTGCGAAGAAAAACAGAGTATCATCAAAAACATTTTCAAAACCGAAAGAAAATAATAAATTAGCTTCACAGTTTTAGAAGGTTTTCGATCTTGTTTTGCAAGCAAAGATTCAATTGTCGGTTTCTCGAAATCATAAGCATTTCTACGTAATTCAACACTACCACCAGAAAGGATAATCTTCCCCCCCAACAAGAAAGGATTATTTTCACTCAACAACAAGGGCTGCTAGATTGTGTATGAGTGATAAGAGTTTTGAGAAACCGACACTTGAATGGTTGTTTACAAAAACCAATTTGACCTTTAGAAAATTGATAACAAAAATACTGGCAAAATATTTAATTTATTACTGAATAGCCATTTTTTTTCTACTTTGTTCGAACCAATTAGAAACAATCTATAAAATTCCAGTCTATAGGTTGAGAAAATATTATCCGTGTTCACTTTTCAAAACATAACGTTATTATTCGTATATTGAATTACAATGTAAAGACTGGACTCGGGAAAAATGAGACACACAAAATGATCACCAAAAATTCAATTTCAATCGGATACTTCTCAAATTTTCAGGGATTAAATAGCTATATATTAGCTATGTTTTGGAATAATTTGTTTATTGAATTTCCTCCCCCAAGCTGAATGCTCGTACATTTCTCTTAACACTGCTCATGAGATCTTAGGCGACGCTTTGTCCATCTTCCTTACACAATTTCTCCCAGTTTTTCTTCAAAACTTCATCGGATTTGAATGTTCCGCTTTTCTTCAACTTCTTCTTCATTATCGCCGAAAACTTTTCGATCGGACGAAGTTCTGGTGTATTTGGCGGGTTCACCTCCTTTGGAACCAGATTAATGCCCTTCGCTTCGTACCAATCCATTACAGGCTTGGCGTAATGGAACGAAGCGCGATATGGCCAGAACAGCGTGGGACCACGGTGAGAGCGGAGGAAGGGCAGCAAGCGCTTCTGCAAGCATTCTTTTCGATAAATCTGCCCGTTTACGGTGCCGGTTGTAACGAACGGCTTGCTGTACCGTCCGCACTCGCAGATCGCCTGCCACAACAGGTACTTCTTCGCGAATTTGTCAATCTTTCTCTTCCGGAACTTTTCCGGAACCTCCATGCGGGACATACCGACAAAAAACTCGATTCCGTGGATTTGTTTGGTGTCCGCCTTGATATATGTCTCGTCGTCCATGACGAGACAGCCTGGCTTGACCAGCCACTCACGGTACAGCTTCCGCGCACGCAATTTAGCCACCGTGTTTTGCTTGTCAGTCTGGTTCGGCGCCTTCCTGACCTTAAAAACACGTAGCCCAGCCCGCTTCATGGTCTGCTTCGACGAATTGACCTTTTTGGTCACGTCTCGGGTGGAAAGGTTCGGGTTATTTTTAAAGTACTGCCTTATCTTCCGCGCCTTCTGTGGATATTCCGTTTTCGGTTTTCGGCCGCTTCCAGGGCGCCGCTCGATGGTCTTCGTCTCCTGGAACATCTTCACAACGCGGAACACGGTGGAATGGTGGATTCCAAGCCATTTGCTGATCCATCTGTGCGACTGAGCAGGATTATCGATCAGCGCGCCCAAGATTTGCTGGCGTAGCTCTTCTTGTTTCGAATACATCTTGAAAACTACTTGACAGATCGCGATAAAATATAACACTCTAAACTAGTATTACTCAAAATTTCAATAATTTTTACCTACGCGATAAATAGTTACACCCAAAACAAAGTGTCGCATTTTTTTCCGAGTCCAATCTTTATTTATGAAAAATGTAGATACACTATCATATA